>JAOXYM010000012.1:28391209-28402122 GCA_028567055.1 Leptatherina wallacei | reverse complement strand
TGGACAGTGCATGCATGAAAACAGAAGTAGTCTAAACCAGAGCCTTTTCATTACAGCACTCTGGTCTAAACTAACTCACCTCAATAAGACTGCAGCCTAAACTAACCTTCACCTGGACTCAGACTGCGTTCTGCAGAGTCTTAAACACATGAGCGCCATCCGCCTGGCACTGCTCCCAGTGAAACGTAACCTTAGCATTAATATGGATCGTTGCATTAATATCAACACAAATGTACATGAAAATGTTTAGAAAGTAGTTTTCTCAGACAATCTATTTACACAGTATGAGCAAAACTGTCATTACATCAATCACAAATGAGCTTTTAAAATGCTCAACATAAAAGCTGGATTTTCAACTTAACTCGGAAAGAGAAAAGATGGTGTCAAAATTAACTTAGTAGTCAATTTTAGTCTCTAAGAAACCAGCTTTTCCTCAAAAGCTGGCCAGGAAACAGCTCTTGGTATTTAAATTAAACAGCCTGCGGTATCATAGCAACAGGCGGAGGCTGTCTATGTGGTGTCTATATGCTGAGGACGTAAACTAATCTACGTGCACACGATGGCACACTATCTAGTAGTTTGAAACTGTGAGCAAGACTGATGAAATTATGCAAGTTTGGATTTACAAATGAATTGTTTTTCTTCTCCGATGGACCGAAGCTCAGCAGCCTTCAGCCATGATGATCACTGGCAGCGCTTATTTCAACTTTTCTGAACTAAAAGCCTGTCTTTAACTCATCCAGTGCTATAACCACTACGTACTGCTCTACACTCCTCACTTCTACGGTGCTTTGGATTAAAGTCTCTGCTGAATCAATGTAAGGAAATGAACAGTAAGGTTGTGTAAATCATCTGTGTTGCTGCAGATTTCCACACACAGTATGAAGAAACATGGAATCCACCCACAGAGAGAAGCAGAAGAAGGTCATAATGTGTCATACAGTACAGGACAATACAGTACCGTGTAATGGAAACATACTATTACTGTCCTGGTGGGATGATGTATCCGCCACACGGCCAGTCACACCGTGATTTGGGCTCAGAGTGCATCACAGTTGCCATTTAGAGTGTCTTCCATTTCTTGTGGCCACCTCCTCAAACTCTGTTGGTCCCAGGTTGCTGCTGAACAGCGGATGTGTAGATGGAGGTGAGCCGTGCCAGACTTTAATCTTATTTTTCAAATGGAGGACGGTCCTAACTTGTACACGATATATTTAACTATTTACTCCTTTTGTAGAGGAGTTGACAAATTTTTGGAGAGTTGGAAGTGTAAGAAAGAGATGCAGATGAAATCTCCAGAGATCTCCAGGCGCTTGTTGCCTGGCAACAACTGAGTTGATGACGTGACATACAACATCTGCAGTAGCTGAAGGTGAGATAAACAAACATGGCCATCAGCGGGGCCGCTTAAATTACCTCATAATTCCCATCCTATCAAAGAAGGACCATTAACATCTACATTGATTCCTTTAGTGAAATCCCACCACGTTTCGTTGGACGTTCAGAGGTGTATTCAATCTACGCCCCCAAATCTACATCCTGCTGGTAAGAAGGCGACTAAATTTCCCATGACATGTTATAGTGTTACCAGCAAAGTCCCCCATCAGCATTACACCTCCTCCTCCTCCACACCTCACTGAGCTAACCACACATGTAGGAAACACTTCACCTGCTCTGCATCTAACAAAGAAGTCACACACTTTAATGAAAGAATTAAACCTCAAACAGCCCTCTTTCTTTCTCTCTTTCTTTCTTTCTTTCTTTCTTTCTTTCTTTCTTTCTTTCTTTCTTTCTTTCTTTCTTTCTTTCTTTCTTTCTTTCTCTCTTTTTCTAGTTTGATCGTTAATGCTCCAACATTTTGTTTTGAGGACTAACGATGCATATCCCAACATGCTGAAGACCTACAGCTGCCCAACAGCCTGACAAAGAGCATGGGGGGGAAGGGGGGGGGGGTACTTTTTGAAGTGAACATCTTGTCTAAATATAAGTGTTGTGACACAGACACATGACTTCTCTCTTTACCATTTGCTGCGCTCGGCTGCACCTTATCAGTCAGACTTTTCCATGTTGTGAACTGTTTGAAAAGAGGAAGTAAGAATGGGTGCCGAAAGCCCCATGAGCCTTTCTGCTCGGTAGCACGATGAGAAGGGGAAGTGTGAGCTGCAGCAAACCTCACGTAACACAAGCCTGAAAAAAGGCAGACGAGTGGATTCTTATTCTTCTGAAAGGGTGAGATCTTAACTTTATTTATCAGCTTGTTAATATTTATGAGAAATATGAAGATAATGTGAGGATCATGTTTACTGATGTTATGACGTGATCATGTAGTAAACAAAAGGGTTTTTTTGAAAGTGAAGCACCTTTTTAACTAAAAAGTCTAACGTGTTAAAGGATAGATTTAACCAAACAGAACCAGCCTGAAATTATAAACAATCACAACAATTTTTATGAGCTATTATTAAACCAAATGGTTTAAAAATCGGATGATTTTTTATACTTTCATGGTGGATTTTACCTAGAAGCTGCTGTGTTTTGGGGAAGTCGTGGTATTTCCACATCATACAAACTGCCTGTAATGTGATGAGGAAAACCGCAACAAACAATAATTGTGCCCTGTTTGACGAAAACAAAACAAAAAACATCTGTTTTCTTGTGAAATAGAAAGAAAACACAAGAAGTCAAAAGTGTCAGTCTGACACTAACACACACTCACTCACACACACTCACACACGCTAAATAAATCATAGAAATGATAAATAAGAAATAAATGGATTCACTTTGATGTCAATTAAGTGAAAATATGAACACGTTTATCTGTTTCTTGCACAGGTCTGGTCGGCAGCGTGACACCATGGCTCAAGGTTGCCTCAAGTGTTTAAAGTACACGATGTGTGCCGCCAACTTCCTTTGTTTTGTACGTATGACTCAGTCACCCAGCATCACATTCACTGGGACATATGTTACAAGCTGTGCCTGCAGCAGGAAGAATGTAGAAGTTATCACATGTTTACACCTCCTGCTGGGGCTGATGGGGTTGGGAAGCAGCTCATTGAGATGAATAAATAGACAACTGTGCAAAAAAAGAAAAAAGAAATCCTGTTTCTCTCAGCCAGAGGGATGGATGTACCGATTCAAATATTCTGATATATTTGTCATTTTTAACTGCATTTAAATAATGATAATTATAAGGAACATGACCTCTTCCCTTTGTAAGGCTGTATTTCAGAAATGCCTTTGACCCCAGCGTCTAATTCTTATTCTTATGCTCGAAAATGAGTTCATCTGTGCAGCTATGAGGTCTGTTTCAGTACTTGTGGAGTGACAGTGAAGGGAGATTTGCTAAGATGTCTAAATATCAGCATGTGTGTTGCTGCTGAAGAATAACGATGACACAGAGCACTGAAGAAACATTTTTTAGGATGAATATGAAGATCTCTTTAGAACGATGCAGCTCTAAACTCAATGAAATCGTAGTGAAACAAAATGAGAGAGATTTCAGTACAAACGGTTCAGGTAAGTTCTCCAAAACATTCACTGTGGCACCATCTGTTCTTCTCAATGTTCCTGTTTTGTAGGGCGACTATTTTCAGCTGGATACAGCAGAAACTTCATGTTAAACTGTCACCCAAAAAATTCCACAAACTTCTAACAAATTGAATTAGATGCTGTTTTTTGAACTTTTTGGAGTACATGCAAAATGAATGTCTCTTTGTAGAGTAACCTTCTAAATCTCTCTCACTCTTTTATATGCAAACTTAAATAAACTTTCTTTTAGAAAGAGGGCCCACGGGCCAGTTAACCCTTTCACACACTGTCTACTACAGGATGTTCTCTAGTATGTGCACGGGTGAGGATGGTATTTTTATACTGCCACCCACTAAAGGATGAATACATAGTCTATATTATACAATTCTATGTATACAATCATTATAATGACCAGGTTTGCCTCAGTAATAAACAGGAAAAGAAGATATATTCTTACAGCACTTTGAATTGTCTTGAACAGGAAATGTACTCTACAAATAAACTTACCCTGCCTTATAAGTTCCTATGGATTTAATACCATTTCATGAATATTCTGAATGGATGAAAATAAATAAAATAGAAAATAAAACAAGACTAAAATAAAAAAAAAAGCATCACAGTAAAATATGGAATGCGGGAAAAAATGCACCGTTTATTAGAACTTAATTTTACTATTTCTATTATATCTCTTTTCTTTCTCTGTGTCTGATGTATATTGTTGTATTTCTTTTGGATGTGTGATCTTTACTCTTATTTCAACTTTTAAAAAGCCACTGATTCTTATTACTGTTCAAAGGAAGAGAAAACACATAGAAGCTTTTTTTCTCAGTGTGAACTTTAAAGGTTTAGATCTTTCTCTGTGCAATGAGCTCTGTAAGGTGAGTGCTTGGTGTCTCCTGACAGATGTGTGGCGTGGCAGTTCTGAGCTTCGGCGTATACATGATGATGAACTTCAACTTGACTGCTCTCACACCCTCCCTGTCCAGCATAAACATACCCAAAATGCTGCTGATAGGCGGCATCGTCATCACCTGTGTGTCCTTCCTGGGCTTCCTGGGAGCTCTCAAAGAAAACCGCTGTCTCCTCCTGACGGTAACGCATGCAAACACACTCACAACACGGTCACGCCTGTACACAACCAGTCAGGGCTAGGGTTAGTCCGTTTGTTTACACTTCAATACCTGACACTGAAAAAAAATCTAGTTTTACTGCTTTACATTAAGATTTTTCAGTCTAATTGGTAAGAGCTTCATCACCTCATCATTTCTCATACTTATTTATAAGGCAGTATGTTTACTTTGTGTATCATTGAGCTTCTTAGAAAAAGTATAAATGTGCTCCTTTGTTTTCTTTGTACTCGACTTATTTTTTTTCGCACAATATCGTCGCTTCTCAACAAAAGAACAGTTCTCTATATTTTCATAACTTTGCAGTGAGCCTCATGTTATCAACATATTCACTATAACAAATAACAATAATTTATAGATCATTGGTTTATTGTAGCTTAGAGTCATATTATTTGATTGGAAGTCATATTTGTCCACATGAGGTCTCTTCCTGAGACCTGCAGGATTTTAGAAGGCAGGTCCATTAAACCTTACCACTAACCTGTAGCAGGACCACCAGGTTGCAGCCGGTAATAACGCCTCTATGCACTATAAATGCTGTTTTTGTGACACTGCAACGACAGCATCGAGTATGCAGAACAAATGTGGTAAAACTACTGCTTCTCTTATTAAAAAATAGCTTGTCAGCAGATTTGAGCTGGTGTTTAAATAAGTAATCATATTCTATTGATTATACTGCCTTTGGGGTTTTTTTATGGCCTCTGGTCTGGCCATTCAGTCCCATTCCTGTAAATGTGTTATGTGCACATCTTGGGGGACGTTTATCAAAACTTAATACAAACTATACCAAAGATTCAAGGATGAATTTATCAGAATTAGTTGGTCAAAGATTAAAATTATTGTTAAGTAAAAGAAAAACAGGCTAACCACCATTCAGGTAAAGTTCAATGTAACATTGTGCTCTGAATGTGCTTCTGGCCTTTTTAATAGCTAAAAGTGAGGTAAGGTAGACAGGAAGTCTAAGGCTAAACATTTTAGACAGGATTTCATTCAAACTAATGAATTTATTTCAACATTAACTTGTGTGTAAGAAAAGACATTCATCAGTAAGATCAGTAGTTTTTGTGATTTTGTGTGTGAATCGATGTTACAACAGAAACGGTCGTATCATTTCACCCATTTAAAGAGATTTTATCTGATAAAATCTTTGCAAATGTGGCTACGTTTAAAAGGGAAATGAACCAAAGGTAAGATTTATTGCCAAGAAGCATTGTTAGCACGAAGAAATAATCCTCCAAACAATCAATTAATGACTTATTGTGCAAAGTATATATGATACTGAAGAGTATCGACCAAAACTGCAAGACAAGCACCAAACCAAGAGATGGTAAAATGCCGTACCTGTCGGGCTGTGCTCGCTTTGCTGATACCTTTTTAATTATGTCAAGACAAGTGTTGTATAGTATTAGGAATATAGTATTATAGTACAGTATTAGATAGCAGATAATAGAAAGTTTGAATAGCACAGAGTCCTCTTTCCTCTCTGTGAGAGTTCTGTCCTGTGTCGACAGTTTTTCCTGGTGCTCTTCCTGCTGATGCTGGTGGAGCTGAGTGGAGCCTGTCTGCTGCTCGTGTATGAGGATGAGGTAAAGTATATCTACACTCTGTGCATCCTTAGCTGAAAAAGAAAAGATGCTAATGCACTTATCTCGCCTCGCTGTTTAGATTGGTGACATGGTGAGAAATGATCTCAAAGACGGATTGAACAAAGCAAAAGAGCAGAGTGGAAATTCAACATCTCTGAGTGACTGGGATATAGTCCAGGAAAAAGTACGAGCTGTTAGAAATGAAACATTTAACATATACAAATGTTTAAAATGAGATAAAAATTTAATTATTGATTTACTTTTTTTCAGTTCGATTGCTGTGGAATCCATAACGCCTCCGACTGGGGGGACCATGTGCCGAGATCTTGCTGCAAGGTCAAATGTGAAACTGCAAAGCCGCCATACAAGCCGCAGGTAGGCGCAGTGACCGGCCACCTTCTCAGACTGAACAGATTGGAGGTCATACTTCATGTGTACGCTGTATTTACAGGGTTGTTTGGTGAAGCTGAATAACTGGTTTGAGAAAAACTTCCTCACCATTGGGATTGGTATGATCGTTCTCTGCATAATCGAGGTAAGCTGGTGGTGAAGTTTCTGAAGTATTGTTGCAGAATGTGAAGCTTTAAAAGAGACAATGTACTGCACCCTCTTCTTATCAGCCATATTCTAACAAACACAATGCAGGAGCGCTGTGTGACGCTGGTTGATCCCACTCCTTTTACTGTTTTCAGTCAGTGCAATTATCACTGTGAAAGCACAACTGGGAATTTTCTAACTTTTTCTCAGGGTCTTAAAGCAAATGCGTCTGGTTTCAAACCTACATCCTCATACAAGGGTGAAGATGTTCCCATTGTTAGCCAACTATCTCAGATGAAGCTGCAAATTGCCAGAGAACAATCGGAATGGGACATGTGGCTGCAGTAAACACACATTTCTCCCTTCAAAGTTGTGACAAAAATGATTGCATGTTGTCAGCAAATATAAATATGTGGAGTATTTCACAGTAAATACAGATTTCAGTCAGAGTTGCTGTATTTGTTCTGTTTTCAGCTCGATGCTCCGTCCCTTACTGCTCAGAAATACGTACCTTGTCTGCATGTCAGAGATTAATGCCGATACCATGACATTCCTGTTCCTGTTTATTTGACCACCGTCAGCTTTTTCATGTGAAGCCAGATATTGCTAAAGTATGTTGAACCTCACTGTCACAAACTATTCACATACTTAGGGCTTAATTCCTTTATTTTGCACAATTACTACTCCAGCCCTGAAGCATTCTAAAAAGAGACAATAATTTACATAATTATCTTGCTGCATTAAATAGGACTTAGTAAATTAACTAGTAAATAATGATTAAATCATTACGTCATAAAGTCTTCAGCCCCCTGCTGGCCATTTGATAGAATGCAAGTTTGAGGTAGTAAAGTCAATGGTTGGCATATATACACACACATATATATATATACTTACCTTTATACTATTGTTGGACTTGAACTGCTTCAACATTATAGAAAACAAACATATGACCTAAACATTTCGACCGGTTGTCCTGCTTGTATTAACAAAACAGGTTTAGGAAAGGACATCCATAACGGAAATATAATGTATATTTGGTTGTTCAGCAATGGAGGTTTATCCCACCTGGACAGTACTTGTCCAGTAACCAGTAATATAAACACTTGATTGATGAAACAGTATAATTGCATCCAATTAGAAACTGCAATAGTTTTGGATAAAGTTCCACATTCATTCTGAGTTTATAAAAACATTCATAATCCATCTAATATTAAATGTAATCATAGATTTATATATATGTACTGATTTTTTTCCTTTAAAAAGGGACAGGGGTTCCTTTTGTGAAAAACACATAAAATACTAATATATCTGAAGAAAGTGATGCATTTAGTAAAAATAAGGAATTTATATCTTTTGCCCATAAAGTTACTATTAGATCAAAATGGAACTCAGTATGAGGGACTGGATGTCCAAACTATGGCTCAGGGACAAAAGACATATAGCAAACACAAGTCAAACTAAACAATATTTCATATAATTAAAACATTTTGTTTCAGGAATTCCTCAAAAATCAAAGGTTTGGTTTTTCTTATTTCTGAAAGAGACATAAATTCTTTGATATTTTGAGAATAACCCACATACACATGCATGTGGAACTAAATGACTTGTCATTTTCTTTCAGGTCTTGGGAATGTGCTTCGCCATGACACTCTTCTGCCACATTAGCAGATCTGGACTGGGATACAAGTTATAGACATTCTCTCAAATAAACCTTCCAACTGGACATGGCTGTCCTTACTGGAAAAGGCTGGAAGAGAAGAGACACTTTACAAAGAAGCTTCGAAATCAAGAATTATTATTTTGTGTTTTTTTTTAACATTTAGTTTTTCTGCTCTGTAAATGCTCCATGCACTTAGAAAAGATACTCTGACACCTTAGAGTAAGCTTGAGCCACTTCAGTCTGAGCTGTGTGACATGGTTTTGTATATTAATCGCTTGCTGCCCAGCATCTCCACATAGATTTCAGAAAAACAATTTTTTTAAAAATTGTCTGTACAAACATCTCACAATGCACTGACAACATATCTAAAAATACTTCAATAAAGTATGTTTTAAGTATTAACACCATTTCGTGTCGTCAGAGTTGCATTTCCCGTCACTAACTCGCAGTCGACTTATCTGTGGTGGAACCTTTAGACAACCACTTCCTCTCTACTCCCTTTTCTCTGCTGCCATCATCGTCATCGTTCAAAAGGAAATGAAAGTGTTCCACGTTCAGCGAGTCAGTATTAATATCCGAGACTGATGCAAACACCACACAAAACATTAAGTAACACAGATGAATTTATTTATCTCCAGAATAAATCTTGCATCAATATCTTAAGACCAAAAAAACAAAAACAAAAAAAAAAAGCTAAAAAAATACTAAGATTTCCTTTACACTTTAAAATTATTTTGTTCTTTTTGAAACCATCACACAAAAAAATAGCAACAAGTACAATTTTTGTAATTTAAAAAAAATGTAACTGTACACAGCAGAATATACCATTTATTGCAAACTGAACACCCCTGCCACCACAGAAACTATCGACAAAAGTTTTGCAATTCACCTACAGATATGAAAAGAAAAAATAAAACTACTCTGATACAGCTCTCTCTTCCTCTTCTTCTGTGAAACAAACAGCTGTGTAAAGTTTGGTTTTTTCCCCCGGTGGTCTCCAGATGTAGCACAGTGTCTTGCACGCGTTGTGAAGCCGTTCGGGTCCGTGTGAACGGGGGATTTCCTGGAGCTGTGGCACTTGTTCCCTCGTCCTTTAGAAACAACATGAACACATTTCTCTTTGGGAGACACCGCACTCCTGCAAAGCTGAGCCAAAATCGTTCGTTACACTTTCTAAGCACGTTTTCTTGTAGAAAACGTTGTTTCTTCCTGTTTATAAAAATACGTGCAACTGCTGTTGCTATTTGCTGAACGGTTAAAAAGCAGCTAGTTAACAAAGAGATTTCATTCAGCAGCCTCAGGCTGCTCAAGCGCTTAAGAAACACTTAAACACGACTGAACAGGCTCAAGTTTTAACACTCCACCTACCACATAAATTACTTTTACAGTTTTTAAGTGTTGCTAATCAACACGTGCTTCTGTAGTGAATCCCTAGGAACAACATGTTGCTAAAAAAGTTCAATAACTAGTTTGTGCTCTGGATGTTTAAAGGAAACGCCGTTACAAACGCCCCTGCAGCAGACAGTATCAGGAGATGAGTCTGGGAGGAGCAGACGGTACCGTGCCATGAGGGACCTCCTTACAGGAGAGCGCGCCCGGCAATGACATGAAAGCTTTAAGGAACGAAAAATGCTCCGCAGGGCTGGACGATAAAAGCACGTTGATCTCGGTTCATCCATCTACACGGGTCATTTCATTCTAAGCTGGTTTCTAACTACTAAGGAAACTTAGAATAGGGTAACAGGGAAAAAAATTCATAAAATAAACAAAGACCTGCCAGCGGACTGGGGAAGGAGACGTAGGAGACGTAGGAGAGAAGGAAAGTAGCCGAAGTAGTTGACGTTAAAGGCCCCGCTACGTCATATCAACTGGTTTGGATCCAGTTAAAGTGATGAACAGATTAATACAATGTGCAAACTTTGTTATTGGTTGGTGAACAGCAAGACTGGGGGACCCCCCCCCCCAAAAAAAAACACCGTGTTTAATCATCCCAGTAAAAAGCCTCCCCATATAAAAAGCATCAAAATCAAGACAAGAGTCGTCTGATCATCCTTCTGAGGTTAACAGCATTAAACTCTCCAGAGATCAGGATCAATCATCATAGAACACTGTGATGAGATTTTTATCGCCCAGCCTCGTGTCCACGTAAACACATAATCCACCTAAAATAGAGCCGCGGTTGCAGACCAGATCACCTGCAGAAGCATCAATAAATAAGAAAAAGACAGTTTTTCCCCAACCCTGGTTCACCCACACCCCCGCTGGTAAGACCAATGCCCCGCCCCAACCCACATCCATGGCTACAACTGGAATGAGTACGAAGAGTTAGGGTACCCAGCCCCTAGATTCACAACTTTAAAATATCAAGGTTAGACAGGCATTAAGATCTACTTTGCCCCATGTTCAATCACACATGAAGTAGCTAGAGAAACACAGCCAGAGCAGCAAACACCAGGACGCCCTCCCCCTCCCCCCCAC
>JAOXYM010000012.1:28371167-28391109 GCA_028567055.1 Leptatherina wallacei | reverse complement strand
CCCCCCCCCCCCCCCACCCCCCCCCCCCACCCCACCCCGAGCTGCTGCCAGCAGAGTGCTAAACACCATTAAGACTTTTTACTATCATAAAGCTAATACCTCCAAGATGATCGGCAGTGAACTGAGCAACACCACTATAGAAACTACGCTGTGGAAATGTTGCAGAAAACGTTTCAGTAAGGGCTCCGAGACCCCCGAGAGAACCGGAGCGTGTTGCTCTTTCACGTGGTAGCTGAACATTAAGACATCTTTTAGCCCACAGTCACACGTGTACAGGAGACAGCTGGAGCAGGCAGTTGTCAGCAGCACACAAGATTCATTCAGCAGATCAGGCTGAATGTAAAACAGACTCTACAGAGACTCACCAAACTAACCAATAACAGCGTAGGAGGACACTTAGCAGCAGCTACACGTGCCATCTTAATGATGGACTGGAAGATGGTACGATACATGCGCCACAAAGTTCTCAAATGATCGACTATAAAAAAAGATTGCACTTGTAGCTACTAAATGAGACCTGACAGGAAGTTTCGGACCCTGCTGATGACAGACGGCACAATGTTGACAGGCTGGTTGAAGCAGAAGCTAAAGGGGACTGTAGATCTTTTTGTTTATTTTTTATTTATTTTTTTACAGCTACATGATGCAACAACTATGGCTTTTGTGCCTAAAAGTCTGAATGCCTTTGGGTAAGTCAGTTTCTACTGAAATCTAAATCTACTGATGTGGGTATACAGTGGCCCCACAAGTGGTCCATAAATGACTGTGCCTGTATGAATAAGGCACAGATAGTCATCCAACAATCTGAGGAGCACAGCAGCAGTCACCATCACAGATCCACCATCCCTCGGCTGGAGCCTACAGTTGCAGAAGGCAGCTTGTTTTAACCCACTTAGTTGTACTTTAACTAGAAGCAGACTGCATTACGAAGCAGCTCTAATACAATCCCTAACAATGGAAATCGACTAGTTTAAAAGGAAATCAACAGTATTGTGTTTCATGGTCCGTCAGGGCAGTTAATAGAAATCAGCGACTAGTTACAGATGCAAGCAGGAGGTCACACTGTGCAACATAAACAAGTCCTGGACCACACACACCACTTCCTATCCCAGCGTACAGTCCTATCATTCCATTACAGTAACACATGTTTGCCTTTGCACAGAAATCACTAAGCTTTTTTTTCCTTTACATCCATCTTTATGTGCATAACGGAGAGGAGCAGCGTCTGCTATAAAACATGAACCATCACCCTGATCTGCTTGATGAGAAAGGCAGACTCCAGCTGCTTCCTTTGGAGTGTACAGAACCTTTCATTACACACACAGTCCAGCCGATTAGTCAAGTTAATCAGCAGCAGCAGTTTTTGGATTAAAGTGGTGACACGTGTGAGGGAAATATCAATCGAAGGCTATTAAATGTTGCAGGCTTTATGAGCTTAATGATTAAACTATTAAGACTATGAGATGCTTATAAAGCAGTCAAACACAGGAAACACAGAGCAGAAATCCTGATATGCCGAGAAGCAACTTAACTAAGCACCTGTATTCAGACTACAACCTTGCTGAGCTCCATCAGGTCTTGACTTGGAATAAAATGTCATCTAGCTGTCATCTGGGTGTTTCTGGGGAGTTTTTTGAAGCTGAGACTTTAGTGAGCCGGAAGAGTATCTTTGCCCCCTTATTTAGGCTGGACCTATGAACTACTAGAGAACTTTGGCCCTTAAAACCATCATATTACTCATACATTTGTTAATGTTCCACTGGGTTTTAGTGCCTGGTAGTTTGAAGGACTTTCCAACATAGATCAAATCTTATATTTTGGCTCGACATCAGCATGATTCTTGTTCATACACAGTCAAACTATTGGTCCCGGCCCTTGGAATAATTTGAACAAACCAAAGTTAAAAAGGGTTCAAGATAAATTGTTGAGGGAAACAACATTTTATCTTCTGTTCAAATAGGCTCGATTCATCTTGGTTTTTCTAATCACTCCATTTTTTAAAACATAGAGGACTGAAGGGATCCAAATGCCCTTTTGTCCTTCAAACAGCACAAACGGTTCAAAGTGGATCTACAGGCAGTTTTGCCATGCCCCAGTGGGTGAAGTCAAACACTAAAAACACCATTAGTTTAATGAACCATCATTGGAAATTTGGTCGGTAGATTTATATGGAGGACATTCTTTATGTGGTAAGTTTCTTATATTTTTGTAAGAAAAAACAATGTATTTGCTCTGAAATGGTTTAAACAAGGTAATTCTTTAAAAACTAAACCTGTGTGTGTTGCCCCGTGTCTCCAGTTGCCTGTTTCTGACTGGTTGCCTCTGAAAGGTCAAGCTTTCCGCATCCCATGAGGGTTTGTTACTGGGGTGTGGAAATGTTTGCAAAAGTAGGAAATACTGAAATATACTGGAGCTTCCCATTGAGAGAGAATGTTAACCAAAGACCAGTAATGATAAACAAGGATTCTGTTTGCTTTCATATCACTAGCTTCGAGTCTCAGGTGTTTGTTTCCGTTTACATTTCATTACAATGAAAAAGGCCCGATCAGGGGGCGTGAACGAGCAGCCATTAGCTTTACGGCTGTAGCTGCAGCGTTCCTCGCCTGTCAGACTTCACTAGTGAAAATGAGCAACAACATTTGCAGTCAGAAATGTGCAAAATGAGTAGTTTTCATATTTTCCTCCAAAAAAACTGATATACGAGCCAGTGGACAAGAGTCTTAAAGACAAGTCAGCCGGTTTGTTGGATCTTCTCAGTTGACCTGCTCACAGACATTCAAACATACTACGGGATACAGTTGACCTTTCTCCCCCCTGTTGGGGAAGTCTGTCACTTTAGAAAGGAAAAGAAGGTTTCGCCCTCAATCTAAGCCGAGTGTTACCATTATTTTTACAGTTACTGAGTTCTGCCAGTGAGTGCTGCACCTCCAGGGCTCTGCAGAGGTGAAGAGTGATTTTTGGAGGGGGGGGTCGTTGTCTGCCATGACAGCCAGCTGTGGCCTCTCAGGCACAGGAATGCTGCAGTTTGGACATGGTGACAGCCTCTCGACCAGTGCTGCAGGAGGCTTACAGGGGCATCAGCCTGGTGGTGTGGAACAGGAGAGGGTTCAGGTCCTCAGCATGGACGGCCCGATGAAGCGACGGCTCAGAGCGACTTCGCTCAATTTTTGGCAGCAGGTCTTGGACCTGCTCAATGGCTACCAGGATCTGATGGAGGACAACAGAAGATAGGAAGATTGTCAATTAGACAATCATGGAGGAGAGTTTCTTCAGTTTATGATGAATTATATTATTACTTGTTCTTACTTTATGGGGCATCTTATGGCATGGTGGTAAGTTCACTTACCTGTGGAAACAGGGGCCTCTCATCACGTTTGAACTTCAGGCAGTCAATGATGAGCCTTTTCATTGACTTGGGTGAGGTACTGTACAGTTTTGCGAGGTCTGGCGACAAGTAACCGCGTCCAACCATGAAGATTATCTGGGAACGGAAACAGAAGACGATCACAGACAGCGCTATGCACACAGAGATGGATAAAAACAAAAAACCAGATGGACTGCAGCGTTTGCCACTAGTCTAAAGATAAAGGTAACAGTTTATTTACAGTAAGTTTTAGCTTCAATTTGGCCTTTACAGACTTGCATCAGTCTCCATTTTAATTATCCTGTCAGTTAAAATGTAGTTACATGATATGAGATGACTAAATGTGTGTGTACGGGACTGAACAAGACTGCTTCCAGCTCT
Organism: Leptatherina wallacei; assembly: GCA_028567055.1. Taxonomy (NCBI): domain Eukaryota; kingdom Metazoa; phylum Chordata; class Actinopteri; order Atheriniformes; family Atherinidae; genus Leptatherina; species Leptatherina wallacei. The sequence goes on along the minus strand of JAOXYM010000012.1, from coordinate 28,387,364 downwards.
TGTCCGAGTCACTGCCATCACAGTCAGCATGGTGAACAGTGAGGATCTCATGAAGCTCAGAGATGATGTCATTTCACTGTCAAACTGAACCTAAAGTTTACCTGCACCTGTAAATAACCACAATCCCCATCTCCCAACAACTAGAACACAGCAGTGCTGTCTACGGACCTCTAATACCTGTAACGTATATTCAACCTTTGTAGTTTAAGTGCATTTAACAGACATTTTCCTGCAACCTGAGTGGAAGTTAAAGAGAATAGTGACATCAAACCTGGTCTCTGTTGTTAATATTGGAGTAAGGCAGGGTTCCTGACATCAGCTCAAAGAGCACCACTCCATAACCGTACACATCAGACTGGAACGTGTATGGGTTGCTGTCCTGCATTCGAATGACCTCAGGAGCCTTGGGGGAAAAGGGAGAAAACAAAAAGTAGCTAGTTTATTAAACATTAAGTCTTAAAGCAGAATCATCTATGGCAACATAGCTTTCAGACACCTGAGGCTTCATTTATCAACCATGCGGAGGCCAGTCGTACGCACGGTGGCAAGTAATCAGCTATTGATAAAGCCCACGTGTTCTAAATTGCCTGCCTGTGCTGTGCATGGTCATATGCATCCAAAAACACCCTCATTTAACCCTATATAGAGACAACACGTCCCTTTAGAAGTCAGGCAGAAACGGCTTGTGTTTCTCCTCGGAGTGGTGGAGAGAGAGAGAAAGAAAGAAGGAATTTCTGCGGAAGATCTCTGTGTAAAAAACTTAAACTAACACAGAATAAATAAATGCTGCAGAGAAAAATGAGAGCAGTAACAGATTCAGGAACAAGGGGAGATTTTTGTCATTTAAAAAAAGAAAATAAGAAGAAATTGTTATATCGCCCCCATTTAACGACTGAAATAAAATGAATCTTTTAAAACGCGCAGCACAGATGAAACGTATCTGCTGATTGAGGACAGAACCAGGAGAACTTCCTTTCTGTCTTTTCATCATGAAGATCGGTTGGTTTTACATTTTTATAGAGATGAAGGAGATTTGATTTAAAATAACTTGCACTCATTCTCAGCATCATAGAAGCACTGCTTTCATCCGTCAGGTTCAGAGACATAAATGTGTTTCGGTCTGGTGACAAGACGCATTCAGCATGTATTATGTAATGCAGCTCCGTGACGGGACAGGGAACCCGTCTCATGTAGGGGACTAAAACCACTTTACTGGAATAATAATTAATATAACTTTGTGACACAGGTCCCAGATCACGGTCGACCTCTGACAGGATTTCTTGCTGCATCTGATCAGAAATGATCTCAGAGATCAGATCAGCTGATCGTCTGATGACCTCACAGCGGAGCTCAGAGTTTAAAATATTGTTTAACGTCAGATCAATAATGCTCGGCTCTCACCTGTCACACAACTCTTTTGTAAGATTTTAAACCATTTCATCTCCACGTTTGTTTATTTTTTCTGAAAGATGACTGATTGAATTAGTATTTTGAGGAAATAGAAAAAAAAGAATGACTGACAGATCGCTGCAGCACCTGCAGAAATGATGCAGTTTCCCTGTTCTATCACTAGGTTTTGTGCATACGAATGGAAGAAACTGTGCTTGAATTTATATATTTTTAAATGCCCAAGTACAAGTTGATAAATCCCACACTTTGCGTGGAAATGCTTGTACGCACACTTTAAGCACACTTCTGTGCGTACGCACGGTTGATAAATGAGGCCCCTGGAGAACAGATATATGTATTTAGTAAGGTGCAAAAAACAATACGAAGAGGAAAGCAAACAATCCAAACCAAACGCAAGTTCCTGATAGTGGAATGACTTAAATGCATTAATCAAAACAGTGCCATAACCATTTCCAACACTCGAGGCATGTTGCACTAGCTGCAGTCTGTACGTCCTGCTACAACAGCAGTAGCACTAGTTTTAACTTCTGTTTTATTTCTAATTTACATTTAATGTTTTTATACCATTTCTAATAGAAGGCCTCTGGATACTACTACTACTACTACTACTACCCCCCCCCACCAATGTTAGGTCTGCCGATTGTGTAGACAGCCTTCAGTCTCAGTCAAGACACACTTGTTTAAATCCGTCTATGGTTAAGCTGGTGATATAGAAGTTTAATTTATTTCTATTTGTTATTTTATGCTTTGCTTGGATTGTTTTATGTTTTTTGTGTTTTCATGGATTTCATTGTGAAAGAACTTTGTGATTTTATCTGCAAAAAGCGAACTAGAAATAAATATCACTTCCCTGAGAAACAGCAAACTGATTTTAATATATACTAGAATAATATTTTATTTATATACTTCTGCTAAACCTAAAACTCTAACACAGAAGTCCTCAAAGTCCAGACTCCGGTCCGGATCCGGACCGCGAGGCATGTCAGTCCGGACCAAGCCCAAGTAATGTTTTGAATTACAAAACGCTATCATCCTAAGTCGTTTTCAAAATGAATCTTAAACAAATAGGAAAATAAATTGTTTATAGTGTGAAAGTGTCCTTGGATATTATTCATGGCAATCTAGTGATAACAACTATTTATGTTCACCAACTTTTGCCATCTCGCCTATTAAGGGGTGTGTCTCAACCGTCTGTGACAGCCAAACTGTGAACCTGCCCAAACAGGCAGGAGGGCATGAGCTATAGATGACAGGAACCAGTAGCCTATCAGTACACAGGGGCTTGTAACGTTAGAGCCAATCAGAAGCAGAGTAGGGCGGGAAATGTAACAACTCCTCCACTAGCAAAGTAAATGAAACCAGTGTTCAGACGCATCAACTGCAATTGACTGTGGGCAAAGAGCATCATGTCTCCAACCACGCTTGATGCATTTGGACTGTTCTGACTGATTTTGACTTTGTATGTCACTTGAAGTTAAGAAGTCAAATTTAAAATATTAGTGGTCAGGTGCTAATGTTTATGTTGATGGTTTTTCCTTTAATCTATGTTAAATATTTAAGTTATTAGTTTATTTGTATTATTTTTGTTATTAATGTCATAGTTATGTATGTCATTTATACATGAGAGGAAATCCAGAGAAAAAGTTTGATCAATAAATGTGTTTTTTGCACATTTTTCCAGACCTCTGGCCTTCAACGGAGAGTAGATAAGGACCTTTGAAAAATAAGTGTGAGAACCCCTGCTGTTGGTGACGTTTAAGCTGGTACCGTATCGTTTTAACATCCCACATAGTCCAGAAACTAAGGGAAAAAACCCCGTCGGCCTGTTAGTGGCAGGGAGGGTTTGGGTAAAACAGGTTTAAGGGAACCTTACCATCCAGAGAATGGATCCACTTGGTTGTTCTACTTGTTGAGAGCCACTCCATCGAGACTTTACTGTGGCCAAGCCAAAGTCACCAATCTTTACAGTCCAGCCCTCGTGAAGAAAAATATCTGATAGGGGAGCTCAAGAAAATGATACAAGACACATCTAGTGTGCATAATGACATTTCATTTACCACAGAAACCAAATTATAAGGGGAAACTTATTAAAAAAAAAGAAAAAACCTCAATGGAAGCATGACAAAGTTCATTTCATATTCAATTATTTCCACATGTAAATGGGTAACATGTCTCACAGTAGAGTGACTGAGTTTTCTGTGAAGTCAAGTCCGTTATAAGCAAGTCACCTCTAGCTTGAGGTTAAGTCTGAAATAGCTACAGAACATGCTGTGGTTGTTGGTTATATTTTCAGCTTACCCGAGCTCAGAAACCAAAACTACCCCCTCCCCTATTCTGCCTTCTTTTACAGGCAACTAATAGCAAAGAAAGTGGCCAAGAATAGGATACTGTTTGATTTCAGGTCTCGATGAATTATGTTCTTTGCATGAAGATAGCTGCAAGAGAAAAAAGAAAAATTAGAAATATATATAGTCTAATTTAATAAAGCTACATCAGATTATATTTTCATCACTACAACCAGTGACCCTCATGCTTGGTCAAACCATCTAATCAAACTTTCAAAGTGAGCTTTAATTAAAAACATGCAGCTTTAGAAGAAAATGCATCTCAGAGAGCAAGTTACTGAGAGTCTATGTTTCCTGAGTATTTTAAGTTCAGTGGAAAATTACTGTTCAACAAAGTAACACTGATGAGTTGAAATGGTGAGATGGAAATTCTCCGGCGCAGCAGGACTTACTCCATGCCCTGAGCAGTCTGTCTGGCCACATCGATGCGACGCATAGTGTCAAACTTGGTTTCTGTGACGTGCAGATGGCGGTACAAGCTGCTGCCTTCACACCACTGTGTGATGATGGCAAAATTGGGCTTAGTCATGAAGCCCATGAACAGCAGGATGTTGACGTGGCGGGTTTTTCTGCAAAGATCAAAAGTGGGGAAATTGTTAGAAATTCAATTATCTTATCTGCAATAAGATTAAAGTTATAACCAATCCTCAAATGCTAGATCAAAGGGGCATGATGTATCATTGACCAATGAAGGGCTATCAATGAGGAAAATGGATAAATGATGCTCACCGTAAGACCTGCATTTCATTTTTGAAGGCCTGTAACTGCTCAGGCGTCGGCTCTTTGACTTTAAGGATCTTGATTGCCACGTCTCCGTGCCACTTGCCCTTGAAAACCGTCCCAAAGGAGCCGGTGCCTATTCTCTTTTGGATGTTGACTTCTTTAGAGTGGACTTCCCAGTAGTAACTCGAGTCTCTGTAGCCTCCTCGGTGCTGAAACAACATGATGATTTACTGAGTTTTACTCGTAACTCATTTGTTAATGACTTCATGTTCATCCAGAAACATCTGAAAACTATCTACCACTTTTTTTTTGTCGTCAGATGTGGAAGGTTTGCGTTCCTTGTGTTCAGAGGGAGACTTTGGAGGCTTCCTTCCAGGAGAGCCAAGAGAAGAGGGTGGACTGGTGGAGAGTTTGGGTGAGAGCTCAGGACCTGTGGAAATAAGACAAGTCAAATATAGTGTAATAAAAACGTATAAAATCACAATATTCTGAAACAGAAGGGGGCACCGTACCTATCGTGTTGTATTTCAGTACTTCCTAAAAAGAAGATCAACACAACGTAGTTAACTTTGGATATTCAGATTAGAAACTGCTGAACTGTGCTTCACTTAACACTGACCTCAACGACGTGGACACTATTAGGGTCCACTGTGCTGACCATATGAACATTGGGAGTGGAGGTGGAGCGATGCCTCTGTAGAGACTGGCCATCTCCACCAGCGATGGGGAAGTGAAAGGTCGAGGGCGGGGACAGGAGGTCCATTCTGAGTGATGAAATAAGATAGTCACATTTTTGTATCTGATTATCAGTTTTGCAGACGTCGCCTATGCTCCCCTGTTAATCTAAATATAATATGTTAAATTTGGGAGTTTACCCAGGAGGCTCTGGTGTTAAGGCTAAGTTGCTCTGCGACGGAGAATTATCTGGCAATAGTATCTGAGGATATTCATCTGTGCAGGAATTGGAATCACACCTGGAAAAACAGAAAAGAGGATGAGACATGTATGCATGCACATATTGACACGCTGAAAAAAAAACACACAGATGCCTGTAAGTTAAAAAATATTGCCTTTCATACTGAAATAATGTGATGCCACCATGCTAATAGAAAACATGTCATTTGTTTTCACTTCTGAGAGTTTTAGGCAATAAAATCACTGTGAAAACCTTCCTTCCGTGTATTCTGTGTAACAAGATTATGGAACATGACATGGTTATTGATGAGTTTTAATATTTTACTGGTTTAATTGTACTGAGGCTGCAGGAACACTTAGTTGTGATCAGACTTGCCGAGGGGAGGGAAGGGGTTGGCTGTGCATGCATCTCTGACATTTGCATACAGCAGATCAATGGTCTGGTTTTTCCTGGTCGGGCAGTCCACAAACTGATGGAAGGCAGTGAGAGTTTTATCCAGGGTTACATGATTAAAGTCCCCAGAAATTAGAATAAATGCCTCTGGGTTCTGAGTCTGTAATCCCGCAATGGTTGAGTGGATAGACTCACAAACTGCCTCCTCATTGGCCCGTGGAGGAATGTAAACACACACAGCTATCGCGTCTGTAAACTCTCTTGGGAGATAATACTGTCTCAGGCTAACGCCTAAAAGTTCGAGCTCACAGCAGCAAAGGGTCGTTTTAACCGTTTCATGACCAGAACTGCACCATCTGTTGTTTACGTACAGTATAAGACCTCCACTTTTACTTGTTTCTTCTTCATTTCCCTGTCGGCTCTCACAGCGGTGAAACCCGGTGGCTCCACATTAACATCCGGCGTGAGGCTGGTTAACCACGTCTCAGTCAGGACACATAAGCTGCTCTCTCTGTAGCTCCTAACGGCCTTGATCAGTGCAGACAGTTTGTCCAGCTTGTTCGCCAACGAGTTGATGTTCCCCATCAGTACCGAGGGAATTGAGGGTTGAAATATCCGCCTGATGTTGTGTGGTAGCCGAGCTTTAAGTGTAGCTCCAGCCCGGCAACCTCCGTACACCCTCTTCAACTCTGCTGGAATAATGTGATGGATCCTGGCGTGAGCGTTTCCCCTGAGGGTCTAAATATCTTCCCTCGAGTAAACAAGAGGGATCCAACTCGTATTGTGATTATCCATAGTAAAAAGATAACCAACAAGTATAAAAATAAATGAATAAATAGTCAACGTTGGCACAAAAACCAACAAGACAGAAACAGTTTTAAAAAAAATGTAAAAAAACAAACAAAAAAACACTCAAGAAACACTGAGCTACTGAAAAGGCTGCCTGCTCGCTTCAGGCGCCATGGCAACATTGGCAATTATACTTAAACCTAATATTAGTGGTAAATCTCTGCCCAATTCAAGTTTAAGAAAAACCTTTAAGACCAAAATAATAAAAACCACATTTAAAAGTTTCAGCAAATATTAATATGATTTAGAGCACTATAATATAAATGTCATAATGGGACAGATTCTTTTATCAGTTCCACATGGGATCAATAATCAGTATTTCTTCATCTTCATTTAATTTGATATGAAATATTCTGTATTATTTTTCTAAATTCTCCTTTAAAAAAGACAAAGTTGGGAGAAAAAAAAAAAAGCTTAATATTGTAGGCACCATTTGATCGTAAATAATCTTGCAACACCCCATAATAAATTTCACATCATCTCATGAAGAACCTCAATAACTTCTCCAACTCACCGTTTGCTCACTGTATCCATGTCAAGACACACAGTAGGAACCTTACTACTGCAGTGCTGGTGAAATTTGTAGCCACATGTCTGACATCTGAAGCCATTAAAAAGAAATTTGTGGCAAAAATCACAGTAAGCCAGCTTGAAAAAAGTCTTCCGTACCTGCAAAAATAAAGATGCCATGGTATTCGCTTCTACAGCAACATTGTTGAAGAAAATTCTGATAAAAGCTGGCTGAATACAAATATCAACATGAGCTTCCCAGCTACTTACAAAGTTGTGCATGGTGAGAGGAATATCATCCAGGATCTCGACTAAAAGCTCCTCTCCGATCAGAGGAGTGATGTCCGTGTCCCAGTCTGTCAGTCGCTTACGACTGGAGTTGGTAAAGACAAAGACACACCCACATTACAACTGTAAAAGGCATCTAATTTTGAGGTGATCATTAAAACCTGTCCACAGCTCTCTTCATAAAATGGTTCAGTTTTGTATTACTTATGATCACACCGCTAAAATATACCTTATACAGCATTAGCACTATGTTCTTAAATGTTTTAATTGCATCTACGATAGACAGAGAATTAAACCAGAAGTTTTCTGATAATCTAAAGTATTTTATTTACAGATAAAACAAACATGAGTGATGCAGAATTGCAGCAATGACCTCTCAATGAACAAATTATTACGTTCAAAGAGATGAAAGTTAAATATGTCCATCTGAACTCTGATGTTTAGAGCAGTTGTAATGTCAGACACGGGTTTTTTTTTACCTTCAATCTCTTAAAACCAGTTATAAACCTGCAAATCTGGCTGTCTAAATAAGGAGAATAATTTTTACTGGTTAAATATATAATCACATAAGTGAATATATACTGATTTATTCTGACTGCTTATTCCTATACTTAAAACTTGAGAATTTTGTAGTACGACAAAAAAAAAAAGCTGAGTGAACAAACACTATGCATCTTGATTAGCTAAAATTTTTTACCAGTGTCAAAAAAAAAAAGCTGATTAAAGTTATTAAAAATTTTAAGAAAAATGGAGATTTCGTATTCAACTTTGTCAGACAAACTGCTGAGGGGAAATAACTATAACAGGACATGATCTTGTAATTCTACAAACATATCACTTCTGCTACATGTATTGTGTCAACACTTCATTTCTCTTGCTATAAACTACAAAAAGTCTCGTTTGTTTTCAATAAAGAAAAAAAGCTAACTGTAGAAATAAATAATTTATGCTAAACAAAAATGTGTATTTGTGTGTGGGTGACATGTAGAAATGCAAAAATATGGTCTATGTGGACAATGAGGAATGCAATATATAATCCCTTTCTGGTGTGGGAGGAAAAACAGACAGTAGTGAATTTTTACCCTCCAAGGAGGCGAAATACAGCACAGCAGTCTTGGCTCAGGCCTCTCATTTTGAGTGCTTTATCTAGAATCTCGTACACGGTCTGTCCTTGGCGGACATTTACCTGCCAACAGAAACCCATTATTAGACATGAAGCATAGTGGAGAGAAAGATTATATTCACACATTAAGTTAATGCTGACACTACAGATTATCCATGTTGATAATGGTCCTCAAACAGAGTGGCACTTCAGTCCAGTATACTGATCCTTTTTAACCCAAATAATAATGCTGCATTCCTGTTCTGACCACAACAAAGCTCTTACAGATGACAGCGTGGGACGTCTGTCAGCTACAGCCCTTGGTTCCTTGGCAACATTACAACACGTGTTTTTCACAATTATGTGTGCATGATAATACAGAACAAATTTGCTGCGTGCAATAGTCAGAAAACAAACAAACTTAAGTCTCCTTTGCAGTCTTTCCAAATTACAAGCAAGTCCAAAAATCTTCAGGTTCTGCAGCTTTGCTTTAAGAACATTTTACTGCCACATAATACAATCAGAAAATGCACCAACTTCAGGTTTGAGGGAAAAATGTCCACTGCTCTGCCCCTTTCTATCTCTTCCAGGCAACTTTTGCACCGACTAGAGGTGTTCCCGAGGTCATTACCTTGATGCAGGACAAAGGTCAGACCTACCACACAAGTTCCTGAAGGTATAGAATGACACAGCAAGATGGTTCAAGATAATCTTTGCCTGAAGCAAAACACTCCCAAACCATCACTGATCTTCCCCTGTACTTCACAGTGTCCGCAGTTACAAGCACAGTTGAAAAGAGCTATGGTTATAAGCATGACCTGGCCATGTAAATCCACCACCATCACTGTCCTAGTATACATGCAAAAGCATGACTGGAAAAATTAAGCCATTCTTCTTCTATTAACTTTCTCTGTTGGAGCTCATTGTACAAATAAGTAAAGTCAAATTTAATGTGTATTTATAATTGGAGGGTACTGTATGCCGATATTGCTGGATTGTACAGGTGTTCTTCAGATAAAAGCTTGTGGATAACATAAATGTTGTGCACACCAGTTTTCACAAAGACTAATGTGACAATTTGGCTTCATAAAGTGACAGGAAAATCTAACAACAATTTTCTAGAGTGTGAAAGCATGACAAATGTCTGGTATGAACTGTGAGTCAAATAAACAGAGGATGTCAGCAGGCCCCATCTGTGACATCTGATGCCAACTGTTCAAAGGTTTACTCCTGAAAACGATGTAAAAGATGTCTAATTATGTGAGAGTCATTGCACTTACAACCAACAGTGCCCACATGAGTTTTTCATAGAGATAGTACCTTAACTGCCACACTTTACAATATTCAGTGTATTCATGATGCTTTTCATTTAAAGTCTTGTTTTTATATAGTTGACTAGAAGAAGTAAAGAGATAATCATCTCACCACTGTCCTCTGTTTATTGGGGAGGTAGACTCGGATGGTACCCCCACCTCGGGGTACATCTTCTGGACTAATCTCCCCTGAGGAGGAGTACGAGGAGGAGGTGGAGGACATGATGACAGGCAAGAGGAGCTGAATGGGGTACACAGCACTTAGACACTGAAACCTCAGGAGAGCTTCATGCACTGTGGGTCTGCAGAAGCCCTTTACTCAGAACCTGTAACAACGCAAACATGTTGTAGTTAAGAGACATATACCTCCTGTGTACTATGAAATTAAGCCACCATCTGAGGAAATAATCAACTGTAGCATAATGCACAAAGCCTGCTCCAAGCAACAATGACACTGTACATGATGAAAATTAAATTAAAAACACAGCTGCTACAGCAGAACCACACAAAGATACAAAACTAATTTATAAGAAAAATAAAACCTACTTCAACAGTTGTATAACCTTTATAAATGACTGCCAAATGCAATCCAATAAAGATAAATTGCTAAATTACATTGTAGAATAACCAATTGCGTGAGAGGCATAGCTAAAAATCCCAAAAGATGAGCATTAATTGCCAAATTACACATGTCGCATAACAATAATACCGAGTTTTGATAAGACAGCAACCAAGACGGACCAAAGATGAGGGGAGGGGGGGGGGAGACTTGTTTTTATGACACTAATGTAATAACTGTTTAATCCAATCATGCTGGATAACCCAGGTGAACTATTTAGCATTGTCCCAGAGTCATGGTCAGTCTCAGATCTGTAAAATCTTTCTCCCCGTTGAGGGAAATTAATTTCTGAGGGCATAAGTGAATATGCAAATCGGAAGGGGACTTACCGGCTGTTAAAGCTAACATTTGAGTAAATTAGCAGCGTTCAAGAAATATTTGAAGCATGTGTATAATTACTTTACCTTATTGAAGGAATACTTATTTGCCTCAAAATATATGTAAACCATTTATCAGGCCGAAAAGATCAATTACAGCTGAATTGAAGCGTAGGCAGTGAAAGCTGCAGCCCAGCAAACTTGCCATGTACTTGCACGATGCTAATGCTAGCCGACGTTAGCCCGTTTACTTAGCATAGGATTTGCCTGCTATGCAATATGACATTTCGAGTTTTGGGAGGCCATGTTTCTCCTTCGGGGCGCCACTTTACCGACTTCAGCTAACTAGCCAACAACTTTGAAAAAGGGGTTTAAAGTACGTAAATAACCGTCCACATAATGCCAACATAATGCTTACAGTGCAACGTTAACAAAGCTTTGCAATATCCCTTTCAGTTCGACTTGCAAGCTAGCTAGCAAAGTGCTGGCTTGAGAGAGAGAGAGGAGATTATCCTCCTGCCTCAGTGACTAGCTTACTTTACGGTGAAATGCTTTGATGCTAGTCCTAGCCAGCTAATGTTAGCCAACCTGGGGGGTGGGGGGTGTCTTCTCTTCCTAACAGCGACCTATCCAACTGACACGCCTTAAACAGCACGAACCGGTTGTCGCTCTTCGTTTGGCACAATGACACTCACACATCCTCACTTATTTCTTTTCTGAAAGCAGTCTGGGTGTAATAGCTAAACTCTTACCTGTAGCAGCCATCTTGAAATTCTCTGTCTGTAAAGTCGGATCTGTCAAGAACTTGGGGGAAAGCGGAAAACCTCCATAATGCTCCGCGCTGATTGGCTGATTCTGCAGCGGCGCACGTTGATTGGACAGGCAACTGGTACGTAAAAGGGGAGGGGGCTGCGAGTACACTTGTCATGTAAATAAATTACTAATACAGCTTATAATAGTTTGAGTGCACTACTTCAGTTCATGCTTATGGAAATACCTAAAGAAAAATCAAACTTAAGGCATATCATAAAAATATCTGTATGAACTTTCATAGTGTTGCATTAATGGTTAAATAACACTCCTTAACACAATCTATAGAAACAAGTTTATTACAAAACACAACTGATATAATATATACAGCAGAATATGATCTCACCAACAGCAAATCAACTGTCACTCAACATGAAGTTTAATTCTCCATTTATTGTAAAGATCTTCATGACATCTTCAAAACTTTGTTAGATCCCTCTAACTTTTAATAAACTCAACATTGCAACACAAACAATTGTTTGGTTATGCTCTATTTTTTTCCTATTGAACACTGAGAAACCTCCTTTTCTTCGCTGTGTGCGTGTATGCATGGTGACGCCATTCAACATCTGCGGTGCTCTCGTTCTCCAAGGTGCCAAGTTTGATCATGTACACTAAACAGAGGAAAAACACATGAAAAGGTGTTACCCATCAAGTAGAAGAAGCAGAAGTGTAACATATGGAAAACATTCTCCATTACAATTATTAAGCTCTGCACAAGTCTGAGTGTAAATCAGGTGTGTTGCAGCGGGGAAGCTTCTGCAGGAGCCCAGCCCTCAAGGATCAGATTGAGGATCCCTGATATAGAATATGTGAAATAGGAGGTCTGGAACGAACTGAAAAAACACAACTGGTTTCATGTAAATAAATGATCCCTAAATTACACTTAAACATATTTCAGGGCATTTTATAATAGAGAGGCAAACTGACATGAAATCTCATTGGATATATAAGGTATTAGAATAAACAGTGTAAGACAAATTAAGTTTTGAGGTATTATTGGTGGAAGTCGCATATTAATGGTATAAAAATGAAAATAGTTCAAACAATTGTTATGCCGCATAAAGTTAAGGATTCACTGGAAAATAAAGCACTATGTCTATCATATAATTCTTTGACTGCTCCATATCTGATTGTTGCATTGAAATATGGGGAACTTCATGTAGTTTCTGTTGAAAATTAGCAGCATGTTGGCCTGTAGCCGATTCCTGTTCAATTTTATTTTCTTTGGTTAATGAATAATTTGTATGACAGAGGCACAATGTATATTATTTTCCTTCTTTCTGCTCCTTTTCATTCAAGTGTTTGAGATTAATGTTTCTATTATTTTATTTGGTTAAAGAATTACATGCCTTTATTAAAATAAATAAAGTTCTACATGCATCAGCTCCACTATGGGCTTCCCACACAGTTGGAAAGCATTGACATGTATTGTGAAGCAATCTGTGGCCTAAAGTAACTGTGGATCTTGATTGTTAGAGGAAGTCAGGCTGGATAACATAACAATATCCAAGAGCATCTATACTTACATTTCATTTCAAACCTGGGTCCTACTTCTGTCAGCTCTATGTTCTTGTGGTCCGTTTTCTTGTAGGTGTGGTGTCTTTTTAAAAGAAAGAAAAAAAGATTAATCTGAGTACTTATTTGCAACAAAAACATTCCTTTATAGCCCATTTTAACTAATGAAATGAAATGAATGAATGAATGAATGAATGAAATGAAATATATTTTATTTATCCCTCTTGGAGGGAAATTATTGTTGTAGCAGGGTTGTTTTTTTTTTAACCTAAGAAGGTACTTTTGCACTAACCTGAAAGAGATGAAGTCTTCTTGGTTGGCAAACGTGATTACACGCCGACTGTCGTCCTTCGGCACTGGAAAAAGATACTTGAGGATATTGGATACCTGTGCAAGCAGAATTAATTAGCTGTATGCTCAAACAAGTGGTGAAAGAGAATATCACAGGCATGCGTCCAGTTGTTTGCTCACCCTCTTGCCGAGGCGTGAGGAGAAGTTGTGAAAAATGAGGTGGGGGTATGCCTCAGACATGGTGCCAATGTCAGGAACATCGTGCCTCATTACTACGTTGTAAAGTGTGAAATAGGCTGTGGGTCCGAATGGCATGTGGCACACGACCAGGCCATCTGAAAATATACAAGATGATCGATCAGATCATCCAAATTGAACCATCAGATCGTCTTTCAGCACAGCTAAACATGCTCACAATCACACTACAAGTCTTGCAAACTTCTACGCTGCTGAAAGTAAACACAGAACATCACATGTTGAAGGTCTGCCCGGTCATAACAACAAATAACCAAGAGTATAAATATAAAAAGTGTTAAGACTGATATAAGCCAGCATACCTGGCTGTCCTCTTGTTTCATGCACAATGACGAGGTCTGTTACGTTGTTGGCTTTGCTGGCTCGCACCAGTGCAGCAATCTCATGGTTTCCTCTGTTCATGCGCTGGGCTCCAGGAAACATCAGCTTCACCTCCTGCAAGATGATGTGTAAACATATCACTCTATTCTCTGCTCTCTTTTCAACATTTTCAGCTTGTATTCATGCAGTCACTCTATCTGAATTTTTATTCTTCATCCTACAAATATCTCTGAATCCTCTCAATAAAATGCATGCTTTTTTATTTATTTAATGCATTTATTTAATAAAAAAGAAACAGAAAGTGAAATTAATCTTTTGTTTTCCTTTAACAAAATCACATCTATTTGTTCAACACTTCTGTTTCCAAGTTTTTCTTCAAGTAGCTACAATTTATTTGATAACAGTCCTCATAATCCAGTGTGTCACAAAATGAGCCTGTAATAAAGATGCTGAATTGAATGTAAACATATACAAATAAAAACAAAACAAAAAACAATAAAAACAAATACATAAAAGCAAATAAATAAATAATTAGATAATAATAAATTAAATTAAAAAAAAAGACCAGAAACGATCTTTCACAAATTTGCAAAAAGCGTTCACAATCATCATCTACCGTACTGTTAAACCACAAGACTTTTATTTGGACATTTCCAAGTGGGGATGAGGAGGCAGAGCTGTCAGCAGCTCAAGTTTCACAACTGCCCTGAGAGACAAAGAATTAGCTGCAAGAGATCATCTAGCCAACGTCATTTTCCCTCAGCTATCTGATCAGCCTCAAACCTGAACCTCTAACTGGACACACCTTGGCAAACATTTTGAGTCTGGAGCTCGGGTCTCTGGACGTAGTAACCATAATTTTAGGATCTTCCACTCCAGCCCACTTATACTCATCATCCACGTGAGAGCTGACACCTAGACGGATAAAAAGAAAGAAGATTAGCCAAAATGAGATGAACATTAACAGCTCTTAGTGGGAGTATATCCAACACTTACCTTCTGCCCCTTCATCGTCATACTCCAGTAGTTTCTGTAGCTGCAGGGCATCTTTGCGCACCTCAGTTGGCAGGAGACGATTCTCTGCAGCCAAGAAAAATCCGAGTGTGTTAGAGCAGGATTAGTAGGAGAACCATTTACAGTGCTAACCTGTTATCATCTTACCCTCAAGTGCACCCTTCAGCTTCTGTTTTTTCTCCTCTATTGTTCGGAGCCTGTCCTCTTGTGCCTTCCTGTACAGGTACTCCCGTCTCTGTCTCACCTCTCGACGAAGCTGCAATAACATAACGAATAATGTATTTTATTGTAACAGCTCTTAAAATATGAACACCTCACATCAGGGCTTCCCTTTTCAATAAGAAAGTGATGATTTCAGCATGCATATAGTTTTTACCTTTGTTTATTCCTGTTAATTAATAAGTAGTTGTAGTCCCACAGCTGAATCTACCAAGGTTTTTACTGTCTTCTGACTATCTCAAAGCTAGGTCTTCATTTTGTAGTAATGAATGAATATGTAACTGTTTCTCAGCTGTTCACCAAAGGGATGCCTACATTCAGCATATGGTGCATTCATGGCTGGTCCTATCAGCAGTCACCCTCGTTAAAAGGACAGAAGATGCACAATAATCCCACGGGTCATTTAACTACTCGGCCATCTTTGTTTAGACTTAGAAACACGAGCGCAACTCAAAAATTTGATCATTTCTAAAACACGTGGGGAAGCTACATATCTATAATTAAATACATAGTTCAGATCTGTCTTTATGGGTTCTAAACATGCATATAAAACATTAGCAAGTTTATAAAAGACCTTGTAAGTCTTAAAAATCTCCGGTTAATTAAACTTTCACAAAAGCAGCTGTTAGCTCTGTTAGCTTCATTTATGCTAGTTCACGAGGAGAAAAAAAGAAAGTAAAATAATCTCTAGCTACGTTGACAGCTAAATGTCGCTGCTCCAAAGAAAACCTTCATATTAAACCACTGAAACACCTCCGTAAAATCATACAAATGTTTGTCACTTACCATTTTGTTAGTAGCTAAACACACAAGAACTCACATGGAGACAGAAACGTCTGCAAACAAGGCTTTTCCTCATTGGCTGACAAAATGGCCAATGAGAGCGTTCGATACTGAATGATGAGCGAGCAATAGATAGATAGAT
This sequence comes from Leptatherina wallacei, assembly GCA_028567055.1. Taxonomy (NCBI): domain Eukaryota; kingdom Metazoa; phylum Chordata; class Actinopteri; order Atheriniformes; family Atherinidae; genus Leptatherina; species Leptatherina wallacei. The sequence continues at coordinate 28,371,226 of JAOXYM010000012.1, read as the reverse complement.
AGATAGATAGATAGATAGATAGATAGATAGATAGATAGATAGATAGATAGATAGATAGA
>JAOXYM010000012.1:28350687-28361294 GCA_028567055.1 Leptatherina wallacei | reverse complement strand
GGGAAGTCTGGGCGTCCCTGCTCAAGCTGCTGCCCCCGCGACCCGACCCCGGATAAGCGGAAGAGGACGGTACGGTAGTTTACTGTGTGACCTGTTTTCAGTGGGAACTGGCAGGTCACATCCTTGCTGGGTTCAGCAATGTTATGTGTCCATAACACACCCAGACGTAGCAAACAGAGCAGTGCCACCAGAAATCATGCGAGCATCGAAAGAAACAAAGAAGAAGAAAAAGTTGTGATATATTTAACGGCCGCACAGACCAACGCTGTGTTTTCTGCTGCCTCATTGCCGGATGTGCATGATCACAATCTCCTGCACCGTCGCCATGTTTGCTATGGTGGTTGCTCAGAAGTGAACACTCAACTCTTAACTGCCCTCCAGTGTATGTGTTACCTAGCAACCACGTCAACATAAAAGCACAAATGGAATATGTCACCATTTGAAACGGACGTAGTGCCATCGTGTTACAATGGAAAAGTGGCTCAGACGAGGCATTATGGTCCACATATGACCCATATCTGTTTTTCTGACAGTCTGAACGGCACAAATCAGAATTTTCCCCCAAATCAGGCCACTTTCATATGGTGTCCTAAACCAGAAAGATATCTGATGAACGATCATGTCACATTTCATCCAACTTCACCTGTGAAAAAGACAAATGCAAGGTCGTCACATTTTAATTCACATATTATGACCCTGTTTAAAAGTCTCAAATACTCAAAGCTCAAGTTGTAGTTAAGTTAAAAAGTTTAATATCCAATAGTTCCTATCAATTAGTAGTTTAAATCAGCGGTTCCCAACCTGGGGTTCCTAACGAGCCCAGGGGGTTCCTAACGAGCCCAGGGGGTCCCTAACGAGCCCAGGGGGTCCCTGATGCTTTGACCATTCAGAGCTAGTGTGATTAAAATTATGTCCAGAGGCGAGTTTGAAGTATATCCGCCCCCGTTTTTTTAAGATAATCTGGACATATTGTTCACACGGAACTAGCGTGTTGGGAGCCTGAAGACAGGAACTTTTTAAACCAGGTCCCAAAGTGAATAACTGGGGGTCATTCAAATCTGCTGTACAATATTTTAACAAGCGGATCTTTAATCAAATCTAAAAAAATATAAGGTCTGTTGATAATTACCCAAACTTTGGTTTGGGACTCAGCCAGAATGCATCATTTATGGTGAGAATCTCACTAATGAAAGCATAAAACCGGCAGGGGGTCCAACAGCTTTTTAGTATTTTGCATGAAGGAGGTCCTCAAGGAAAACAGGTTGAGAAACACGGGTTTAAATGGCAGTAAATGTGTATTAATTAACGTCGGGACTACGACGGGTCCTTAGCTTCAAAAAGTTTGAGAAACCCTTCTTTATGTAACCCAAGTCAAGCGGCAGAATGCAAGGAGAGTTTCTGGAGGTGGCAGAGGCAGCGGGGGGGGGGGGACGTAGCACGGAAAAAAGCGGTGATAATTGGAAGTATTTGAATAATGAGGATTTCACAAATACTAAACCCACCGATTTCCTGTTTTATCTTTGAATTTTTGAATCATGATTTCTACATTTTCCCATTGTAAGTTTACATTTTACTGGTTTTCTAGTTTGAGATTATTATTACTAGAAAAAAAACAGGAGTGCAAAAAAAAAAAAAAAAAATCAACAACAATAAAAACAACCTTAATATTTCATGGAGAAAGTTACATAATCTTATACGACTGCCAACATGTCATGCCACAATATTACATGAGTAAATTTACTTCATAAACTCTAATCAATCCCAAGCTACAGCCTTTATAAACATTTAACATTTTCTTGGGAGCATAAAGGGTTAAGACTTGAAAAATGACTCGCTCAGTTTGCCGTGCAGCTGGACATTTGTCATTCTTGTGCATCTAAACTTCCCAAAGTGACATTTTTATGTCCAAATAACAATTCTGACAGCAGTTTGAGTTCAAGGGGAGAAACGTGTGTCGGAGAAGGATTCATGTTCCATCTCATAACATATTTATATCATCTTCTGAACAGATCTTCCACTTATGTGTGTTATGAACAAGTTCTTTACCTCCTTGCTCTTCTTCTTTTTCTTCTTCTTGTCTTTGGAGGAGTATTTGCTTTCTTTTTCTGAAAGAGGACAAGATACCTGCATCAGTGTTGCCATTTACAACAGAAAGAGTCAGCAGCTGACAGATCTGTGCTTTTCCATGTTTCCTGGATTACCTACAGAGTAAAAATGATGTGCTGTCACCTTAAATGTAACAAACAGCTCAAATTAAAAAGTTAATGCATGGTTTAGGACTCTTACGCAGAAATAAGTAGTTTGATCCAAAAGTCCTCAATTCTGACTTTCATGAATTGTTTTTTTTTTTTACCATCCTCATCATCATGTTTATATCCTGCTTCAGATTCAGGCTCAGACATGTAGGTGTCATGTCTGAAAACGTCACCCTTTAACCAAATCCTCTTGTTCTCAAGAGGATGCTTCGACCAGGAGAAACATCCCTGTGAAATAATTACAAATCATTTAGAGTTTTGATCGGCGCAGAGCTAATCTACAGGTAGCCAAGGTTAAGATTAAAATGAGGGAAAGTGATAATGCCATGTCCACTTTAAACTTGAGGACATTAACATGTGGACATCTTTACGTCCACGTCTCCACGTGTGTTATTGTGACTAATTGTGATCAGATGTCATTTCTCTGCTCTACATCTCAGCTGAGCAACAAACAGCATATTATTATTATTATTATTACATTTACTCTTAGCTAAAGCTTAAGCCCCCCCCCTTAAGCTTTGAACCTGGTTGAAACGCTGAGTGGGGGGGCGGCATTCCATAATTCCTCCTAATTCCTCATCAGACTGAATTTTATACATACAGCTTGTATAATAGTCTTGTACTCATGAACTCTATAGCTGTAACAGCTAGCCTACCCATTACAGAATTATACTGGGAATATGACGCAAGATAAGGACAAAATAACTTCTACATCATTTAACAGCTACAATCAGCTGTAGAGTCACGTCACAGGACAGAAAAAAACTCCTAAATATCCCGATGAGGGAAATAAAAACTGTTTTATTAAGTGGAGTTGTTCTAAATATTCTTAAATAACAGATCTCAGACACCGTGTTGACATTAATAAAAAACAACAAATATTGGATTCACTTTAAGACATAATACGCTGCAGAAACGACTACAGTGGTGAACAGGCTCAGCTTGTTAAGCTGTGCTTGGACATCAGGAGCAGGAGAAAGGCCTTGGCTGCTCCTTGCAGGAGCAATGAAGGTTGAATCTTTCAGTCTTCACCTCCCTGGGAGAATTAAACAAAAATGCTGATATTTATAAATCTGATTATTATTATATTCTATCATATTTTCTATCACCATCATCATATAGACGATATGGCTTCATTTCCTCCAGGATGATGAATAAAGTATCCATATATCTCTCTGGGGCTCAGGTGGAAGAGCAGGTCATCCAATAACAAGCAGGATGACTGTTCTAATCCCACTCCCCCAATCATGTGTTGTGTCTTTGGGCAAGACACCTCACCCTCCAATTAACGGCGTTGCTGGTGTCTGATTGGCCACGTTTACAACATGCTTTTTAATTCTCATATAAATCATTCAGAATTAAATCATTCGGAATTAAAGTGTTCTTCCGAATGGGGATTTTCATTGGGAATTAAGTGTTCATGGGGTCATTTTTAATAGTTTTCAAGAGGATTTCATTTTTATTCTGAATTAAAGGGAAACTAAAACTCTCATGTAAATGTGGCCAATGTGAATGAATGTCTGGTGGTGGTCTGAGAGGCTGTTGCCGTTGATAGGCTATGTGATGTAGTAGATATGACATGAAAAGGAGAAGAAAACTGATTTGATTTGTGAGAGAAGCACTCTTTATGAACACATCTGAGCACACTGAGAGGCCTAATGCTGGAAACCCTTAGTAAAAACAGCCGTTTTAAAGTTTAAGGTCCAGGTACATGCAAGGCTTGGCTCCAAGTGCATGAAGCTGACGGCTGTTGTGTTCACTCTCTGCAGAAATGACTTTAAGGGCGCATTCAGCTTTTTTCAATCGAGTCCTAGTCCGTTTGCTCGGAAAGTCCGCTTCAATTGGGGTATTGTGAAAGCGCAAACTTCGGACCAAACGGTCGACTCGGTCCGCCTACAAACACTAGGTCTCGGTTTGCTTCAAGCGGACCAAATACAGGAAGCGGACTACAAAACAAAGTGCATTGTGGGTTCAGCGCGCAGCTTTGTGGCTCTGGTCGGAATGGCTCGGGGTCAAGCGTGGAAGAATTCGGGAAATGTTTGCTAGGACCTGGTGCAGCTCCACGTTTAGCTCAATGAGTTTTCTTCTCTATTGTGCGTCTCACCTTCTTCATAAATTCACGGTTCAGCGCCACATCTGGTGGAACACGTTATTCAAAAGGTTTGATTCATTGGAGTTGTGCAGCGTGAACGCAATCTCGGCCCGGAAGAATGTAGCACCCGTCCCCGTCTACCGAGTCTAGCGGACTATCCTGGTGTGAATGCACCCTTAGTGCAGCAGGTGTTGTGTGTGTGTGTGTGTGTGGCATTTCAGAAGCATCTGACTCAATGTGCAGGGATTTTTTTCTGGATACAATGAGCAAGAAAAAAAAAGATCCAAGCAGAAAAGCTGAGCTGTGAGGAGTGACATTGTGGCCCAGGTTGCATGTGGTCATCCTGGTGGTGATTTTAGGTGACGCGACAGTGCGGTGTGTGGGATCACTGGGAGTCAGGGTGTGAAAAATTGAACAAAATTCACTTCACTGCTGTGTGATGGTAAAACTCCTCACCATTAAAGTCAAGTCATTTCTCTGAATTTAAAACAACTGGTCAGGATGGCATCCAGTCTGTTATGCCCTTGAAACATGCAGCTGGGGGTGTACATTTATGGTAGACAGTGAGACCTAGAAGCAGGAACTTGCAAATTTACCTCTTTGCTTGTTTAAGTAAAAACCTTTCCTTTGTTTTTCTGGTTAAAGATAAAGGGGAAAAAAAGGAATAGCTGACTTCAAATGAAACAAATTTAAATGTACTTGTTCACAGTGACAGAACAGAGGGGAGGTGTAGGCTGGTGGTTTTAAACAGAAAGCTGGCATCAGCTTAGCGGCACATCAGCCTCCACCCCACCGGCTGTCTCTGCATCTCACGTACAAAACAACACATCAGTCCCCGTCTGTACAAGCAGCAGGAAAACTGAGGACAGTTAAATGTAATCCAAGCAAATAAAACAGTTTGATTAGACGTTTCTGCTTTCATCTGTAAAGTTTATGCGATGCAAACATAAAAACTGGTGAGTGCAGCATCCTACAGTTCTTTAGAAAAACAGTCCTGCTTTGTTACAAAGTGGGACTTGAATCAAATGATAGCACAATATAAAGACATAATAAGCATGTAGCAAAGATCCAAATATACCAAAACAGCAATCAAGGACAGCATTTGGTTACATTTTGTATGAATTTGCTTTGCAAGAGGTTTTATATATAAACATGAACACACTGGTAGTTTCAGACAAAACATCCTCCAGGTTTGATCATGTGAAGAAAACATGATTTAAGTAGTTTTTCTCCTCAGTTTCAGACCCAGTGGATCACATTTTCTGTTATCCTTTTCCCAGAACGTTTGACACAGGCGTACCCATTAACGCACGTATGGGAGCCTAAACGGGCCTAAATGGTGCGACTCTGTTACACTTTTAACCACTTTAAATCATGTAAAAAAAAAAAACCTGGAACAGGTTTTAAATGATCTCTAAACAATAAGCGGTGTATGGCAACACAGCCTCCGCTCTCGTTTGGATGCTTTTGTTGATTCTACTAAAACATTATGCGCTCTACAGCTAGAAAAACTCAGATATTTCCCCGACTTGCCTTCTTGGTCTTCGCTGCTGTCTTTAGTTGCAGGAGGCTCCTCTTGGATTCCCAGGCCAAACAGGTCGGTATCATCCGCAGGTTTGAAGGAGATCACAGTGGGCTTCAGTGGTTCTGGCACCTTGGCTAAATGCAAGTCATCATCGGAGAGGTCGGACAGAAGCTCGTCTCTGACTGGAAATGAATCCTGTGTTGAATCAATCAATCAAATGGGAATTTGTTAAAATGTATTACGAATAAACTCAGAGTTTTTATTTGTAAAAGGTTGTGGGTAACAGATCTTGAACACAGAGGCCTATGTTTGAAGTCTTGTTTTAATTCACCTTTGTGACTTTTGGTGTGTCGGACGCTTCAGACTCAAAGTCGGGGTCATCCATGACAAAAGAGAGCATCTGCTGGGCCACAGGCGCCTCGGGATCTGTGTCTGAGTCCTCGGCTTTGGGAGTGTTTCCCTTCTTTTTGCCCTGGTGTCGAGCTGGCTGCTCTGCCGCTGGGGTTAAAGTGAGGGAGATGGGTGCTGTTGTTTGGCCTTTGGGCTCTGGAGGTTTGGATGTCTCCTTTTGCTTTGTGAGGTGGATCACAGGTCTGAAACAGGTTGGTTAGGAAACCCAGTTACTTACAGCAGGATGTCAGTCAAAATGAAAATCATGAAACTTCTAGTCCTCATGTCCTAATCTTATCTGAATGATTTGCTCCCCCAGCAACATAAACTAGTCCTCCTGTCCTAATCTTCATCTCCCATGCACAGGAACTTAGCAACGTCACAGCTGAAGTTGATAAAAACTTTATTTCTTCTTGATACCGTGAGGCTGAGCAGTATCAATGAAAAGAAACAGTGGAGCATATTTACCAGAAACGTAACACCCAACCTTCAAGTGTTTAATTGCATTAATGCAAGAAATGCTCGATTTATTCACACTTGGCAAATAATATGAACAACAGAACAATCTCCAGACTTCTTTTTATGATACAGACAAGTCTTATGGCCAAATGAGCTCGTTCTCCTGGCTGGCTGGGTTGTATGCAGTAAAGCAGAGGACTTCATGGCTACATCTGTCCAGAAAAACATTGTGTCTAGACACTGATGGAACTCCAGGTAGGATGCAGAGGCCAGAGCCGCGTGATTAAAAATGATGGTGGACCTGGTGCAGCTGCTGTAGTGCCCCTATCGGCAGCAGAGAGTAAGAACACCGCCAGACTGATGGAGACCTGAGAAACTTTAACACGTGACATGATTTGGCGGGTTAATACTGCCCATAAAAGCAGGGAAACTTGACATAAGCAGAGCTTCAGGCTGCTGTTTCATGTCATGCATTATAAATAAAAGTAGAGCTCAACAAACAAACAAAGGATGAGCATGTGGTTGAAAGAAAGGCACAAAGGCAAAGTCTTCAGGAATGCTTGTTGATGGTAGGGACGTCATGATTATAGATTTTCTTGGTACAATTATTGTCAGAGAAATAATCACGATTTACTATTCTTGCTATTATTTGTTAATTCATTTCCCAACACTATACATAGGTAAAATCCCATGAATACTCCTCATAGGGCTTAAAGTTTTACTGATCTCTTTCTTTTGATGCCAACATTAAAAATGATGTAGCAACAAACCCTGCTCTGTCAACAGTGAAGAAAAGCTGCATATTAAAGGTTGAATATGGAACATTTTTATTAAAAGCTATATTGAAGAAAAATAATACCTCCACGAGGCATTTAGAGGGGTGCAAAGTGAAAGTATGGCGTTATGTTTACATCTAGCAGCCAGTAGGGGGCGCCATTGCGGGTTGCCAAATACGGTCTGTATGTTCCAACAGTATGTTCGGGACAGCTTGGCTGGCACTGGGAGAAATGGTGGAGTCGGCAAGTCAAGCATCTGAGCCCCGGAGATATTGTTATCCGTCTCAGAAGAGGAGTGACCGGAGAATAGCAAAAACAGAATTTAAAAGTAAAATTAGGGGAAGCCGACACTAGATGGACCCACATAAAACATTTCCACAGCATCAAAACACGTGAGGAAACGGCTACTTTTCTACTGGATCGCTAAGCTAACTCTCTTCCTAACTCTGCGAACGTTAGCTGGCAGTTAAACTCCTCTGCAATACTTGTTTTCATTTTATGACGTTGACATTATGAGAAGACCGATCATGGCCCAACGACCTCTACACCCAGTGAACGGAGGAAACGGAGACAGCTTATAATCCTCCTGTCCTGTCCAGTAGTGCTGGCTCACTTTCACCACAGCGGTGAGCGGCCAAAGTCAGAAATGACCTGCATCTGATAGATAATTGATAGCAAGGCTAACATTAAATACTGCTGTACAATAAACTCATGAGTCGAAATAAGTCCTTACCCTGTACGACATGGTGCCGGCTGGTCACTTAACGTATCGCCAGCGAACTCGGCAACTCACCACCTGGAATTATCCATCTGCCGTTGCAGCTGTTACCTAAACACACTAGATGTCGCTATTGTGGCCGTATTCCGTATCCAACCTTTAACTGCACATTAAAGGCTACAGCATCTCTACAGCTTCCTTTGTGTAGTCTGCATTGTAAAAATGCTTTCGAACTTTTCATTTGAACCTCAGTAGAGAAATTAGAAACGGGGGAAAACATGAAGCTAGCTTTGACTTATAGTTAGCAGAATAGCTGCCGTTTGACACATAAATGATACTGGAACAGTGGAAATAAAGAAAAAACAGCATATATCTGACATTAAATATGATTTGTTACGCCCAGGAAAGGTAACCAGTCCATCACAGGGCCGTGGTGAAACTTATTCCATGCAGTTCCTCCTTTACAATCTGTTTGTTTGGAAGGAAAAACTATTCCTCTGCCATACTTTCCCTCTTCTGCATCCAACTCAGAATGAAAACAAAACAACGCAAGATGTGGTGCAACTTTGTGACCGGCACTGATCTGCCTGATAGATTCAGACATAACTCTTTATGGGAAGTGATGAGCCATCTTTACTATGAACTAATAGTTATGTTAAATACCAACTGTGATATCAAGAATTTGATACATCCTTAGTTGATGGGCAATAACAGAAGCCCATTAGGAAAATAAGACGAGATGCTGGAGTGCTTTTTTTGCTACCTCGGGTACTGGAGGTACTGGATGTATCAAAGGAAAGTCTCAGAAAACTATGTTGGATGTAGTGGTCTGGAGTTTATCCAGCAGAAGAGGCGCATGCCTCATCAAACCTGCAGAAATCTCACTGAAAACCACTGAGAAAGCTGTTGTCAAAAGGTTCAGTGACCAGTTTCTGTCCTGGGGAGTTTTATGTTGTTCTTTTTAATAAATAAATGAATAAACTTACGGTTTCAGCTCAGGATCGCTCTCCAATTCTAGGTCCCGTGTGACTGTGGGGGCTGCATGATCTCCCTCCTCCTCGTCACTGGTTAGAGTGATGTCTTTACTGGGGGGCATGGTTTTAGCTGGAGGAAGGCTGGTCTTGGTGTCATCAGGATCCAGCTCATCTTGGAAACCAGACACCATCGGGTTTCCTCGGTCTTCACCGTCACTGAGACAGAAAGAGAAAAGGACAAATTACCTCTTTAAGACATCTTTGTTCTCTGGTGCTGTTCTGGACCCTCATAGAGACCAAACAAGTGGAGTCTGACAGCCAGCACACTTTAACTATAAAAGCAGCTGAGTGATAACAGTATTGCTGATGTTGCATAATAAGTTTCTCACATACTGTAGGACACTGGTCCACATCAAAGGGCCATCAGTGAAAAAAACAACTAAGTGAGGGTCTGCTGTTGACCTTTAGAGAGCTCTGATGTACATATACAACTTTCTAAATAAACAAAAATCTGATCATATGAAGAAAAAACCATCATGTAGAATTTTTACAATTCAGTACATGAACATTGTCACAAATATAAGCAGACTAGCTTAGAAACATTCAGAAACTCCTCACCTGTCGCTGTCCACAGCCAGAGCAGCTGCGCTTTGGGCCGCCTTGCCTTTTGAGGGCAGGCTATCCTCCAGGAAACTCTTGTCCAGTCGTTCATCTGGCACAAAGTCATCCACACTATGCACCTTACCGGGACACGCCGGTGCAGGAGGGTCCTCTGAGGAAAACATTGAGACAAACTGATGAGCAACAATCAAGAAAGTCCCCTTGATTCTAATCTGCAGCAGCACTAACAAGCTCCCATCGCTGCACTGCTGCGCGTTCGCCTGGTTCATGACACAAAAAACTCCAATGAAAGAGAGAAATCACATGACATTCCTCCACCAGGCAGTCCTTTGATCCAGCAGTGTTGCATTTCTCAGCTGCTAAGTCTTAAATCTTGTGACCACTTATAGTCCTTTAAGTTTCAGTTAGGACTAAATAGCCGTTCTCCTTTTTGGCTTGAAAAAACACAAATTTAAAGACAGACATTGCCTTGCAGTGAGCTTGTGTCCCTCAATTTCACACTATATGAAAATATTCTGGCACCTCATGTTACTTCCACCATGCTGTCTTTCATTCAAACTGGTTGAGACACAATGAATAATATACGAAGGGAAAATGTAGCCGCATTTTATAAAACAGCAGTGCAGTGCCGTTAACACATCACATTTCCTAAAGAACAAATAGACACACACCTAGCAGACTGACCAATTTTTCAGATCGTATCAAAAATATCCATGAAATACAGACAATATAGATCATTATTTATCATATTATGGTCAAAATACAAACAAAATTTTATAAACATCGAACAAAAAGTT
>JAOXYM010000012.1:28311882-28326567 GCA_028567055.1 Leptatherina wallacei | reverse complement strand
TATTAGATATAGATATAGATATATATATAGTCAGTAAAGTTAAATAAATGATGACTTTCCCCTACAGTTTTTCCACCTACAGGTCAGAAGAAATAAAGGAGCATTTCCTTTCATTCTGAAATTTTTTTTCTTTTTTTAAGGCTCATGACGAGATCTGTCCAAAGTACCCAATGATCTGCGAGGGTTGTGCAAAGAAAAAGATCCCCAGAGAAAAGGTATCTCAGATATTTAAGGGATTTTTCATAATTTTGTAAGATTGATCTCATTCACCATTTAGTTAGGGATCAAATTCTACAACATATTCTCTACATCATTGGCTTCTTTCATTTTTTTTTTGTTTTGTTTTGCAGTATGTGGACCATATTAAGTTCTGCAGTAAATTTAAAACACCATGCAGATTTCATGTTGTTGGCTGCGATACGTCTGTAAGTAGATATTTTTGTCACAAATTGCTGTTTGTGTGTCACTGGCTACTGTCATAACTGCCTGATCATATAATAACTCTGCAAAAGTAAAGACAATCTCCCTCAGACTTAGTATATGAATTCATTCAAGTCATTTTTCCCACCTTATAAAATACGGTTAATTTTTGACACATTTAGATCAACTTTGCTGAGCTGTGTCACTATTAAATCAATACATGCTTGTAAAAATAATCTTGTCCTTTGGAGTATTAAGCCTGTGTTACACATGTTCAAAATGCTTCAAGTATTCACCCAGTCTAAGTCGCATACTATGATAACACACAAAATAAGTGTGCGATAAGTGTGTTCTCATACTTGCTTTACTGATACATTTCTTGCCATCCGTGTGTATGGTTGGCATGGTTACAAGTGCTACTTTAGTTTTTGGTAAGGTTAATGGACGAGACTACTGCAGAAACCAGCTCCAGAGCATGATGCTGCTGCTACCGTGCCTTATGCTTGGGGCAGCGTTGATCATGCCTTATTGTTCAGCTTCCATCTAGAAAAACTTGGTACCTTATCCGGATTTAAGATCATTTGGTTGAGAAAAAGGTTTAAGTTCCTTTCAATAAACTATGTTGAAAAATATGTAACTGACACATCCAAAGTAAAACACAGAACAGATGTGATGAAATGTATAACATGTTCAGAGAAATCTAGCAAATGAAATAAAGACGGAGATAAAAGATAAAGGTACGTTTTTTGAGCCGTTTGAATTTTCGATCATCTTGCCTTCAATAATGTTCTGGTTTGGACTCATATGGACTAATTCAATGATAATAATAATAATTTTTTAAAATTTTATTTCACTTTACATTGCGGAAATTTACTTCAGAGTTTGCTGAGAATTACCACAAAACAGCTGGGACAACAATGATACAAGCTGACACAAAGGTAAACTTTAATGGTGCTGTTGGGCTGAAACCAGTTGAAGATTTATTTCCTCTGAATGTCTGTGAAATCAATTTACCTGCTGCTCCCAGGCTGAACCTTAACAGTGTCAATATTTTAGTGATTCCAGCTGTTGCATCATCAGGTTACTCTGCAGAGAAATGTGATAACGCTATGTAGCCTGGAACTGGAGAGCCATTACAGATCCCAGTATGGTACCCATTACCCAATGTGCTATGCATCAGTGCTTCACAAGACAAAAATAACCTTAAGGAAAGACGTGTTTGGTGGATTATTTCTTTGTTGTAACAATGCTTTTTGGTAATGAATCTTATACCATTGGAAAGCCTGTTTATTTCCTTTTAAATGGAGCTACATTTGTGAGGAAAATGCATTTGTGGCATGAGCAGCAGAGTTGAGTATGTGGGTTGCACCCATAGGCAACATGCCAGATCTTCTCTGCCCTTGCCAAACAGCTTCCTCTGCTCTTGACTCTTGTTTTGAGCAGCACCTGTGGGCATAGACCCCGCTACGGTGGTCCGTCCGTCTCTGCGTTTGTCTGATCTGAATAAGGCCCATGCCATAGGGCGGCTTCAAGCTGATGGGTTGCAGCATTATTTGGACTGAGCCCCAGTGCCATCTCCAAATTGAAAGCCAAGCTCCATTTAACGTGGCTGCCACTTGGAGGCAGTCTCAAAATATTGTGCTACAATCTGAGATGTAGGCTATGCTTGCATGTGTTGGGGACATTGGTCTTGTAGCTCTGCCCTGCAGCTGCAGAATAGTGGACAAAAACCTTCGTATTTCATGCTTTGTCATGTTTCAAAGGAAGTATTTGTCATTCCCCCTTTACTTCATGCTAACTTTAAACCATTAAAGGGCTACATGCAGGTTCATAATTCTTCATTCAGCATGGGTGAGATGGAGGCAGGCAAACTGGGCACGGCCAAACCTCCACCCAGCTCAGACTGCACCAGTCTCCATTTTCCTCCCCTCCTGAACCTTTTGCATCTGTAAACCACCTTGAATAGGTGGACGAAAACAGATGAATAGTTGGATGGATGGATAAAACAACCAGAGTTTCTAATGATAACTTGGTCCTGTGAGAAGCATGGTCCGGTTTTTCAGTGCAGAGGGATGTAGACAATCTCAGCTTAAATTAAGATAAAGGATCAATGCAGTAAGGTAAAACCTATATATATTTTTGTCACTTCTTGTTGACTTAAGCACTGAAATGTTTCCAAAACTAATTTATACTAATGAGTGATAAGCATCTGGAAACATCTCAGCATCCCTACTCATCCTGTAATTTCTGGCCAGCACATGCCTGCTCAAAATACAGCCAAATAAATGTCACCACTGCTTAACAGGAAGCTTCTATGATCCAGAAGTCAATGTGTAAAATTGTTGAGGAGATAGTCAGCGTTTGCTTCACAAACCGCTCTGTAAGACATCATCGTGTTTTGACTCATCGCTGAACATTTTCATCCAAATATGCCGATTAAAACTTAAAATGCCTGAGTTGGGCCCCACCCCACCTCCCCCTTTTAAAAAAAAACCCACAAGACCCCGCTGTTAACTTAACAAAAACGCTTGTTTGGAGGTGATACTTAACTCACACCATCCAGATACATTAAACATACACTTTTTTTACATCTTAACTAATCTCCATTCTATAAAAAATGCACCTTACAAAACGCTGTCTCAGTAAAGCCTGTCCATATTCATACTTTATGTTTTGTCTATTTAAAATGATTTCCTCAGTTTGGATTTATATGACTGTCTATAATTGGATGAATGCTTTAATTATTTTCTTCTTCCGCTCCAGTTATTTACATTTTAGGGATAATTTAGGTGAAAACTGTTGTTGGCTCAATCTGTTTTTGTTTGATCCTCTATCCAAGGTGGAGAAAGAGAAGATCCATGACCACGAGCGGCAGTGTTCATACGAGCACCTCAACCTGCTTCTGCATTTCATCATGGGTATCAAGGTGAGTCTGGAGAGCCTGCAGCCCCAGAGCCTGGAGGTGGCCAGCCAGAAGCTGCAGGAGCTCCACCAGTCCCTCAGGGAGCTGGAGCTGAAGATGAGCCAGCTGGGTGGAGGTGGCGCAGCTCCCGTGCAGGGTGCGTGTGCCCCGGCTCTGACCACCTCCTTCACCCCGCTGCCCAGCGCTATGGGCGCTGCGCTGGAGCTGCAGCTGCAGAGCGAAAAGACCAAGGTGGCTGAGCTGAGCTGGCGCTGCCAGGAGCTGGAGCTCAAAGTCAACACGTTTGAAAACATCGTCTGCGTCCTCAACCGAGAGATGGAGCGCTCCTGCGCCACCATGGAGGCTTACAACCGCCAGCACCGGCTAGACCAGGACAAAATAGAGATCCTGAACAACAAGGTGACAAATTATCTCTGAAAACATCCATGCGCCTCATTACCCACAGAAACTGTGTGATTGTCGCCAGATGGAGGCATTTAAAGGGAAATTTCACATTCTTTACTATTATCTTTGATTAAGAAGCATGCTTCATCATTTTTACACTCAGATATCATCCCACTCTCTCTCAAAACTCTACTTTCAGCTTTAAAAAGTCCCTGCCTGCAGGTGAATATGTTCTGCTTCATCTCCAAACTTGGCTCCTCTTCTCAAATTCAGGTTGCATTCACTCAGGCTCCGTTTGGTCTGCTTGAAATGAGCACTGGTCCATTTCCACAGTCCGTTTGGGGCAGTGTGAACCTGCATTCGCACGCTGGTGTGAACCAAAGAAGTGAACTCTAGTCTGCTTGAAAACTGAGGTCCGATGTTGATCAGGTTTTGGATGTTTCCTGCTGCAGCACACCTGGATCAGATTAATGGGTCAACATGCTTGGGCAGGACTTGACAACAAGCTGTTGAGGAATGCCATTTAATTTGAAACAGGTGTGTTGGAGCCAGGAAACATCAGAAACCTGCAGGACACCGGCCCTCGAGGACTGGAGCTGGACACCCCTGGCTGTGTGAAAGCAAACAGACCATCCAGTGAACCAAAGAGAGGAAGTGGCATGGAGCAAAATGTTGGATAGCTCCAACCTGGGCTTGCTCCATTGTTTACTTACAGTGAACGAGCCGTTTTGTCTTCCTGGTCAATCAATAAGCCGGATTTCTTCTTGATCAGTGGTCTTTTCCCCTCCTGAGCAGTTCTGTGTGATATTGTCCAGGTGGTTTGGTCCACTTGGGTGAAGTGCAGTGTGAAAGCAAACTGAACCAAACCAAAGGAAGGAGTGACACTTTTCAGAATTCCTGAGTTTCTGTTTGAGGGTAGGAATTAAGATAGGTGGTTACCTGGATAGCATGAGTCCTGTAATATATGCTTAACCCTTTAAAGGCAGTGGGAGGTGAAAATGTGTGTTTGTTATTTTCTGTGCAGAGCCTTTCTGTCCACTGCTGTTGTACCACACGAGGATGCCCTAAGTCAGTGGTTCCCACACCTTTTCTGCAGGGCCCCCTTTTTATCTACAACAGTAATGTCAAGCCCCCCATCCCATTACCACACGCACCCCTAATAAACGTGCGAAGAAATGTACCAGGAAATAGTCTTTAGTTAATTGGCTACTACTTTAACTACAGATAAAACCAAGTCGGTGGCAGAAGGAATTATCCATTCCTCTGCTATCATGTGAGGCGTTTTAAACCAGGAAACTAATTGAGGTGAGCTGAGCTTTCAATGAGATGGATGTTGTTTTAGTAAAACAACTCTGCTATACCATTACTTGACCATCACCTGGTCCAGTCCAGGGCCAGATATGCCTCATCATATTTTTTCGTCTTTTTTTGCTAGTCTTTGTTGTTGATTCATCATCGTTTGCTCATCGGTACTTTCACAGATTTGTCCATGTTTTGCTAGCGTTGCAAAAACAGTTTTTTGCAAAAAGTTTTCTTTAGCCTTGCTGGGGCCCCCCCTGTCATAACTCTGGTCCCACCCCGCAGTTTGGGAACCACTGCCCTAAGTTATCACTCTTTACAGAGCAGTGATTAAAAGACAATAAATGTATCTTCCTGAGGGTTCTCAGGAAGTGTAGCCGCCGCTGCTGTGCCGCCTTCTGCAGCCTGTTTGTGTTTTGGGTTCACGTTAAGTCCTCGATAAGGATCTTGAGGGATGCTACTCTCTCCACCTTTACCCCATTTATTTCAAGAGGCTGATGATCACTTTTTTTCCCCCCTAGAATCTATGATAATCTCTTTGGTCTACTTAATAATCACGGCCAGGTGGTTTCCTGCAGTGGTTCTTAACCAAGGGGATGCAACCCATGCTTGGGTCTTGAGCGCCACCTAGAGGGCCACAAAAAAACGTTCAGTTTTGCACCCGTAGGACAAGGCCGTTGTAATACAATTTCACACCACATGGTGGCAGTAATGCGTCAGTGTTTTTAACAAACTCCAATAAGCAGAAGAAGAGTTTAGCTAGCAGCAAAGTTATGGAAGTACTAAAGATGCATTATGTAACTTTCCGACCTTAAAACTCTTAAGACTCTGACACAAAACTCATTCCATGGGACAGTGTATTGTTTTTACTTTTCATTTTATCAACCTCTTCCTTAAGCGGTCTTATTCCCTGGACTCATCAGTCCCACCATATACTTATGTTGTGCTTTTTTATTCTTATCATCGTTGTGAATGACACCAAAAAGCCAGTTTTGTTCACGTGTTGCTTTGCTGCAGGTCCGTCAGCTGGAGAGGACGGTGAGCCTGAGAGACCTGTCCATCGTGGAGATGGACGGGAAAATGAGGGAGATGTCTGCAGCAACTTACGATGGCATCTTTATCTGGAAAATCTCTGACTTCACCAAGAAGAGGCAGGATGCCGTGGCTGGCCGCGCTCCTGCTATGTTCTCCCCCGGTACGTCTTTCATACTATGAGTTCCACTACTTTGTCAGTACAACAGACATTTGTGACATTTCACTGTTGAATCATGTTTTCCAGCATTTTATACGAGTAAATACGGCTACAAAATGTGCTTGCGGATCTACCTGAATGGCGACGGGACGGGCCGCGGTACCCACCTGTCTCTATTTTTTGTGGTGATGAGAGGACACAGCGACGCACTCCTCAAGTGGCCTTTCAATCAGAAGGTAAAAGCTGATAAAATCCGATTAGAAATGATACCAATGGAGCTGATCCTGGATCAGCCTGTTGTATCCTTAGAGAATGGGACCCTGAGCAGACGTGAACCCAAACATATGGGTCATCTACTGTGGTTACTGTGGCTGCAGCATGAATGCGTTAAGAAAGCTTAAACACATGAAATAAACCTCTTCATTGCACGTGCTGAGACTCTGTAGAGAATCTAGCTTCATTTTGTCTCAACAAAGCAGCTTTTCTGCGTTTCTGTTATCTTTTAATCATACTTTCTTTGAAGAGACCCCATAAATAATCTGCAGGACTGGATCGGACCTCTTCTGATTAGATCCTCATGTGAAAGATGCTCTAGTTTCTTTTTTATGTGACGCAGATGACCACTGGACACGTAGAACCATAGTTCTCAAACTGCGGGATGCGTACCGCTGCTGGTACTTGCACACCTTGTAGTGGTTTGTGAGTGGTTGGCTGAAAGAGTTTCTGATCTGCCCTTTCTATTGAAAATGTCACATGATCCGATCATGCTCGTGTTTGATTACAGAACCAAGGATAATGTCTCTGCCCCGCCCCCGCACACTCTGCGTAATCTGTAAATTGTGAGACTGCGAAAAAGGTTTTTCTTCACTTGCTGTAATAAAAACAAAAGAAGGATGGATGGAGAGTCCATCTGAGACTCAAGCTAACATCTATTGATCCGGATATCAGGACTGGCTGTGTTCATAGAAGTAGGAGCATCCTTCTCATCAGGACCAAGTTATCATTAGAAACTCTGGTTGTTTTATCCATCCATCCAACTATTCATCTGTTTTCTTCCACCTATTCAAGGTGGTTTACAGATGCAAGAGGTTCAGGAGGGGAGGAAAATGGAGACTGGTGCAGTCTGAGCTGGGTGGAGGTTTGGCCGTGCCCAGTTTGCCTGCCTCCATCTCACCCATCTAATTAACCACATATTTTAGAAAGATATTAGTGTCTATAGATAACGATCTCTCATGTGTATATCAGGCTATATCCTGCACCCCGATATGGTCGGATCATGTGACGTTTTCACTGCACCGTCACTCGAAGTTGCTTAGTTAGGGAGAAGCAGGCTGATAGATTGATGCTTCAATACGTGTTTAAATAACCTGATGACTCCAAGCTTAAGAGAAAAGCGCACTAATACAGTTTCATACGATTCATCTGGGTTTTTATGTTTATTTCTCTCGATCTTCAGTCATCCAAGAGATACACTTAATAAATCTGCGATTAATATGCACATTATTAAACTGAAAAAGTTAGTGGTTTTGGGGTTTTATTGTAATAAAGAGTACTTTTTCAAAAATTCTGATCTGATGATTATTTCTTATCTTTGGGCCCAATATGTTAATAAAATAGGTTAAAGTGGAAAAATGATTAGCATGTGAAGTTGTGCTGAAGAAAATGATACTAAACCCTTTAGGGTTATCAGGACATCAGTTCAGGTGATAAAGCCTTTTTTACAATCATAGTTGTAAAATGATAAGTAATATTTTGATTTGGAACCGACCTGCCGGTCTGAAGCGTGCCTGATGGAAAGAGGGAGGTCTTAAAGGTGGCACTTATAGAGCCAGATTTATTCTGTGGCGGTACCACTGACCTAGAGCAGCTGGTGTAGCTGTTTAGCAGGTTCTGTTAGAAAAGTTTATTAGGTGAAAACATTTTTAGATTTCTGTTCATGAATGGCTCAAGTTTCTTGTGTAAAGGTGGCTGTCCTCACTTCTGTGTGCAGGTTACCCTCATGCTGCTCGACCAGAACAACAGGGAGCACATAATTGACGCCTTCCGGCCCGACATCTCGTCCTCGTCCTTCCAGAGGCCCGTCAGCGATATGAACATCGCCAGCGGCTGTCCGCTCTTCTGTCCGCTCTCCAAGCTGGACTCTAAAAACTCCTACATACGCGACGACACCATCTTCATCAAGGCCATCGTAGACCTCACTGGGCTGTAGAAGAAATGTGAGGGTGCAAATCCAACTCTGCCTTTTGTTGCTACTAACCCGTCTGCTCAATCGGCCTCTGTTCTGTATCATCAGATACGGACATTCCTCTCTGAGGTCGGTTTCTTTCTTTGGGTGAATTATCAGTGCTAGTACGTGAGATGGAGCTCTTTTGGTCATCAGATGGTAGGTTTTCAATCAAACTGTGCAAGTTTTTATTCAGCAAAACGGTGATTATCTACCAAAGTGAACCCACATAGTGATATGATGCTATTTTCCCCTCCCTCATTTTCTCCAACAGAGGTTTTCCAAGAAGTCTGCAAAACAAAACGCTTGTGAAATAACTTGACAACTACGACACTGCCTCTAATCTTCAGCGATCATATTGTGGCTTTTTGTACCATTTATGAGACTTCTCTTCAGTTTTACAGAAAAGTGACAGAAAATCTAGCTTATGGTGGCAAATGAAGTCCTAGTTGTTGCAAGTGACTCAAGTCATTAGAAATAAAGCTTCATTTATTCCTCTTTATCCACCTAAAAGTGATGGTTTCAGATATTCCCCAAATAACAGTGAGCCTTTTGGCCCGTGGTACTGAAGAGAAAAAGTAAGTTACATCACCTTTAGACAAGGTATGTCTCAGCTGTTGCTACGTACTGCCCAATCTGTTCCTATTGTTTCTTACGGGGACTGGTTTCCAGCCTTCACAGTATTGCTCAGCTTTGCACACGGTTTGAGATGCATTCAGACTTTAAACTCGTTTACGTTTTTTTTTAATCTTTACGTCCATCTCTGGGGTCTCGTGTTCGTTGGTAACCATTTGTGGTGGACATTGCTTGAATTCCATGAATTCTGAGTATTTCAGTAGAGAATGTTTCTGTGTGGATGCTGTTCATTTGTTCGCTGTTGGTTTCATGTTGGATCTGTGGATCTCTCAGCTGCTTGTCTAGGAAATCTTAACAGCGATGGTAGTCAAGATTATTTGCCCAAATGGAAATATGACATATTTTATTAGAAATAAACATATATTTGCATACAAGTTTGGATAAATTCTGCAAATGTCTTTTAGTGGTAAGCTTAATTTGTTTTCCATCTCGGCATTCAGTGGTGCATGAGTCATGTTGTGAGACACTTGATGCAAAAATGACTGATAATCAGTGTGATGTCCTCCTTTCAGTATGATGTCTGCTTTGTCAGCCTCATTTATTGATCATCTTTAAAGCCACCGTCTCAGAATAGCCTCTGCTAATTATTGCTTAAACAGGACATTTGGAGCAATTTGTATCTGTCTAATATAGAAACACATCCTAAATTTTTTTGCCATATTTCTAAAACTACAAAGATCTCGTATGTTCTTATGTTTATAAATATTTGGTCCCGATTTTTGTTATAGAAATTAATGCGTCTAATCAGCTCCTGTGAGATGAAGCAACATCTAGTGGCAGAAGTTGCAGATTGCAGACAAATAATTCTATTTCTGCAGTAAATGTTGTTCATAATATTCACATTATCAACATGTTGAAAAAATGGATTTTATTAGGGAACACAGTATGTCACAATGCACTGTTGACTTCTGATGAGGTGTCTCTATGAAGAGTTGGGAGAGCAGGTCTGGATGGGCTTTAATGAGACATAAGATAATTACAGCGCAGTGCAGAGAGAATGCAAAGAATCACAAAACAATGCAAATGGATGCAACAGGCTGTAACACAGAGAGCAAAACTATGAAGAGACTCAAAATGAAAAGACGCAAACTCTTTAAACTTGATGTAAAATGTTGAAAATGAACTCGCATCCAGAAAGTGACATAAATAACCACAGAGATGTAAACGGGTCTGAAACTGGGCTGCAGGATGCGATTAAAACGCGATGCAGCTTAACAATTACAGAAAACATCAGCGCTGTTGGACACAGATGAGATAAGATGACACTTTATTGAGCATTTTAATGGGAATTTGAATTGCTGTACTATATCGACAATCATAAAACCGATTTGACATGTTAACTTTGAAGCAACATGACTGAACTTTGGCAGATTTTCACACAGACGCCCTTACCGACCGCTAATTCTGCATACATGTTGCATCCTGTCTCTTCTCTGAGATCTTTTCAGCCAGTGAAAGTCAGTCAATTGTTGAATCTTGTCTTATCTCTTGCTCTTTCACTTTCTCTCTTTCTTTTCCTCTCTTCCTCCAATAAAGTCCTCTCGGGTGTCTTTGATAAATCAGCCACGGTGCGCATTCAGAACAGCCAGTGTGTTGATATCCAGTTGCTACCGTCTGATGCGATACTATAAGGCAAAATGCAGCTGTAAGTTGAAGGAAAATTTATGAAGTGTAGTTTCTCAGCCTCAGGATGCTGCGGGACAACGAGGGCTCCAGGAATGTGAACAATGAATGTCAGTGTGCCATCAAAAAAAGTCAAAAGCACACAAAAAGTGGGAAACGTGCGTAGTGTTGCTTTGAAAAAGTAGCATCAACATGAAATCCACACAGACACAGTTATATTTGCAACACAAGTGGAGCTTGTTGTTTTGTTTTACATCCACATTCAGACCAATAGCAGGTGAGAGATGAGGGTCTCGGGATGGAAGCAGAGCAGAGGTATCCAAAAAAAGGGAACTTTTTGCATGTTTTTGGCTGTTTTAATTTTGAACTGATCTACTTTTTTACGGAAAAAGAAGTGCCTGGATTTTTTTTTCTTGTTTTGTTTTTGTTTCAATGTGTCTTGAACCCATCGATTGTACTTTGTGTGTAAACATAAAACAATTTTTTTATTTAAATTTTTTTTCTTGCCATCCGATCTGAGGTGCGTTTATTAAAGGAGATTAAGTGACTAAGAATGTTGTTATTTGCATACAGGAAACTAGTGAATGTTAAAAGTGATATTTTATACAAACATAGGTCAGAACCTGATTGGCTTCCAGGTTTTGGCATCATCATCCAAACACAGCCAACGTGACTTTAAAGAGATACTGACACCTCTGTGCATGAGATGTATCAGTAGGAAAGTATGCATACTGTATATCAAGCGCTGGTCCTTATCATAGACCAGTATTTTATGTTATATTTTTTTATTGTTTATATAGGAAACGATGCGAGTGTACAAGAAAGTTAAGCATATCTGATGAATACACAGATTGTATCTATTGCGTGGAAAAGTTCTGCGTTGAAGCAGTTTAGAAACATGTTGGTTTGTTTGGCTGATGCATCTACAGTCTGACCTCAGTTGAAGCTCTTTGCATCCTGGTTGCTATAGAAACTGTTTTCTGGGAGGTTTTGTTGCACATACAGTAAGACTACATTCTGCTTGTGTGACTGCAGCCTAAAATAAACAAGCTGCTGTATTTATTCATGCCTAAAATGTGTACTGGCTTGAGCCTCGCAGTTCATTTTTACTCCTTGTAAAAGCCGAAGTGGGACTTCAGAACAATTTACAACAAAAGGGCTTCACATTTCATTCCCATCGACTAAATGTCACACACAGGCTTGCATACATATCCGTCTTGTTTTTCCCTCCAGCTTATATCTGGGACTGTGCAGCTGACTGTAATGAAACCTTCACACGACTCCAGCCGGGAGTGATGTTACATTTGAGCTGGTCGGTGTTGATGCTGCATCAGCGACGCAGACTTGTAGGAAATGCCACACTGCCTCACTGTTATTGCAACAGAACGATTTTGTTAATGCCAAGTGTTTATTGCAAGCATCACTTTCAAAATGTCAAACTTGAAACAGGTGTTTTTGTTTGTTTCCATATCTGTTTTCTCTGTTTATGAATCTGTCTGAAGCCCATGTTGAGATTAAGATGAAGAGCTTTCATCTGTAGCAATCACATCCGTCTTACTTGTTCTTTCTGCTGCATTCTGTGGATAGTTGAGTCATGTGTTAGTAAACTCTTTGTACAAAAGGAAATTTGTTCCATATTTGTATTTTGGTTTATTAAAGGTTTTAAGATGCCCTCTATGCAAGGAAGTGCTGTGTGTCATGTTTGCAGTGTTTCTTCCTCAGCAGCTGGAGCTTTGGTTGCCCTTCACCACATGGGGGCACCCAGCACCTGCACACAGAGCAGCAGCCTGCTAGCACAACCAACACAGGGAGGAGGTTCATAGCAAAATTTATAACAATTGTCAGTATTCCTGATCAGTTTTTCTGATATTTTTGACAAAATAACAATCAGACTGAATCTGATCTGTTTATTTATGACAGAAAATAAATTAATGTGTTTGTCATAAAAGTATGAACAACATTTTAAAGATAAATTCATGGATTCCTACAGAATGCTGCAAAAGTCTTCAGCCACCCTTGATTCATCTAAATATAAACAATAAATACTGAGAATAGGTCCATTGAATTACTGATATAAGACAAAAAATGAGTTTTGTACATTTCTGACAAGCTTGAAAGTCTGAGCAGCTTTATTTTTCTGTAAATAGTCTTCAGGAATAGTTTCCCAGGGTTCTTGAAGGAATTTCCAAAACACTTCTTTGGACGTTTCTGACTTTTTTTTTTCTGTTATCAAGATCACCCCCCTCTGCTTCAATAATGCAGGCATCTGGGCAGTGTCAGTCCTTGGCATAGAGTGCTGCCCACACCCGCTGTGAGCCAACAACAACAAAAACAACACAAAATAAATTAAAAAGCACAAAAAACCTCCACAAAATTAGATGATTTAGAGCTCGATCGGGGCCCTTTCCTTGTACTCTGTCTTGAAAATAAAAGATGAATGAATACAGAAAAAATAAACATTTTGCCCCCTTCCCCCTTGAAAGATTTCTAAATCCTGATAGCCTTAAGTCAGAAAACAATCTGACTTACAGCTTGCACACAGATCCAGATTCATCCCTCCATCAGACCTGTTGTCACAGATTTTCAGTCCAATTTAGTGTTATCATACTCCACCCTTTTCTCCCTGTTTCCCTTCTTTTTGACAGCCACCCCTCCACGTAGACCATTTCTGATGATGGCCAACAGTAGATGGATAAACTTAAGCTCCAGATGCTTATCTCAGATCTTTGCTGGATTTGTTCCCATCTCTTCAGGACATCACTTTCAGATCCTGTTCATCTGCTGTAGAGCCAATAGTTCTTTGGGAATCACCTTTTTCCTGCAAAAATGATCTTTGACATTTTTTATTGAGGCAACTTAAGAAATGGAAATAAATTATTTATCTGTGTCAGGCTGCAAGTATCACATAGCCTAAAGATCCAATTTAAAACTGGTTCTTGACTAAAGTGTTTATGTATTGTTGGCTCAACACTGGTTCATCCCTTGAATTATGAGCCTTCAGTCTTGTGTTTTGTGAACCTTCCACTATAGCATCGTGTTTGTTGTCAGAATAGTTGGTCATCTATAAAACTGAGAGACTGCCGGCGTTTCTGTGGAATATCTGAATCAGTTTTTGATTCACAGATATTTCCCAAAACTTTGCTTACTGGTCAGAATAAAACTTCCAATTTGTATTTTCATTTGAAAGCCACTATTTCCAATAAACAGACTTCTTGCGAATATTTATAAAGATGAATCACTTTCTCAAAGTCAAGGACGGTCAACTGAATTCCTTCCTTTTAGGTCATCAGAAAGCTCTCCGGCTTACTTTTTTTAAAGAATGGGTTCAAAGAACACCTACTTAAAATAACCTGCGATCTATAACTATCCGTCTCTCTTGGATCTTACACATGAAATAAACGTAGATCCTCCTCATTAACAGCATCAATCATACTTTATATTATTCGTAATTCTTCTGTCAGTGCTTGTACAAATTATCTTTAACCTTGTACACTTCCATCAATCATTTCCCAATACATGTAAACATGTAATACTGTTGTTGTTACTTTTTTGTATATCTTCTTTTTTCTTGCACTGTCCTTTTTTTTTTATATGCTGTGGCATGTAAATTCCCCATAGTGGGATCAATAAAGTCTTGTCTTGTTTTATCTTATACAATATAGACTGCCTGGCCAAAAAATGTATCGCTTTGACATTGTTTCTAGAAGCTTGTGAAATTTCACATCCAGTGTTGCATTCATTTTTCTCCCAAGATCTTGTATTGATGATGGGAGAGTCAAAACACTGTGCAAAGCCTTCTACAGCACATCCCAAAGATTCTCAATGGGGTTCAGGTCTGGACTCTGTGGTGGCCAATCCATGTGTGAAAATGATGTGTCATGCTCCCTGAACCACTCTTTCACAATCTGAACCCGATGAATCCTGATGTTGTCATCTAGGAATATGGCCGTGCCATCAGGGAAGAAAATGTCCATTGATGGATGG
>JAOXYM010000012.1:28259599-28281586 GCA_028567055.1 Leptatherina wallacei | reverse complement strand
TTCGTGACTTAGAACATTGTAAGAGACTATTCCAAGGACTTATAAAAGTGATTTTTGCATAATATGTCCCCTTTAATGCACCCTAAATTACAGGCTAGTATAAAAAAATATGAAAAATTACAAGGAGGGTATGTACTTTTGCAAATGACTGTACCTAGAGGCAATAGTCCAACAAAAATGGGACTAATTTTCACATGCCTTTGCAAAAGAAATCTGCATCATCAGCATACAAATAAACCTCACAACCAAGTTCTAATCCTTTCCATCTGTGACGAATAATAAAGGTCCATCAAATGATCCCTGTGGAACCCGACATGTATGACTGCAGCCTGGATCTTTTGGAATACAACTAACCTTTCAGTGTTCTAACTTCTACATATTTTTATTGTGAAGTCTGTTTAATCAGTTTGTTGAGACGCTTGCTGCACCATTTTAAAGGATATGTTTGGATACCAAAGAAAATGGGAAATTGATTCTGGTCTTTATCAGTCACTCATTATTCTAATGATTCTTTTTTCCCTTTTTAAAATAAGACATAATGCTGCACTTGAAATCAGGGTTGTTTTGTCAGAGGAGTGAAAATGCATATATGCATATATTTAAAAATGTAAACAAATAAAAAACATCTGCAGTTGTATCTTAGAAATAAGATGAAAACAAAAGTAATACAAAACAATCTGCACAACAAGAGCTGCTGATAACAAGACTAAAAGCTGAGACAATAAAGAAGGTGTAGCATGAGCAGCGAGCGTAACAGCCGTAGATTTGGTGCTCCTGCTGTGTCTCCACAGGAGGCTTTCAGGCAAAGTGTTGTGTGTAGGTCATCTGTGTTTTATGTTGCACTTAAAGCTCATTATGGAGAAAAATACAGCTGAAGTGTAAAATTATGCTATGGATAGTGTTTCCATCCTCATAACACATACAGATTTTTTCCCCTTCAGTCTTTGAAGGTGTACTAGTAGAATTGGAAAAGAAGATCTCCAGAGGTTGTAAGATGCATCATCTAGACAAAATTCCTAGAAAACCATTTGATAGTTTAGGAGAGCTTTCATGCTAGAGGTGCCATTGTTAAAATGACTACAATATATGACTAGTTAGAGTTTTCAGATTGTGCAATACACATCTCACCTTTCATGTGAGTCCTCAGCTACATAAGTGCTTACAATCTGATGGTAGGTAATTGCCCTACAACCCTGATTTTAGTATAAATAAGTGATAAATGTACACTTCTACTCAAACCAAAAAGAAATTCAAAGACTTCAAAGACGTCACTATTTGTATTTTTTCACACAAAAAACCTTCTTCCTAAAAGGTTTATGCAATAATGTTCATTTATATGTCAGGAAAGAGAACCTTTTTTCCCCCTTTAATCCTTCTTTATGTTTTGCGCTGCAGTGTTTAGCTTGAGGGTTCTGCACAAATAACCCAAGCAGAGGAATCACTTAGCTCATTCAAGATATATAAATAGAAAGCATCCTTTTCTTTTTGCAGGATCCTTTGTGCTTCCTATCAGCTGGGCTGCGATGTCAGAGAGTTTGGGGAAGCCCAGAGTCTGCAGCTTTCTATGCTAGAGGAACAAAGCCATATTGATGGGGGCTGGGAGAAGTGGCGGGGTGGGGGTGGTGGAAACCCAGCTGTCTGCCTCACAGCGCCACTATTGTCTTCCTGTCACTGTACCCAAACCTGCTCACAACTCACAAAGCATTAACAGGATTACTGAGTTCGGCCTGTCTCAGAACTTCCGGCCACAATCTCAAAATCCTGTTGAACTTTACATAAAAGCGACTTTACGGTGCTGAAGAAACCTGATTGATCAAATCCATTCTGCCTGGTACCGCTCCATTTTTTGCATTTCCCAGTACCTGTCATTATGAGATTAAAGGTGTATTGCATAGGGATTTGCACAATAGTACACATCTCAGGGATTAAATGAGATCTGGCCATTCTAGCATCAAACAACAGGCAACCGCTGTCCCCCATCTACCAACATTATTTATGCAGTGCTATTCCGTCCTACGTCAATATATGGAATGTGGTTCTTGCAAACTATTAGAGGAATTAGCATTTACATGTATATTCAGTTTTTTTTTTAATTTAAAACACATTTTGCTGACCGCTGCCAGTGTCTTTTGTCATGCTAGCAGTGTTCAAAGCCATATACTAGCAGCCACAGTCTTCAAGAGCAGTGGTTTTCAAACCTGGGGTCGGAGCCCCTGATGGTGGGGGGTTGCCAGATAAAATATATGGCGTCATTTATCAAATAAATTTGGGATTTGTATCATGGCTGTCAAAATAAACCATTAATTCATTGATCAATCTGTGAAATTAGCACATCATTTTTTAACACAATGCAAAAACAAGTTACTACACATCATGTTAAAAATCTGAATTTGGTATTATCTCAGCGAGGTGTAGTTGCTTTGTCTCAGCAGTGCACCGAATTCACCAAAAAACACTTTATCCTCCTTAATTATGGAGATTCTGAGAGTTTTAAAGCCCTACATTTGCTGCAGGATGACCCATCTGATATATCACATGATTTTTTATGTGTGTGGATGTGTTGACCAAAAGTCAATATTTTTATAGACTTTATAGTTTTTAGTTTCAACATTTGTGTTAATAAGCAATTCAAAGTAGTTCAAACCAAACAAAAGATCCTCACATGGTAAAACCTCAGAGAAAGCTTCATATCTAACCACACTTTGCAACTAAATAAACTTAAGTAAAGTGTGTTTGCACTTTATCAGGTCTTTGGTGCTGACAAGGTCTGGGGTCTGTGTCCACAGATAACTTTGTGTGCCACTTTTACTTTTCAAACACTTTTGTCCTTGTTTTCAAGTATGATGTCAATTAATTCTCAGTCTGATATTTGCATTTTAATGACATAACTGTGTCCCAGCAATTCTTTATCTTGCTCTATGAATACCAGCACTTCAGCTCCCAGCCCTCTGGCACTGGTCCTGGCCTAGAGGGAGATTGTTGGCGTGTGTCCGGCCAGAGATCTGGTCTAGTTATTATCAGGGCTGAGAGAACAGAGCGCTATAAATTGTTACTCCTGCTTCGCCTCCAGACACTACTACCATATTCGTACAGTCCTCCACGCATGTCTGGGCTGCATAAGTGTGGAACATCTGTCAAGGGAGTCGCCACTGTTACATAAGGGCTGTTCCAGCGTACTAACTGTGAGGTGATTGTTAATCCACATAGAACAGACTTTTGTTTAGTACTAGCAGGTATAGATCTGGCAATGTGCTGCACCACACAGATGGTGAAGTGCAATACACTTTAGCACTTAAATAGGTCAGACAGCTCTGTGATGAGAGTTGGAAAGTGCCTTTCACTGAACTACAGCTCAGTGAAAATCATGTCGTCTGTACTTGTCTCGCCCTTAAAACACATATGGCGGAAATAAAAGTGCTGCAGTCATTCTTCCTGCAAAATCTGTTATTAGACAGATTTTACTCCATGTCTAACCATTAATGCACCACTTTAACAGCCTCCTCAGGTAGATATGATGGAAGAACACGAGCATTTCTTCTGAACCAAACATTTAACCAAACATCATTGCCGAAAGCATGTAGGATGACAGGAATAACCTTTTCAAACCTGAGCTCTCATATTTGGGGATGTTGAGTACAGATGGTACCAAACTGTGCCAAAATGGCCATTTTGGAAACCTTCTCTGAACTGTTTGTTTTAAAACCTCTGTAATTCCCAAAGAGGCATTCATTTTCAACCTGAAAGTGTTTTCTTCCCGGCAAGCCTTTTTGAATTTGTCCGATGTGTCATCTTCATATATTCTACACCAGTAACACATATACTGATGTAAACACATCTAATCAAACATCCCTTTACTGTCACTGTAGAAGTATTAGAATAGACCTTGTGGTTGCAGAGAAAAACTCATTTCATTATGGGTATGATATTTTCAAAAATAGGCACAGGACTCAAGAGTGTAACAGTATCACAAATGAATAACACATCATGATCAAATATAGTCCTGTGGATTTCTGAAACCGTTTTACATGGAGTGATAACAGAACTGATGTGTCTCATTACTACAAAGACAAGCTCTAAATGACACGAGGAACTCTGTCCTGTCAAGGAAATGTTGTGTTGTGCCTCACCTTCAAAAAAACGTGATTTCCGTAAATATGCAAGGTCATTTTGAAGAATAGGAGGTCGTCAGGCCATAATATTCTGTTCTCAAACATCACACAATGTGCATGATCAAACTGTTTTGCAGGATAGGTGTGTGGAATAATTTTAATTGCAGCTGAATGAGCTATTCTAATGCGCTGATGTATTGCTTTGATGCATGATTTGACATGTACTATATATACCACAAGTCGTATTCACTTTGATCCGCCAGCTCTACAATTAGGGCACGTCCTTGCCGATGTTTTACATTAATGAGTGTTATCATGCAGCCATTGAACAGACCCTTATATTTTGGATGAATCTAATGCAAATGCACTGCAGTCTGTGAAGGTTTTCCACATCAGTCTGCGGCAGAGGGCAGCACAATCTGCTGCAGAGCGATGTGAACAGCTTATGATCCCGGATCGTAGCAATAATCTGACCCTTCTTATTGTAAGTCACGGACCCGTAGCTAATGGGATTCCAGCTATCAGAGGATTATGATGATCTAGCTCCCTTTGTACACCAGCACTACCATTTTACATACATTCTTTATCAATTTGACACACACTTTGTTAGCGGCAGTCGATAATGTGCCTCTTCAGCACCAGGAAAAATAAAAAAAAGCTTAACTACAGTATAAGGAAAATAATATGATTAATGGTGAGAAAAGTAAAGGGACTTGAGGTGTCAGGGTTTGTCTTCTCTTTGAAGACAGTCTCATCACAGAGTATATTACTTTGTGGAATGCTTCAGAGGATTGCCGTCCATTACACTTTCCCAACGATGACAGGGGATTAGTCCAAATGACAGGCAGTGGGAGAGGCAAGGGGGTCGCCTGCAGTCTGGACAATTTATTTCTTGGTTATCTATTCATACTTCAAGCCAGGAATAACAGGGTGCTTCATCAAGGACAGTACCATATGATTGAGGAATGATAAGGCTTTCACATCAAGAAAGCTCATAAACACCTCATCGCATTGAGTCTTTTTCTTCAGTAAATCACTTTATATTAAACTTAATGACAGGCAAGTGTTAGATATTAGATGACAACGTGCGAGTGTGTGTGTAAGAGGTGTTCATTGACTCAGAGTCCACTCAATCTCACCGTCCTTCGACTGAAAGAAGGTCAGGCCTTCTGTCTTGATTTTCACTTCACATCCCTTACAGCTGGTCAGAGCTGTGATGATGAACCCAGGCATGACGGACCCAACTGACCTCTCTCTTGTTTGAGTCCTTTAATGCTGCCATTATCGAGCAGAGGGTCTCCGCTGTTTGCCTACATGTCTTTCCCTTGGCATCCTCTGGAAGTCGATGAATGCAGCGATGAGTGAAGTCATGAGAGATGGGAGGCACAGCTGCATGCTGAGAAGCTCAATGAGAATTAGGTCATTACCCATGGCAAGTTCAATAGATGATTAGAAAGAATTGCCGAAAAGTGGGGCGCTCCCCCTTTTCCCAATGCCAATGCTGAACACCCTACAAGACTCACACCCCAAATGAAAATGCCCAAGTGTCCCTGCTGAGTGTGCACCAGAAGAGAAATCTAAAATGTTGTATTTTACTCAGCAGTTTTCTTCGAAATAATGTTCAGCTGGCGAGCAGGTCAGAGCCCAAAGGAAAGGACCACTATGTTGTGTTGTGTATACCAGATCAATGCTGTAAGTTTTAATTGAACTTCTTCCATTCTGCAGAAAATATCCTCTCAACTGTTGCTATAGGAACAGTCTCTTTCTCACAGTCGTGCCAGGAAGTTGAATGTGTCGACTTCCAAAGCTGACAGAGTGAGAGGAGGGTATCGACCATTTTCTTCTTCTCACAGGAAAAGAGAGCAGCTTAATGAGAGCCATCACTGACACGTGGCCATGGCTGGCTTTACGTGAACAGACAGAGGAACATGCAGATGCATTTACCACATGGCTTACTGCATGTGTCTCTCTTGTTTTTCTTGACTCTGGATTTGAGTGAGGAGGGTAGGAGTACACAAAGCACTTCCTTCCTTTGCTCCATCCTGTTTGATCGTCATAACCATGTGCTTCTCTCTCTGCATGATGACCTTGTGCCTTAATAGATTTTCCATGGAAGCTCATAAAAAATTCTGCCGCAGCAAGCACATTCACAGGATTTTTTTTTCCTGAATTTATTCTTTGTAACATGGGCTATATATGTTCATATTTCTTACAACACTGAATGCAAAGCTGCTCAGCATTCACACAATAAACTGTTACAGAAGAAACTTTTACATTCAGTCACATTTGAGTCAATGTTTTTACAATAAACATGTTTTCATGGTTTTGGATTTGTGAGATGTTCCTATTTAAAAGTGAAACCCTGACTTTGTTAGCTTTCATACTCTTTTTGTGCATAATCTGTCATGTAATCAGTAAGTACATACTCTTCTTCTTCAACATTCAAATGATTTGTTGACTACATTTTCTTAGTTGTCAAGCTTTAGTTATTTGTTGTTGTTGTGGTTTGCTTTCTGTGTCACTTTCCATCTGTAAGGTGATTGGAAGTTTCACATTTGCGCACAATTCAGGCCTTGGGAAATGCATCCAGTTTAATTACTGCAACATCAGCTAAGGGTTGAGAGGGAATGTAAAATCAATGGGAGTTAATATGAAGCGCAGCCCGCAGCTTTTGTCATGATCTGAGTTTTGGTTGGGTTTTTTTAGTCTTGTCATTGAGTTCTGTCCTTCCTGTTTTATTTTCTAGTTATTCCCCTCTTGTGTTTTTGCTTCCTGCTCATCTGCTCACCTGGGTTCAATTAGCCAACTCCCATCACCTGTTTCCTGTTGTCCTTGGTGTATTTATACCTGAGTTTGCTATATCTGAGTTTGCTGTAAGTACATGAGGTTGTGGAAGAAACTTGAAGTGATCGATCCCGTATAAATTAGAGGAGTTACTCCACAAAATCTTGTTTTTATCTTTAACGCACATGACGATTTCAAGATTGGAGTAAATGGAGTAAAATATTTCTTTCTTTGCTGCAGGTACTTGTTGTAGGTGTTTTTTTTCTAAACTAATGTTTACACAACCACAGACCTCTAAGTCACGGTGCAGCAGGTACCTGCCGGGTACCTGGAAATTAAATACCAAAATAAATTAAAAATCATTCATTCTATTCATCTATCAACATTATAACAAGTAAGCTAATATTTTGTGTGTGGAACATGTTATCTATACACTGAAACGTGAAAGTTGGATTATTGATATCAGGTCAATATGGAGACCAGAAAATGTTTTCCCGTCTGTTTAGCTAAGAACTGGTTTCCACATGAGCATTGTAGGGGAGGACATGAGATCCTTTTTTTTCAAAATAATTTGATTTATCCTAAATAACCTATTATCTAACAGTGAGAAAACAAGAACATAAAAGGGGAAAAAACAAGAGAATGTTTCAGACATTCTAAATTATTGGAAAGGGGACGTGTCTTTAGAGTTTATTTCAATTTTTTTTTTACCTCTGAAATTATTAGAAACCTTTTGGTGTCATTTGAATTATTTATCCACCAAATAAATTAAACAGAACTGAATAGAATAAAATAGAATAATGTTCTTTTAAAAAGTATTGGGTAGTTTCAACGAAGTTCCCAAACTAAAAGCAAGACTGCAAAGTTGCATAAAATTCATTCATTTGTTTTTAAGTCATCATGATTTTTCACATGCTCATCTGATTCAACTTTAGTATATTAATTTATTTAACCTTTTGCACCCCAAACTTTATATGACTAATTTAAGATTAGTAATTAGCCTGTGGCATCCCTGCAGTCTTTCAGGAACATCCAAACATCCCGGCTGCGACCCACTGGAATGCCAATGCCAAAATGCCACTAAATATATCTTATTAAACCTAATGTTACATTTGACAGTGTTGGTTGGGATGATGTGCAATGCTCAATGCAATGATCTGCAAATCTCATAAACAATATCTTTTTCTCAATAGAGAAAAATAATATATCAGATTTTGAAACTGAAAGGCTGGAAAAGTAAGTGACACAAATCAAAATCAATTGGAGGAGCATTTAATATATATATATATATATATATATATATTTCTATAGTCTTTTTTACTTTTCTCATCAAGTATCCCTGCTCTGGAGTTGTGGTGCTTGTTGACCTTCTTAACCTACAACCAGTTGAGACAGACA
Source organism: Leptatherina wallacei (assembly GCA_028567055.1). Lineage (NCBI taxonomy): Eukaryota > Metazoa > Chordata > Actinopteri > Atheriniformes > Atherinidae > Leptatherina > Leptatherina wallacei. The sequence goes on along the minus strand of JAOXYM010000012.1, from coordinate 28,273,295 downwards.
ACAGGTGGAAATGAAAGGAAATTAACAAGACAACCCCCATAAAGGAAAGGTCCTGCAGGTGGTGGCCACAGGCCGTTCCCCTGTCTTCATTCTTTCTGGCTGATTTTTGTCATGTTTGTATTTTGCCAGTGCCTCACCATCAAAGGTAACATGAGGTAGTGTCTGCAACCCACAGAAGGGGGGGTGGTATTAGGACAACAAGCCAGCAGCAGGACCGCTATCGGCGGCTCCTTTCTGCAAAGAAGAAAAATATGAACACTGCCAGAGCCCTACAAAATTACCGCCAGCAGGCCACTGATGTGAATGTTTCTGCTTAAAGTATCAGAAACAGACTCCATGGAGGTGTTGTGAAGGCCCGACTTCCATAAGTAGGGCCTGTGCTCACAGCCCAACACCATGTAGCTTGATTTGCATTAACAGATTCACCACTGGTGCCCTGTTCTCTTCATGGATGAGAGTAGGTTCACATTGAGCACATGTGACTGAAGTGAGAGAGTCTGGAGACGCCGTGGAGAATGTTCTGCTGCCTTCAACATCCTCCAACACGACCTGTTTACAGTGGGTCAGTGATGGTCTGGGAAGGCTTATCCTTGGAGGGCCGCATGAACCTCCATGTGCCAGCCAGAGGTTCCCTGACTGCCATTAGGTACTGGGATGAGATCCTCAGACCCATGTCAAACCGCATACTGCTGCAGTGGGACCTGGGTTCCTTCTGATAGAGTGGCGTGTGTCAGCATGATGAAGGCATTGATGCTCTGGACTGGCCTGCCTGTTCACCAGACCTGAATCCAATCCAGCACCTCTGGGACATCATGTCTCGTTCAATCCATTGCCTTCACGTTGTACCACAGACTGTCCAGGGGTTGACTGATGCCCTGATCCAGGTCTGGGAGGAGATCCCTCAGGAGAACATCCGTGGTCTCATCAGGAGCACGGCCAGATGTTGTAGGGAGGGCATAGCAGGCACATGGTGGTCACACACACTACTGAGCCTCATTCAGTAGTGTGGCTGTAGCTCAGGAGGAAGAGCAGTCATCTGCCAACCGAAAAGTTGGTGGTTCAATTCCCGGGCCCAGACACATGCTGAAGTGTCCTTGGGCAAGACACTGTACCTTGCCTCCCCATGTGCCTATCGAGGGTAAGTGCTGTGTGACCGGGTGAATGAGATATGAAGTGTCAAAGCGCTTTGAGTTGTCATGTGACAAGAAAAGCTCTCTACAAGTACAGCCCATCTACCATTCACCGTTCTGAATTGTCTTGAGGAATTTCCAAAGAAGCTGGGTCAGCGCCTGTGATCTGATCTTTCCACCATTATCTTGTGTATGATTCTGAATCCAGACCACCATGCGTTAATGAATAAAGATTTCCAACAGAAATATGTCATTCATCAACATCTAAGATGTGTTGTCTAAGTGTTCCCTTTATTGTTTTGAGCAGTGTAAAATTATTGACAGAGTACATCAATCCTGCATCGTTGCTTCAGGAACAAAAGGCAACTCAATGTTCAGCTCTTCATATTCATAACATCAGTTTATGTTGGTATGGGTCTTAATTGTTTCTGTATGGAGACCGGAGTAGAATTTTGTTAAAAATAAATGTTTCAATCCCAGAGGTGCTGAGTTTTGCTGATATGATAAACAGATATTTATTATTACACACAGCATGTTAGTTGGAGCAAGACTTTTAAAATTTTATGAGGACAATTTTCTGAGTCTTTTGCATGCTGTATATATTTGTAGTCTAATACATTAATCATATATTTTGTTTTAAAGTCTATTTTATTTATTACCATTGAAATGTGCAGTTTTTTCATGAAGGATTTTCCCTGAACAGTAAAACTCCCTTTCATGTTTGTTTACATTATGTGAGTAAAGATTTGTTTGCATCTTTGAAAACAGCAAATAACACAACTAGTTTAGCCATTTCTTAGTGAGACTATAACCATAAAAGAGAGTGTTAACCTTTTCCTTGGTGTTAATAATGGCATAACCTCGAGGGAATGCATAGCATACTAATTAGAAACTTTGCCTTGTGTATGTTATAAGAATCCTCTCTCACAAATGCAGAGCAAGTCGATAATCGGGTTATGCTAATCCATCCCTTCACCAGTGTATCAGAATTCTAAATAAAAGCTTAGTTGAATGACAAAGCTTTGAAATTTTACAAATATGAAGGATTAAATGACTTTCAAGAATCAGACTTTGGGACTTCGGGGATAAGGCATCTGTAAAAAGTGGATATCATTTCAGCCTCAGAAGGAATATTAAATGAAAACACTAAACTAGGGGAAAATAGGAGAGAAGAGAAGACAAGTGTGTCTTTTGATGACTTTGTCATTATGCACTGAGAAGTGGGAGCGATATATGATTTTCTCTAGTGACAAGAAGCACTTTCAGGTGGTCTGAAACACTGTTAGAACCAGACAGGATGTATGGAGACACATGCATGTTGAAGTTTGCTTGCTTTGTCAAGAGAGTGGAAACTCAAATTGGTCTCCCAACGGACCTCCTACATGCATGTGCCCATATGTTCCTCTAATGTAGCTTAGCAGAGCAAGCAGGCTGCGTTCAACTCACATCACAGCGCTCCTTGTCCTTCAATGACAGTCTAATTGCAGGCTGCTGAAGCAAATTCAAGAGAAGTAAATATAGACTTAGACGTGCAACGACATTCAACATTTCATTCAACAGCCATAGATGTCTGAATATTCTCAGGCTATTAATCTTTTGCTATAAAGACTGACTGCAATCCTGAAAAATCATTTTTAGTGGTGTAGGCCAGAATTCAATGCTGCATTATTGACTTTTTAGAGTTGTCAAACATTTATCATACTAGAGTTTGTGTAGAAGACATACACTTTCTCTTCTAAAAGTAAATAATTGATCCTTGCCTTTTCTGTTTAACTGTGAAAAATCTGCAGAGTTTCTTCTGGTGTTGATAGCCAGAAAATAAAAGTTATAACCTTAAATTTGACCTCATCTTGCTCAAACTGTGCTTTATTTTGCTTGTATTACAATTTTAATTGCTTAAGTAATCCAGTCACTTGTGCAGAAGGAATGGTAATATCCATCCACCCATTTTCTGTACATGCTTAATCCTGTTTAGGAACTGGAACCTATCTCAGCTGCCATTGGGTGGGAGGTGAGTCATGGGCAGATCACCAGTCCATCCCAGGGAAAACACAGAAACAAACAGGACAGATAAACGATGCATGCTCACATTCATTACCAAGGTCAATTTAAAATCACCATTCTAATGAGGAAGTCCTTGTTATTTTCCTGGTTTTAATCACACATATGTTTGGTATAACTAGATTAGCCGGCTATGATAGGAAATAAACTCTAGAATAAATACACAGTGCCTGATCTCAGATTCCAGTAGTAATAACGACCGCAGTGCAAACGGAGAAAGCCCTTCTTCACAGCAGCTTTTGTGTGTGTGGGTGTGTGTATGTGAATAATTAGGGGTGTTTTTAATTTAGTTAGGTTATACACTTGGGTAGGTGAAGGCTTGTTTTTAATTTGATGTTTAATTATTGTTGTTATTACATAGTTTGTGTTGCTTTTTGTTATACAAAGTGATGTCTAAATAAAATTTGATTTTATATGATTTGGTTCAGGAATTACTTCAAACCCGAGAATACACTGTCATTCATGAGTTTATTGTTGCTAAGCTGAGTCTTTACCAGGCATGATTGCAAAAAATGTTTTCATCCCTCCGAAAGAGCATCAAATCTGAAACAAGCAAAAACCTCCTAGCGCAAATGAAGGTTTTTACACATAAGTCTAAAACATTTTTCCATTTCTATTGTTTCCATTCACCTTTTTTCTTTTATTTATTAAGAATTTTTAGATGCAAATCAAATACAGCAAAAGAAACCCAGCTAGGTTTGCTTAACAATTTAATTCGGATGAATATGTGCAAAAGACAACATAAACACAGGTTTTAAAAGAAATCCCTTGAAAATCTGCAAACTTGACTGGAAACGGGGCAGAACAGCTCGAGCTGTAACATAAACCTCTAACATATTGGACATTATTTGAAATCTGTATTTCTTTTCACTTTGACCTTCATTTGATAAGTTCAAATTAGAGTCCTAGCTGAAAAGCAACTGGATCTCTATTGATGATGATGATGATGATGATAGATACTTTTATTGATCCCTTAAGGGAAATTGACGATTTCTATATTTCCTGGTTCTTGACGATGGTTCACCTTAAGGACCAAAATAAAAAGTCTGGTTGCCTTTATTTAAAGGACCTGGATGACTGATAATCAACACTAATTTAAAACTGAGGGATAAAATCAGCTGTTCTGAGTTACAGGTCAGACTGTTTTTACATATTTTTACAATTTTACACCCAAAAAATAAGCCAGACAACGACTCTCATTAGTAGTCCCCCTATATGTTTGACTACAGCCGTGGTCACTTGTTAGAGGTTATTCTATGAAAATGGTACATAAATCTGGTAAGTTGACAGACTCAATAATTCATTCTACTCATATTTACATTTACTATTTGAAAGTTTACCTGTAGTTCAGTCCCCCCCCCCATCACTCGTCAAGCCTTCCCTGACTTCCTCTATCTCTGGCTTTAATCAGCCTCTCCATGTCCAGACAGAGAGTTATGTTTAGCGTGGTAACTTGAGGATGACGGGCTCCCCGGGGCCTCACTACTCCTTCTGAGGGTTTTCCGCTGTGGTTTGATGGGTAAAGTGTTCTTTTTGAATTTAAGGGATGCAATAAATGAGAAAACCATCTGACAAAAAGGCAGACAGTAGAGGCCAAGGACATAATGGTTTCTCTAGTAATACATGAGAAGTCTGCAATTACGCAAACTTAAGATAAACTGTTTGAATTGATAGGGCCATATTTCAACACATGGCCATTTGTAAAGCACTGCGTGTTTTGGCTAAAAACCACTGGAACAAGTCTTGCTTTTATTATGCAGGATTTAGACAGAAAGCAGAAACATTAACTAAGATATACTGGTAAGTATAAGGACATTAAATGTTAGAAGTGAAATTTAAAGCCTATGACCAGATCTTTAGGAAGGCAAATACAGATAAGCCATCTGTTCTATTTGTTTTATATTAATTAGCTCAATACATTTTTCACATTATATTTCCTTAATATCAGTGTTCCCTTTTGCAATGTACACATTTAATCTCTTATGAAGACATGGTGTTTGAATTTCTTCAATATTATGGACGATTACCTATCAGCATACATTTTTATTTGAATTTGATAACAAGAAAATATGCTGAATAGTAGAAAACAGTGTAACCCTGATGGAGACAACAAAAAGTGGAAATACAGGAAGTAATATATTCCATTTGATTAACTTCTGGGAGAAGCATTTGATACACTCCTTACAAGTTCATGACATGAAAATGTATTTTTAGGCAGAAGCACATAGTCAATCTGTCTACATAGAAAAGTTTTAATGTATATGGTGTCTTTTAGAAAAAGCATGAATGATCTTGAAATATGAGCTGTAGATGGTGGTCAGACATGTGTGCTGCGAGTGACTCAGACAGTGCAGTCATGAAACATGAATCACCCAGTCTAACAGCTGAATTACTGCACAAATTCTGAGGTGAGACTTCCAGGCAGCTCTTACAGAGCAGATGGAAAACTTGAGCCTCATATTACCTGTTGAAACACAAAAAATAAGAAAAGAAACGTCCACACCCTTTTGATAGCTGATCAAATTCCCCATCCTTACTCTCTCTCTCTAAAGCCCCTTTTGACGAGCTGGTTCCAGTGCTGGTTCAGAGCCAGAGCCAGACTAAGCACCGGTTCTTTGGCTTTCGACTGCCTAGCACCAAGTCCTGGATCTCAAAACTGGTTCTACTCAGGCACCAACTCTTCACGTAGTTCGCGTCAACAGTTGGGGGCGGGATTACCGGCATCTTCATACTAACAGGAAATGGATAACAAAAACAAAAAAACTGGTCCGAGGAGGAGACCCAGTGTTTCTTTTTCCCCCTCGGTCGTATGTAGAAATCCAAAATAAATTGTACGGGACCAGTCGGACAAAGCTCGTCTTTGAGCAGTTTCAGAGGGAGATGGCTGCAGCCGCTATGAACATAGCATCGACCAGCTGTTCAAAACTGAAGTTGATGAAAGATTTCCGGGACCAGAATTGGGAGCTGGGACCCAGTGGCAACAGGCGACCCCCAAAAAAATCTGCATTCTAATTGATTAAATCCTGTGTATTCAGTTGGGTAAAAATGACGTAATGATGCTGCACCGACCTGGCTCTTTCGGTCGAAAGCTAAACCGGTTCTTTGGAAGCACTGGAGTTGAACCAGCTAAGCACTGGCTCTAGCACCAGTTCTTCTTTGGTGGAAATGGGCTATAAGACAATGGCTCCTGCGTTTTGTCATGTTTTGATGAACTTTCATCTTAACTTTGTTATTTGCTCAACCCTAAATCTCTCTGAGGTGATCAAATTGCCACACTACAATATACCATTTAAATCTACATCTGTCTAGAGGGACATAGCCTAATACACAAAGTGACCCCTTCTTCACATTATTCCACTGTGAAAGGTGGGGTACATCGTAGAAAGTTTAATTGTGTTGATATGCAGATCCATCTTGTAAATGTTTGGTAGGACACATGAAGTCACTGTTTCTTAATTTTACGCCGACTGGCTAAAGTTCAAGAAAACAGTGGCAACTAAAACCAAGCTAACAGGTATCTGATACATGCCTGACCTACCAACATAATGGGTGTGTCTCAATCAGCGCACTAGCGCACTTTTGAACACTGCATTTAAGTGCATAGTGCGTTCACACGCACGTTTAAGCAAAAACTCAGTGTACTGAAAATGCCCTAAAAACGGCCAAAAATCTTGTGTAGAATGATGCACACTACTCGCACTAAACGTACGGCATATTGTCGACGTAGAGGAAGGGATGGAACTTATACCAACATAGTACAGTTAGGGCAATAAATTTGAGCAGTTTTTAGCCGGTTTAGCAGACGTAAATATACGTGCTCCAAATGATTAATGTTATAGTTCGTGGACGTTTATTCGGCTGATATTTTTGGCGATCTGGAGAGTTGCGGTTAAATGCTGGTCCATGACCACCAGTAAGTGCAAAACGTCAGTGCTCTATTTGGGTCAACACTTACCCACGAAAGTGTGCACTACAGAAACAAGTGATCAGTGCGTACTACAGTGCACTTACGTATTGAGACACACTCAATTATCCATGCTGCTAGGATATCATTTAACATGCTAGCAGCATATTAAGTGTTGAGTGTGTCGCAATACGTAAGTGCACTGTAGTACGCACTGAGGACTTGCTTCTGTAGTGCATAAGTGGAACACTGACGTTTTGCACTTACGAAGCAGCATTTAACAGCAACTCTCCAGCTCCAGCAAAAATATCCACCAAATAAACATGTCTATAAATCCAGCCCCTTCCTCTACGTCGGCAATATGACGTCCATTTAGTGCAAGTAGTGTACATCGTTCTACACTAGATTCTTGGCAGTTTTTAGGGCAGCATCCGGGTATTTCAGTGGACTGAGTTTTTGCTTAAACGTGCGTGTGAACGCACTATGCCCTTAAATGTAGTGTTCGGAAGTGCGCTCTTTGAGACACACCCAAGATACATGCTAGCTTAACATGCTACATCCTTTTCTTCCTCTCTGAGCTCACAAGAGCTCTATGAGTTCCTCTAAAGGCATCAAAATCCTAAGGATGGAGGAGTTTGGTTGTGAAGTTACACACATGATTTGTTATCCAACTAAGTAGGCTATCTTCTAAAACTACCTTTTTAGGCTTAGCAATAAAAAAAAAGTGTGGTTACAATTAAGAAAACAAACTAGCGTGCCTTAAAACAGACATTGCTGTAGCTATACAAATCCTATTTTTCCATTTCCCCTGAAGCATGATATAGACACAGTGTTTTGTGTCTATACCATGTCTTGTGTTTTAACACAAGACATGGTATAGACACAAAACACTGCAGCAGCTGGATAGAGTCAAGTTCAAAGGATGCAGCTTCATTTTCAGGAAGGGCAGGAGACTTGATGATGACTTGAGGAAATCACTGGACTTTAATACAAACTCTATATTCTGCAGAAAAAATAAATCAGGATATTTAGCAGAGTTGGATTAAGGGACCATACACATTTATTGCTTTTACAGCCCAGGATATTAAAACTCATGGATCAATAGCATATCTAACACTTTTAAAGAGAGTTCTTTGTGGTCTGGTTTGTGTGCCCATCATGTTTTATGTTTAGCTGAGTGAGGATGTTTTGATGGGATGTGTTAATTCAGATACTAGTATAATCCAAGCCACAATGTTTACATTTCCTAAACCACCTTGTTTTAGACATCTAACATTAAAAAGGTTGTTTTAATGGGTAAAATAGAAACAAAAAGACAGGGAAACAGACTGTAACATTGACATTTCAAATAAAGTTACTAGAGGTCAGGATGGGACTCGGCCTGTGTTGCACCATCCTCAAACCCTTCCTAACGCTAAAATGTGGTCTTTCTTACCATATAGCAACAGTTATGTGACTATTTAACAAATGGATGGGGTTTGGCATTATTCTGTAGAGTTATTTTTGTTTTAAAAAGCACAAAAGTTAACTGAAAATCATGTCTGTGGTCATGAATTGATACATTGACCTTGTCTAACTATTTCATATTGAAATAGGTTGGCTATTTTGGATTCATGAGGCTATGCAGTGGGGACTGGGATGGAGAGGCATTTTCCGTAACCCCTTAACATCCACCTGTATAAGCCACCCTCGCCTATTTTGCATACCCAAATGGAAAAGCTTACAGCAAAGGAACTCTAAGCTTTCAAACCCTGTAGACCATGTCCATAGCAGCAAAAGTTTTACTGTGGTTATTTTAATGCACCTGCTGTGTTGATTGGAAAAAGACATATTGGAATGTCCACGACCCAGTGGATGTTAGCTCATGAAAGTATTAATCCCCTTTGAAAAATTCTTCTACGTTGCAACTTGGTTTTAAAATTTCTTATATTTTGCTTTTGTGGTTTTCTCCACCAGGCAAGCAGTAGAAGAGTAAGCACAATGTAGACCAATAGCTCTCCAAACAGGACAAAGTTCTGTAGAATAGTCCAGGGTTTGGTTATGAGAGAATACCTATGAAAGCCTGAATCATTGTTTTTCTTTAATCGCATTTCTTGTACATCCGTTTTTCTGCACAGCTTATTCCAATTTAGGGTGGTGGGGAAGCTGGAACCAGTGAATCTTCTTGCTGTGAGGCAGTGGTGCTAACCATCACACCACCGTGCAGCCCTTGTTTGTTTCGTAATTACAATTTTTTACACCTTGAAAGTGGTTGGTATGTTGTTCTGATCAAATAATATCAAGCCCATGAAGTTCACTTAAATTCCAGACTGTAAGGCATAAAAAAGAAACCCCAAAAGGGAATGATTTTTTTTTAACTGTGCTGCATAATAATCTGTAACTTTCTTCAAATTAATATGAATGAAATAAATATGATTTTTTCACCATTGGAGCTTTGATGCACCCCCTTTGTTTTGCAGAGATTTAAGGGGAACCCAGCTGATACTTTCCAGCCTCCACATTTCCTTAGCAAAATTTGCCCTCTGGCTACTTCGCTTGACAACAGAGCCAAAGTGTGTTTTCAAGAAAACTGTGCTTATTCTTCCAAAGCTGCAACTGGCTTTGCTTTGATGTTAAGAAAACAACCCTCAAGGGACCGCTGGTATTGACAAGACACTTCATGTGTCCCAGTAACCTACATTTGTTTAAGGAAAAAAACATAGAAAAACATATATATTAGAAAGTAAACAGAAAGAGAGAAAAAAGAGCCACTATCTTAATACTAAACTTAATTTATTTCTTGGTATGTTTCTAAAATCCCACATTTTTCCATGCCTTTTAGTGCAAAACTGATACATGGAAGATTACGATATGATATATTTCATAACTCGGCTAGAAAAGTACACAATACCCTCCAATCAGAAGTATTGTATAGGTAGAGAGATGGATAATTAAATCAATTCTCTGTTGTTTAGGATCACTGAGCATTACTTATATTTAATAAGATGGATGGGCACCTGACAAGTGTGGAAAAATGAGAAAAATGTGGAGTTTACGTTTCAGCAAGTATCAGACAGATATAGACACAGAGAGTCTTTATTAAAGTTGAAGGAAATGTAAGCACCTTCGACTGCTTCAACAAATCATCATCTTTCATAACAGCGTGATTAATTCTGACTCTTTGATTTTTCTTCTTGAAAATAAGCAACAAAGGACTTAATATCTGTGGATGAAAATGAAATTTCTGTAGAATCAGCAAAGCCAGCAGCGAGGCGTCAATCAGAGGCAAAAAACGCCAATAATTTTCATTTGAACCTCCCGTTCTCTCTGCATTTTCAATCGATTTCAATGTCCCATTGGCTACAGATAAAAACATTTGACCCAATCCAGTGCTCCTCATTCATTTTAATGAGTTTCTCAAATGATACTCCGAGAGCATCTGTCAGTGCTCATTTCTCCTCTCCACATGGCCACCTTGTTTGGCAGTGAACGGTGAATGGTATTGCTTTTCTTTTCAGTATAATCAAATCTCATCTGGAAGACATGGGAAAAGAAAAATCCCATTCTTTATGAGTTTTGCAATATTTATGGAAACCGGTCTAAAAGCTCCATTACAATGGGGTGAAACTGCAACATCTAACCTTAATATCTGAGGTTGCATCCTTTGGTGACAATAACAAGTTACGTTACAAGAGGGAGAATTAAAGAGACTTAGCATGTTTATTTTGGCTTTTTGAATATTAAGTGTTTCCCCATATAAGAGGATTCATTTATATTGCAAAAGCTCTTTTATTTCCCAGTGTTTTATATAACCGTTTTACAACAGTGGAACCAATGAGGATGTACTCAGGCAGGCAGGCAGTGACAAACTTACTATTTTCTAGAATCGATTATCTGAAACCCCATTCATGCTGTCTACTTCTGCCATCGTAATCCTGCTCCGAACTATCAATAGCTGCTTTGTCAAATCACTATAGGCATACAAAAATAGAAATGACAGGTAACCCAGTAACCCAGAGTTCTGCACCAGCGTAAAATGTTGCATATCAGCAGTATCTATCCAGACATACTGGCATCAGCACCAGTCTTCAAAGTCCCTCACAACCTGGACAGTAAAATTCTTTTATAGTTGTTTGTGTAAGGCCTTTGAAGTTTTATATATGAGCTGCAACTGTTCTCACACACGGTATTGATATACTTTGCTATGGCTCCTTACTCACACTTGGCAACCAAGTGTGTTGGAGCCAAACACACACAATCAACTCACAGTTCTGCAGATTAATGGGGTGACCAGATACAGTAGTAATGATTTTTTCTTTATCAAATAATTTAAACATGATTAAGATTTGAAAGTCCTCACCTTTGAGTAGCAGACGAGTAAACTACTAACTCTCATGTATTATTCATTCGTGTTGCAGCGTAAAGAGAAGAAAATATTATGCATATGAGATTCAAGAATAGATCTTATTTTATTAATGAATGTTTTTGCTACAATAAAAGTAAATCAGAATTCCAAGAGTATATTGCATCTTATGATTAGATTGTAGTCTGATTCATTATAATCTAGAAGCACTCAGAGAGCACAGACCTCTGCCAAGCCATAGGGTGACTCACCTGCGAAAAATCCCAAGGGGCCACACCCAGTACCCCCTAAATTTAGAACCTTCTGGATCACCAGATCCAGAATATCAACATGATCTGGGTCAAACAATGTGGGATTAAAACATCTAGCTTTAACTACAAGATGGCCTGTTGCAGTGTTTTATAATGTTTTGGACATGGCTGCACTGAGAGCCAGACTGGGACTAAAAGAAGTCAACAAGTATCACCTCGTCAAGTAATATTTCCTCCAGGTACGTGTAAATTACAGTGAAAGTCCTGGTGGTGTTTGAACTTGAGTCATACACTCACCCAGGCCGGCAGAACTCATATCAAGCTCACTATTCTACTGTATAGACTGACATTCACACGCAACTAAGCCACCAGTCCAGCGCTTTTCTCTCCCCTACTCTCATCAAAAGACTCGATACAACAGTCCCAACAGGACTCCATTATTCATATCATATCATGTTAACCAGAAACAACATTATTGGGGGATTTTGTAAGCAAATAATTTAGATGCCAGTTTACCATCAATATAATATATTAACATCAATATTAGTTGCAACAGTATAAAGAAGAAATAGTCAACAGCAACTTCACCTGATGTGATTCAACTAACAGAAAATGAAAAAGTCAACTCAACTTAGACAGATAAGAGACTGTCCAACCTTAAGAGGGATTCCCAAACTTTTCCATGCAGCAGCCCACCTATGGAGGTATGTTTGGTCTAGCAGGACTCCACCATATATTTCATGCAGTAAATTAAGTTAACAAGCATAAAAAGCTACAGTCACATTATTTACAACCAGACAAACCCACTGACACACTGATTAAGTCAAAAAGTTTCCTCATCAGCTTTTAACCTGGACTAATAAAATGTTCCTCACTGGCTCAGTTTTCAGCTGTTTCTGAGTTGGACAAGGACAGATGTGGACAGTGGCTGATGTGGACAGACTAGTTTAGCTGAAATATCCACCTGTCACTTTAACACAGCACATAAAATTAACTGATATTATATCTATGATACAAGGAAATCCCATATAGGACCCCCCCCTCCCCTGTATATCCAAGGTTGGAATAACCAGTAGTTTTTATATTTGGGCTGATGAGATACATCAAGAAACCATGTTTCTCTGCATTTCAGCTGCTTTGATCAGCCACACCGATGTAATGCACCGTGTTTGTTTGTTGTTGCTTTTTTGTTTTTTACAAGCAGGCCAGTCAGGCCACTTTTGGGTCCTCTACTGGAGCTCTGTCGATGCCAGGATGACTTCCTCTGGTGGTTTTTTGGAGTATTGTAATGTCAGCGGTTCTACTGTTAAAAAATAAAATTCTGGATCCAGGCAGTGACCCGGATCACTCCCAAAATCTAATCAGTTGTTCTTACTAACATGTTGGAGATTTCCTGAAAACTTCATCCAAATCCGTTCATAACTTTTTTATGTTTATGTTGCTAACAGATGGATGGACCGGCAGAAAGACAGACAGATGTAAGCTGGTGAAAACATAAGATGCATTAAGTAATGAAGGAAATAAACTGAATGAATAAATAAAAAATGTAATAACTGAATAAATAAATAAGAAATAAGAATCCGTTAAAAACAAAGCTAAAAATGTAGGTCTTGAGCTTCTTTTTAAAAACATGGTCCTGCCATAGGTTTTGGTTCGAATTTTGGGAAAGCCAAAAGGCCAGTACCAGAGGACCTCAAGGTCCGGGAGGCCTCATAATTTAAAAGCAGGTCAGATAGATTAGAAGGACCAAGACCATTAAGACATTTAAAAAGCAGTAAAAGAACCTTAAAATCAATCCTGATGCTGTGATTTTAAAACTGGAGTACACTCTGCTCATTGAACTAAAATATTATGAGTGTTTCATGTGGTAACACATACAGTCAACATCTTCTAATATGCCGCCATTATGGAAGAACTTTTATCTACAAAATATAAACATCGAACAAAAAGTTCGGAAATGTGTGTTTGGTAGATTATTTCTCTGGTGTAACGATGCTTCTTGGCAATA
>JAOXYM010000012.1:28249450-28259499 GCA_028567055.1 Leptatherina wallacei | reverse complement strand
ATCCCACAAATGCATGTTCCTTACAAATGGGGCACCATTTAAAAGGGAAATAAACAGGCTTTCCAACAGTATGAAATATATTGCCAAGAAGCATCGTTACAACAGAGAAATAATCTACCAAAAAAAACATTTCCAAACTTTTTGTTCGATGTTTACTTGCACATAACACAATGTCACATGTTCGCTATTCAATTTCTCTGGGAAGAAATATTCACAACAAGATTGTTACCGTGTCAATGAATCTTTAGTCTTTGTCATTGTGTTTATGAGTCAGTTGGACAGTGAAAGGAAACAAAATGCATTGATGAACAAATCCCACAAAGCTGAATATCTAACACGAACTAAAGAAGCATCTGATGTACAGTTGTTTGGTTTTCTCTGACATTTGTTATTACTGATGTATCTGGACACTTTAATACACCCCCTGTATTCATAATGATCATTTTAAATAATGTATAAGGTTTAAACAGCCAGTTATTCCAAACTAAACTTTGTATTTTAAACATGCTCTTTATTGCTTTAGCATGTTAGAAGAAAACCAATAACCAACCTTTTTGACTTTTTGCTACAAAATATATTATACTATACAAAACAAAAACTTCCTGAGGCGCCATAAAATTCTCTCTGCCAACATGAACTAAAGAGCACACCTCCAGCATAAAAATATCTCATTCCTCTATGTTTCCCTTCTCAGTATTGGAGATACATGGTGGGTAATTTATTTTAACAAATGACCATCTGCTTGGCTGCTTTGGCTCAGTACACGGATGACCTACTATCCCAAGGGTATGAGGCAAAGCATTCATGCACAATTTACTCACAGTGAATGACATTTCAGGGTGGATTTATTTATTTTTTAACTTTTTGACTCAAATGACACAAAATTCTGTATTTAGTGTTAGGAAATCACTGTTTTTACACATATGATAAAGGACTGGTGTGGCTTTGGGTTTATTTATGTGAACTGATGGAGAATAGTTCAAAAGGTTAGCAACAAACTACTGGTTTGATGGAAAAGGGGCCATCCAACATTCAACCTCATGTACAGCATGTGGTTTCCATTAAAACCCCCGTCATGCCACATCTTGATGGTTTATATACTGGATAGATCATTTACACCACAGCCAGACTTATACAACATACTATAGCTGGTATGACAAATGTTGCACGGTTCTTACATGGATGGTATCCGTTAAAACTAACTTGGCTCTGTCTATTTCCATGAAACTCACCAACACACTCATCTGATGTTGCTTTTACAGTCCATTCCTCTCTTTGCTGTTATCAAAGAGAAAACATGACACACAGACGCCTTACAGATCAAATTAAACATTCTTGACTGACATTATTTCCAAAATAGACAATGGATAAAGGCCCCTTCCACTCTTCTACGGCAGATAGGACCCATTTCTACCTTTAAGTGTTACTCCCATACAGACATAAAGGAATTTATCGTGAATCTTTGACTTGCTTCACCAGCCTACCTGCAGTCCAGACCAGTCTCCTACTGAAAATACACTACAACCACTACCAGGTCCACTTGTTCAATTTCTTGTTAACACAAGTATCTAATCAGCCAATCATGTGGCAGCGGCTCAATACATTTAGTGGAGCATCTTCTGATGGCTACTTCCAACAGGATAATACACCATGTCACAAAGCTCAAATCATCTCCAACTGGTTTCTTGAACATTGAGTTCACTGTACTCCAATGGCCTCCACAGTCAGCAGATCTCAATCCAACAGAGCATCTTTAGGATGTGGTGGAACAGGAGATTCTCATCATGGATGTGCAGCAACTGTGTGATGCTATCATGTCAATATGGAGCAAAACCTCTGAGGAATGTTTACAACACCTTGTTGAATCTAACACCAGAATTTAGGCAGTTCTGAAGGAAAAAGGGGGTCCAACCCGGTACTATCAAGGTGGACCTGATAAATGTATGTGGAGGATCAAGAAGAGGAGAATCAGACGACAGCAATCCACAAACTGCTGAGCAGACAAAATCGTGTATTTTCGTGGCATCGAATTTATATTTTGTTTGTACAAAATACAGTGAAGAAGGAAAAATTGTACTCGATCGTAGCCATACTTCACTGTAAAATTATATTCATGCTACGTTTATTAATGCTAATCATAGTTTGCATTCTAATATCAATCTGTCAGGCTGATGCTGCCATTAATAGTCATACTTTAAATTTGGCAACAAAGAGGCAGAACTGCAACAGATGCAGATGTGACTCAGAGAATGGCTGGCCCGCTCTCGAATAATCGCATAACCAACCAGGTTACTCATCATATGACGTCTGCTGGTCTGAAACTTCCCATCATACACAGTCACTGGAAGAGAAGCAACCGCAAAACAGTGAGAACATTTTTGTGAGTCACAAACTTGACCGAATAAATGTTGTTACCCTCAAAATTGGATTAATCCAACTAAGAACATTTGGAAAGTCTTGAGCAGAATTATGATTATTTTATTTAGTGTATCATGTGTGCAAGGAGTCGACAGGAAGTCAGCCGGTCTCAGATGTGCATAATCTGCTGGCATCAATCACTGAAAAATTCCCAGATATCCCAAGGAGGAGATGGATGGAGTACATGAAGCGTGTGCCACAGCCGACTTAAAACTGCAGGAATAAGGTTAGTCTGGTATCCATCTATTCATATTCACCTAAATACATATATGAATACTATCTTCTTGAGTACTGTATATCATGAAGCTTCCTTGAAGTGTGATGATTGATTGGAGTGGTGGAAAGAGGAGGATAATGTCTTCAGGAGAACTTAAAGACTAGAAAACACAGACAGTGCTTCAATCAAGGATATTCAGACAGAACTGTATAATACAGCTTTTTGAATACAGTTTTTTTTCCAACAATTTCTTATAATGAAAAATAATATCTCTAAAACATCTCGATGTCTCACTTAGACCCTTTTAACTTCTCATTTTATATAAAGTATAAATCGTATGAATAGAAGCTTATTTCTGCTGTTTTCCTCCTGCAATGGATTTTAAACACAAAGAGCCTCAAAACAGTCAAGTTGTAGCTTGCCGTTTGTACAGTCCTCTGTGTGTGTGTGTGTGTGTGTATGTTTGCACATGTTTATTCTGACCTTGCCTTCATGGTGACGAAGAGCATTTTAGGTGTGTAATATGATAGATGGGATCCCGTTACCTGTCCGCCTACAGATTAGCCAGACCTTTTAGGTAGCCAGATTTCTGCTGGAGTGACTGAAGATGAATGAACCAGCTCACTCATTCATCATGTCAAAGAAGAAAAAGCTTTGTTTGAGACCACGGACCACAGAGTAAGTCACAAAAGGTGAAAGGAACAGAAGGCTGACCACATCAAAACTTAACAGATATCGTCTTACAGCAACGTGACGTTTTGATCATGATATCCATGTTCCCTCTTTTGTAGGATTAGAGAACACGGAGAGTATGATTTTACTCTCTGATGTGTCAAAAAGGAGATGGGATTTGACACTTTTTAACCTTCGAAACTTTGCTAGATCACCCCTCTCCCTCGAGTGCTGCGACTTATATTGCCAATCACTTTCTCGGGAACGGTAGTGTGTAACTCTGTGGGGTAAATTGTGATGGATAGATTATGCTCTTTGGGTGATCTACGGATGTTTTCAGGCATTTATAGCCCATCCAGGAGGTTTAAAATCCAGCCACAAAATGTAGTATTCATTTAGAGACTCTACGGTAAATCCACAATGACTGATCCATGATAACATGAATATTTATCACAAAAGATTCCTATCACAACTATGTTGCTAAGAGGCCTCCAGTTTGACCTCAAAATTATGATAAAGCCACTTCCTGTAAAACTTTTGACCAATCAGATAGCTTAAATTGACTGTAATGTCCCATCATGAGCAGCTAAAGATAAGCAAGAGAGCAGAAAGTTCAATGTGTGTCTGAAAAGAACAAAAATAAGGGTCCTCTATGGCTGGAATAAAGTCAGGAAGACATTTTTGATGCACGGTGGTGCCAAAAACCAGCTGAGTAGGAATTTGTTTTGTGAGGATAGTAAGTAAATATTAGCATAAATAGCTGTAAATAGCAAACGGAAAGAAAAAAAAATTACCAGGAGGAGAAAGTGTAAAGATATGAATAGTTTCTGTCGCGTGTTTGTTTAAATGCCAATATTTTTTTTTCTCATGAAAGACTTGAAAGAATGATATACAGATGAGAAAAGACTTGGTCACTGTTGATCTGTGTGTTATTTCTACAAAGTACTGTTAGTAACAAATTCAGTTTTGTTGTTTTGGTTGGCATTTATGGTGCTATATCTATTGATACATCAATTTTTACATCATTTTAGCCTCATAAAATGACAACAGTTTTTTATATTTTATGTTGTTTTGGTAAAAGTGATGAATGATCATTGTATAAGAAACATTCGCTTATTTCATGAGCCTCATGTATGTGCTAACTGTTAGCGTAGAAAAACTTTATTCTAAACTTTTTGGGATGAAAACTTTCTTACCTGATTGTCCACTCAGGTGTAGCATACACCTTACATTAACATCATCACCATTTCCTTCATTGTTTGTTTTTTCTTTAAATATTAGACATTATGAGCAACAGATGAATGATCTGACTGAGAGTCTACGGCTGGTTTGCTTCAGTGTTAAGAAAAAAGCTGCGCAACAAAATCTCATGGCTGAAAGTGAAATAGCTACAATAATCAAAGTCTTTATGGAGACAAATAAATTATTTTGTGATTACATTCAGTTTCCAACATTATTCCTGCTACATGATGATGGCGACATTGTTCATCTGCAACCTCTTCCTATGACAATGTACACACTTTCCACATGGTTTAGTTGCTATTAGTGATAAGGAAGAGGATGAGAGAGATCAAGCTTTTGTACATCACTCTCATTCTCAAATGGTAAGGGTCAGGAGTTAAAAACAAATGGTTAAGGTTCAAAGACATTTTAGTGTACATGCGTCATTGTTAATGCCACATGGACAAAAACCAAAATCCTACACATCGTTGCCGTCTTAATGCATCATACCCCTGATTACTATGTCCCATATATCGATGCCGTGTGGCTTCCAGCTGTAATCACGAAATAAAGAGCACATACTACCACTCTACAGCAGACACTTGAGACATCTGTCGCTCAGATGAGCATAAATGTAGGTCACTGTTCCTTGTGTGACTGTCCTTGCTGAGCAGGGTCTGATTAAAGCAGCAATCTAAGACTTACGAACTCTGCTCACCCGTCTCTGCCAAGTTACACAACATTTGGCATTTATTCTACACTTGAGAAAACTGCATGATCTGATGTCCTTCGTCATCATAAACTCTGGCCACGAGCCTCTCAAAGCAGAGATTGGATTACCAGACTGTCAATCAGTCATATGGGCCATTGATGCAAACCCACCATGAAACGTCCCCAAACAGATGGCCAGCCACCGCCACACGTGTGCACCCCCACCCTCTCTTAGTAAAACACTGTAAGCTCCTTAGAATTTTTTTCCATGCTTATCATTAATTTAGATCTTTTTATCTAAGCTACTGTATTTATATTCCTGCACCAGTGGTGATGAATATTTTTTTATTTTAATAAAAAAACAAGCATTCATTTGACTTTCTAGCATTTAACGATCACACAGCACGTAAAATGTGTGGAAATGTCTTAATGAGTCCATAAATCCGCGTCCGTGATTAAGACAATAGGAAGCCAGGGGGCTGTGCGTATTTTGGGGCAGGGTGGCGACCCCCGACACCCGGGCCTGGCAGGCAGCGGAGGAGGAGGCTGATCCAGAGCAGGTGTCGCTGCTGACATCTGCTTCAGTTCTCTGGGGAAACACAAGCACCCTGCAGCTACAGCACTGACAATGCCACTGAAGTGCCCCAGCTCCATCTGAACAAGGTAGACTTTTTCCACTTCTTCTTATAGCTCAGAAATGATCAGGACGAAGAGTCAGACTCTTTTTAAGCCTTGTTGTTGTGACTTTAATTTCTTTATTTGTTCTATTTGTTATGACATTAATAGTTGATCTGTTGAAACTGGACTGTTGCATGAGCTCATGACTTTGCACTTGTAATGCATTTTTCTCTTTACTCTATTTCTCGCGTTTGACACTTTTCTGTCAGCTTAATCCATGAGGAGAAAAGAGGAACGTATTCATGTCAGAGCATTAAGAGGATTCGACCCAGATCTCTTGCAGACATTAAAGAAAGAAAATCGTTGCATGTTTGGTCTCATGCAATATTGATGCTGTCATGTTTACTCATCAACCCACTTTCCTTCTGAATCTAATCAATCTGACAAGACAAACCCACAAGGCTGTACTTTCAGAAATGGTATTGATCCAAGCACGATTTCTACTGACCTGAGTGCATTTTTAAGGACTTTATAGTGTAATTAAAGGTTTTGTGGACCCCTTTGCAGAAAATGTAACATATATGAATTTTTTGCTCTCTGCTGATTGCATACGACTATAACAGGTGTTCACGTGAGAATGCTTTACTTATGTTTGCTATTACTGAGCATTGATCCTCTTGTGAGCTCCTAGAACAATGGATTATAATAGCACAGCTTGATCTGTTGATATAGATATATGCTGAACGGAGGCTGGGGGGGATATTTGATCAAAATTCTGATCATGCTCTGCAGCGATGCTGAGTCCCAGACCACGTATATCCAGCGAATGAAAGAAGCCTTATCACTGTAATCTGACCTTTTCAAAAACATGCAGAACTTTTGATCTCTGCTCCTTCAGACAGACCTTGAGATCCAGACAGCTTTCAATGATCTTTGATAGAAATTTTATTGATTTGACCAGCTTGTTTTTTTTTCTCTTGCTAGTTGTTTCCTCTTTCATCTTTGTTTTCCTGACATCATTTAATTCTGCTCACACATTCTGTCTTTCCAGCCAACAAAGTGCCACACCTTATCTCGTAGCTGCCAATAAGCGCCTGCAGAAAGCAAAATGTCAGGAGGTGAAATTGATCAGGGGTTGTGCGGTGATTGTGTTGAGCTTGGCGTGTTTGTTCATTTTGACTGTAAGCCAGGATTTGTTGTCTGGAAATTTTGCAGTTTACCTGAAGCGACTGAGAAAAAGTTAACTTTACCTCTGAGCTGGTCATTTCATATATAAATGTTGGTGTTAAGATCACCACAAGGAACAGCAGTGTTATCAGCATGTCTTTATAACACATATCATGACCAATTATTATTGATAGTCTTCTATATTGTCTGTCTGTTAGAAAATATTTTGATATCTAATATTTTAATCATTTTTCAAACAACTCACAATTTGTGAACGTACAGTTTTATCTATACATAAAATGCAGGATAAAGTTTGCAATTAGACTATTGGCAATGCTGTATGTTGCCATAAAGTTACCATATTACATGTTATTTGTGGAAATTTCTGAAAACAAGCCATAAAATTATGTTCAGCACAGACAGATGAGTTCATTTATATCAGTTAGTGCAGCCTACGGCCAGAGATTGCCCAGCACCTCAGCATCTGAAAACAGCCCAACACACCTACTGCGGAGAATTCAGCTGGGAAATAATTATGCAAAGGTTGCAATTATTTGATTAAATAGATTTAGATTCTGTTTCAGTGATTTTTTGATTAAAGTCGATGATAAAAGAACCAGCAGGTTTTATGTAATTTAATGTTTAAATTCAATTTAATGATGTAAAAACAAAACAAATACTGTAGAAAAATTCAAATAATAAACATTATGACAATTGGATTTTTAAATATTTATAAAAAAATGTATATTAACAAAAAGAGTAATAAATAAATAAACAGAAGCATTCGTACAGCACAGACCTCCACCAAGCCATTGCAATTTTCTTTTTTTTTTGCCAGTGATTGTGGGCATTCTTTATCTATTTATTTTTAGTTAGAAGCTCAAATGTCAATATTACCTCCACATAGTAAACAATCCTTTAAAGGTTTCCTGAATCCAGACGGTGATTCAGATCACTCCCAAAATCTATAGTCACTTTATCCTTATTACGTTTCTGACATGTTTTGAAAATTTAATCAAAATCTGTTAAGATTACCATATTATTTCTGTTTTTGAAACCCAACTTGCTATTAAAGCAAACTATCAGCTTTAATACATTTATCTATGTGAGATATGGGTTGTTTTTTATGCTGATAAATTCCAGTTTTTCACTGTTATTTATTACGTAATCCCATGGCATAGAATATAATTAGATACTGTTGTAAATTAATGGAGAATTAATAGAAAATTCTGTATCTTTACAGCTTTGCACATATGGAAGAGTTACCTGGCTTTTAATGGGAGGGAGATTTTCTGTTTGACCTCAGTGGGTTTGGCAGGTTTAGGATCTTTAGAGGAATCTGAAAATACACATTAAAGTATCATAATTGCTTTGTCATGATACCTGGTTCTCCTACATAAATGGCAGGTAGTTATAAAGAAGCAGTAATGTGCGGCAGCTTTTAGGTGTGGATCAGTTACCCACACTGGCAGATAAATGTTGTGGGGGCGCGTCCTAAAGAGGCGGATCCTCAGGCTAGTAGCCTTATTTGTGGAGACTGTGGGGTCCCTCCAGCCTAAAGTCAGCGCTGATCTGGCATCAGCCTGTCTGGGGACAGGATTAAGGGTGAATGTGGAGGTGAGGACTTGCAGATAGATCAGCGGCCACTGACTGAGCCATACATGCAAACAAGCGCATTATCAACAAGACTAATTTCGTTAACATTGCTGAACACATGTCCACTGTGGAGCAATGTGCTGCTTAATCCCCTTAGTGCAGATCTTAAAATATGATGTAAGTTAATACAAATATATGAAATATAGAAGCTATTTAGAAACCAGAAAGTGATTTTATATAGTTGCGGTCCCTCTAATCTCTTAAATATTTCATACAGCTGCTATCTCTCCTGTTTACCCAACGCAGTTTATTCATCTAAGGTAATATCGTGTGACTGTACAAAACATTCTCATTTTGTTGTCACAAAAAAATCCAGATTAGCTTTTATCCTGCTTAGGTAAAATTTAAAATTGCTGGGATATAGTGTAATTAGATTGGATACTGCATAGACGTTATCCCACTGAGGGCTGGATTTCACGGTCTTTGTTAATTCAGTTTTTGTGGTATATCTTTAAAGCCTGTTGGTAACTAATTAACTGTAATAAATCAATGGATTGCAATGAAGCGCTGTGTGCAAACACTGTATGGGATTGTCTTTATGGTCTTCCCAGTGAGGCAGATAACAGTAAAGTCTGCAACAGGCCTCTGATTGATACTTAACAGGGGCTACACATGCAGAGGAGACTGGCCGATTGAACACAAGAGATGCAGGAAAACTGGTGGAAAAACAAAAGGTGGAAATCCAAGTCAAGGATGTCAATGTGAAATACATCTGAAAACTATGGAGCAGTGTTTTGGTCTTCCATATGTTGTATATGTATTTGATTGAACATGTTTACATGTTGTCACCGCTGAACAGCAACATGTTTATGTGTTTACGTGCTGTGTTAAGTTCGTAGCTGGCTCCATAACAACAGGAAAGCTGACTAAACAATCAGGAGCAAAATCAGAAAAAAAGACAACAAATATATAAAGCTCGGACAAACAAAACAAAACAAAAGCAAAAAAACTGTACAGTGTCTATTTGTAAAACAGAATTAGTTTCCAACAACAGCACAACACGAATGCTACGACATCTCTGCAGGAAGTCCGTGTACACATCCAGTCCTCAGACAAACCGATTCAGGTTTTAATGTTTTAAAGAAAATGAGTTAGCTGTGGGTGAGGCTGGGTGGTAAAGTGACTTTTACATTTTTGCCCCATTTTTTTTTTCTTAAATTTGTTCATATGAATTCATCATTTTACATGGAAGTTCAACCAGAATGAAAACACAGATGCTGCAAAAGGTGATTTCATTAGAAAATGTTGCACTTGTAAAAATCCCTGCTGGTTGAGATGTGGTCTGAACTGTTATGCCCCTTTCACACTAGCACCTACTCAGCCCAGCCCGGCCCAGCCTTCATTCAGCCGACTCCACACCACCCCGGTT
>JAOXYM010000012.1:28174762-28198528 GCA_028567055.1 Leptatherina wallacei | reverse complement strand
CTATCTATCTATCTATCTATCTATCTATCTATCTATCTATCTATCTATCTATCTATCTATCTATCTATCTATTGTTAGCATAACATGCAGGAAAATGTTCTTTTCTGGAAAGCTTTAATATATTCAGCTTGGTGCTAAAAAGGGTGAAATTTCCAGCAAAAGCAAGAAACATGGGTGTCTCACACAAAACTCACTTACTAAAGCTAATTAAAAGATAAACTTTTTTAGAAACTGCTATAGCCTACCTATCAATTTTACAATTTAAAACAAAAGTCGTCTCAAGGCATTTTTAAAAATACAGTCCAATCCAATTATTTTCCAATTCAAGTCAAATTACTGTAATCCAATTATAATCCAGTTATAATATAGCCTACATAAGTCCAGTTCATTATAACCGTATTCATTCAAATCCAATTCATAAAAAGACAGAAAAATAATCTTTGATTAAAAAAAACAAACAACTAATCACATTCAATCTTCTCATCAATCGAATCCCCCGTCCTGAAAAAGCGCGAGGCGACAGTGTGGAAGAATAAGTCCTTTTAAACAGGAAGAAACCTCCATCTGAACCAGACCTAGGAAGGGTGGCCATCTGCCTCGACCAGTTGGGGGTGTAGAGGACATAAGGAGAGAGAAGGGTCAACAAGGGCCATAACCTCAGAGCAGAAATACCTGCTCCAGGGTTATGTCATATATTATATATCGAAACATATGTTTTAAATAATCAATTCAGGCGTAGAACTGTTAGTATACGCAGATTAAATCATATTCATAAATCAGTTTGGCTATTAATTGTGTTTTAATCAACAATTTACTCAATATGATTGCCTTAATGTATATTTCAGCTGCATCTCTAATTTTTTCTATTTGATAAATATTTGACATCGGTATATTCCCAAAACTTGCTTTGTTTTTACCTGGAAGAGCTGTACTAAATGTCCAAATCCAAATTAAATTCATGAGACCTCCTATTATTCATCCAGATTATGTCTGATTGAACTCGTGTTCATTTAATGTAAGTTTAACAATAAACAGCCATGCTTGGAGCTTTGGAGCTCTCTTACCTCTCCTCATTGGTCAGTACTTAAAATCAATTCAAATACATGTAGTGATGATGTTAACACAATAACAAAACCATCATAGAAGAGTCTGTAGTTCTGTATGTGTTGTAAAAAAACAGTATGCTGAAACTACTTGCAGTACCACCTACGTTATACTCTATTCAGCTGCTACTCTGGAGTATTTCCGAGAACATGTATCACACGTGCAATCCTGCACTTGTCTTGTCTATGGTTGTACCGGCATCTCTGGACAATACGTTGACCTGATTCTGTAGACGTTGTCTGGAGTTTACAGAGGGAAATTACTTAAGTTTATTGAGGAAAGTATATATTTTTTCTGTTATTATTATTTGAAATATCCAGGACAAAGAAATCCAAATGCAACTGAGGAAAGCAGAAGGAATCCTGTGGTATTCATTGCAAAGATAAACTCAACCCTTCTATCACGGCAATAATCAGCCTGTGCCTCAGCTTCAGCTTTGAAATGATTTATTTCATGAGGATTCCCAAATGTAGCTGATATCATCGGGTGTTTCCCTGGTCTATTGTGTTGTTTTAATACATAAAATAGATAAGAAACTTCTTTTTAAAAAGTTTTCAAAACTTTTGCTTAAATATATTCAGCATTGTTGTAGTGCTTCTTTTCAGTGTTTATTCTTTGTTTTGCTCGTATCTGCATCCTCATCAATCTCACAAATGGAGCCTGTTCACCCTTGTTCACTCGCTGCTTTCAAGTTCTTAAATGCTATGTTAATGCAGGCCCTGCATTCACTCATATCTCGCTTTCCATTGGCTTGCTCGCCGCAATTTGCTGCTAATGGCCCAACCACCACCAGCACCCCCCACCCCCACCCCCACCCCTCCCCCCATCATCCTCCCCCCATTTTCCTCTACTACTTTCTCTCCCTCTTTCTCTCCTTCCAGCCTTGAGGCGTCCCGTTTCAGCTCCTTCGCTTTCAGTCACAATGCTGTGGAGAGGCTGAATGGGTGGGGTGGGGGTGGCGGAGGGGGCATTTAAGAGAGCAGTAGGTGGGAGTGGAGTCTGACTGCAGAGGGTCTACTGTTTAAGAGAAAGAGAATTCTCTCTTTCACTCACTCTCTCCCTCTCTCTGTCTGTGTCTGTCTCTATCTCTCTCCTCACTGGCTGCACAACATCAGCCGCTCTCTAGGTAGACGCGAGTAAACACTCAGACAGAAGAGAGAGAAGAGGGAGGATGACAGAGCTGTCAGCGCTCTGAGAGACACAGACCGGTGAGAACATTTACCAGGATTGGCTGATAAGACTCTTCAACCCTGATTCTGCTTAGATTTTCTCATCAGCGGAGAGCCTGAGAGCTCTGTGTGCGAGGTAAGTCATCCTCTTCACCTGCATGGAGGTGTTTGAATGGGAGCAGAATGAATGGGCTAATTGTTTCATCTCACTTAGACCATTAAGAAAATGTAAAAGCTTGCAACTTTGGCCACTTCCTCTACGCTTGTCCCACTTTCCATCAGAGCTCTGCACCTAACAGTGCTGCAACAAATTACTTCCATTAGCATGTTTTCTGTTTATTTAGTTTACAAGAAAAAAAAATTGGCAACTGCTAATCAGAAAATTATAGAATTCTAGATTTTTCTTAACAAATGACTGACAAATTCTGACGTTACAGCAGTGTTAGTGGCCGAGCTAAATGCTGCTTCCTCACCTCCACTGAGGAATGTGGGTGATGTTGGCGGTGATCATTATATCCTCATGTTTTATAAGGTGGAACTTCAGAGACGGTCATAATAGTGCTCTTTACTGCATCCACCTGGGTGCCATTTACTCTACTGCTGCTGTGAAAACTTTTTGCTCTTGCTGGCTATTTTCCATTCATTATCAGAGAGCAGGTGAAGGATTACTCTGCTTTCATGAAGGCTGATGTCTGACGTTTCTGCAGCGCAGAGATGGGTAAAGTTAGTGTGTGTGTCTGAATGCGCACATTAATGTGTGAGTGCTGCTTCCAGGAGTAGTTCCAGCTGTAGTTTGTGGCTGCCAGCAGACAGTAGGTTTGCGTAACTCAGGAGACAGACAGCTGCTCTGCATTAGATGCTGCTGGTTGGTTCTTCTCCCAGATCTCCAGCATACACGCTGCCGGCTGTGAAGTTGCAGCCACACAATCACTGACTGTTCATCCCCATGTGCTTCCCAGTCCCCCCCATCCCCAGCCCAGCTTCATTTGTTTGTCATTTGGGTCTTGTGAAAGATCAGAAAGAGACGTTGTCAGACAGATTAGTAAATAAACTGGTATTCACTGATATGGGTGTTGACGGCTGATATGTCATTTCTGGATTCATGCCAATTGAGTGTTTTCTCAGGGAAAACAAAGGTAGCTGTCAATTATGTTAACTGCAAATGCTAAAATACAACATAACAGCAGCACATGTAAAGCTTGCATTATTGAGTTAACAGAATAAATCATTAGTTGCTGGTTGTATCAGACCGACTGAGGCTGTAGAAGCAAAACTCCTGAGTGCTGAATCCCCATTTTATGCACACAAAATACTCACACTCAGCGCACGTCTTTAAAGTTTTAACATCAAAATCTACACGAAACCAACTGTTATTCTCCTGAGAGCTGTTGAAAGTCTTTTAGGTGATTTAGCTTTTGTAAGATGTGTCGCATGTTTAGACTGTATGCCTCTGAATCTGCTTCAGGAAGAATCCTATTGTTGCAGTGCCTGACTTTGGGACAGAGCGGGTGAACTGGTGACTCTCTGTGTGGAGACAGAGAGTGGATGCTTGTAGAGGAGTGAGGTGGGCTGGTTTGAAAGAGACCCCCAGGATACCAGGGCAGCCCCTGCTAGATGGCAATTGTGTATGATAAGGGGATGTGAAAGTGAAGGAGGCTGACTCAGGCTTCCAGGCTTATTGCTGGATTTACCTGAAACATGTCATGTAAGCTTCCCGTCTCATTTTGATTTATTGTCAGAAATGTGTCAAACATGGGTATGAGACCTGCTGAGCGTGAGGAGTGACATCTGATCTTAAGATGCAGCACACGCTTGCTACATGAATGTTTCATGTTGCTTTGGCTATGCATGTGAGTAGCTACTGACAGTGACACTTGGTATAACGATGAGTGGGAAACGGGCTTTTGTTTGGACAGCTGTCAGCTCCCAAAGCTTCATGCCCTACAAAGCTCTATGAGAGGGTGACCCCACTTAGCTCCTCCACTGGTGATCCGGAGCGTACAATAATCATGGGTATTCATGATGACCCACGCCAGGGAGGACTCAGGAGAGATATTTGGTTAGACTATATGAACCTTAATCAAAGCTCCCTTTGCTGCTTCTTCTCGTCTCTCCTGTGACTCTCTTCTTCGACATCATTACTGGTTTTGGGTGAAACTGTATAATGGATTTGTATAATGGTTCTCAAAATCAAGGTCTTCATTAAAGTTGAGCCAGATTTGACAGAAGTTAAAGATGCATCTTAGATGATTCTCTCACTGACTACTTATCAGTGTATATGACTATTTTCATATTCAGGCATTTATCAGTGTGTGATCTCAGTATCAAGACCAGTTTTTTTCATGACACCCATTGGGGGAATCCCATGGCAAAAGATGCTTCTCAAAGTTAGGGATCATTTGAAGGACTTTCTCAATGTCCAGGTTGTTTCATCAGTTGGAAGGATCCTCCTGAATCATCCTTCTCAGGCTAGAAAGGACTCATTCCTTGCATTAGAAAAATATGTAATGGAACAGTCCTATCAAGTTGGCAAACAGTCAATTTCTCCAAACACACTTCAGTTATTGAAATATTTGTTACGAGGTATTACTTAACTTATGCTATTTTCTCAGTGATGCGCCCCCTATTGATGGCTAACTCAGCATCCATCTTGCATCCATACCTGCACGTTGAGCTCTCTCCAGACTGGAAAAAACAGTCTTATCTTGACTCTTGTCTCTCTCTTTTGTTTCCTCCCTTCCTCCGATTATGTCTTCTAATGTTTTTTTTGCTGAATCCACCATGGTGCGCATTCAAAACGGCCGTTTTTTTTACATCCGCTTGCTAATGTGTAAAGCATGCGCAAAGCGAAAATCTGCATGCATGCGTCCCGGATGAAAAAGTTGTATAGTGCTTAGGGGTGGGCGATATATCGAAAATTTACAGATACCAAGGTTTACAATGATAACTGATATCATTTTGCCAATTTCAATAAATTTGATATTTCAAAAAAGGGAAAATACAAGGGGGCTTCCCAATCAGTGCTCACTGGTCCCAGTCTTAATTAACTCATATCAAATATTTTACAAAAACTGTGATTCCCAGCATGTACAGACCATAGAGTCACATGGTGGACCTGTGCATCTATCTGACATTACATCGATGGCGAATGGAAACTGTGCAACAAAGTCCTGATATCGTCCATTTATCGTTATCGAGATGAACTGATCAATATATTGTGATATTGATTTGAGGCCATATTGCCCAGCCCTAATAGTGCTTTTTCTCAGCACTGATGTCACAATGATGCTGCTTATTTTATTTTTTATTTCCCATTTAATAAATGTGAATAATCTTAAATCAATCTGTAGTTTAGTTTTTTTTTAAAGATAGATTTTTGTTTTATTTTTGTTTTAATTGACTCATCAGTATATTCTATTATTATTATTATTATTATTATTATTATTATTATTATTATTATTATTATTATTATTATTATTATTATTATTATTATTTCTTTAAATATTGATGTTCTCAAATTTTATTTGTGTTTAATATTTCCCTTGCTATCACAATATTAATGCACATTTTATAATGTTGATTTTACTTTAAGGGGCAAGAAGTATCGATATTGGAAAAAGTACCATAAACTAATCTTATAGTAACGACAGGGAAAATTTTGGTATTGCCCATCCCGAATCAAAAAAGACAAAAATGTAAAAGTTTCCAGATAAAATCTAAAGATTTAAACAATTAATAGGTCTTTCTTACTCTGTTTCCTGCCAGGTGCAGCTTAGATTTTAATTTGTCAGCTTGTCGATGTATAGCCTCTCCAGATGAGTTCCTACTTGATGAAATCTACCTTCCAAGTCTAATTATGTTAATTTTGCCAAAATACTTATAAGAGAGATGGAGGGAGTTGTGAGAGGCATTAATCCAGATACCATTGTGACATCCTCATAAAAGAAATCATGGGTTTGAAACTACCTGCAACTTTTTTCATAGTCCTTCCACTTAATTAATGATTCCTTACTTTTCTTCTGCACTGTCACCTGCACATTGTTAAAGTTGGCTCATTTACGCCCCGTTTATCTATGTCTGCTTCAAACGCTGTCAAACATCACTGCCCACACACTCACTCCCATGCATCATATACGCTGGCATTGTTGTTACCAAATACATCCATGAGAGGGCAGAGCAGAGTTCAGAGCTTACTTCTGAGTTCTGATGTCAGTTTGAGACAATAAAAAACCTGGTGATGATGGAGGAGATCGGGGTAATGCAAATTCCCAGAAAGATACATAAAAGGACGGTAAAAGACAGCACAGTAGATGGAGGCGGTCTGAGCTGCTATTTAATACATCATGGCCCATTTTGGTTCCTTTTGCTGGCCACACATGAGCCATACTGCGCAACACTGCCCCTGGGATTTCTGGTGCTTTTGCTCTGTTTGCTACATCAGGCTACGTATCTGCAAGCTCTCTGAAAATGGACAAAAATTTGCACGTGAAGGTATACAGAAGATGGACAAAATCGCAAGCATGTGCATATTTAGCATACAGCATATCGGCCTTTAGGTGTTAAAAGTATTCTGTAGTTAGAATTGATGTGCATGGTTAGGTCTGGCTTACGCGTCACTAAGCATCTTATTACCCAAGATGCATGACTGACAGATTCCATTGAATCGTACTTTACTGACTTTTTGTCTTCTGGCTTTGGGTTCAAATTTACAAGGCTGGGAAACTGCAGTCATTTCCCACATTCTGTAAGTCATGACATTCTTGTCCAGTTTCCCACTCATACCCAGTCACATTAGTCATCATCAGACAAGAACCCCCCCCCCCTCAAAGAGATCCAACCCTCCCAGATGGTTTCAAAGATTCCTCTGATTTTAATATGCAATGTCAAAGAAGTGGAAGCCGCCCACCACTGGGGGTAGCCAATTGATGAACACATGTGGTCGACTCTCTGCTCTTCTACTTTTGCCTCTACCAGCGATCGCGCACATTGGAATGCATGAGCCGTAATGTTCTTGAACAAGATGGGGGCCCTTTCGAGAGGGGCAGACAATTTAAACTGGGGAAAAAGCTAAAAAAAAGGGGGAAGCCAATGAAGAGCCGACCCCGGGACCGAGGTCATTAGGCTCATACAAGTGTCTGAATGGAAGGCACTCGCGGTTTGGACACGCAACATGCTTCAGGCTTTCAGACAGACAAGGACAAACAGATGTCCGGGTATCACAGCCAACATGCTTCCATTTCTAGAGAGAGGAAAAAAATCCTTTCCGTCCTGTTTGAATGAAAGCAACCAATAAACCTAAAACATGCAGTCTGTGAAAGACCCTGAAATCTCCCCAACATGTTTACTTGACGGGGCCTAAATTTACCATTCTTGTCACTTTGCACTGAAACATCTAGGGTGTTTTACATATTAGGGGGAGTGTATTCACTAAATTATTTGCTTAGGGGCATGAATAGAAGATCTAGGTCACTAAGTAAGTTTGCCAGCAGTGTCTTCCAATCTATAAACTGCTTCATTCTTGATGAATTTCCACACTCGTCTGTCTTTTATGTGACTCCATAGCAGTCCTGACAGTGGGGTAGACAGAAATCTTAAACATCAAAAGGCTCATAGTTTTTTAGTTTCTTAATCTGACCCAGAGACTAAATGTGAAAATGGATCATTTTTTACAACTTAAGTGATAATAAACAAAAATCTCCTCAAACTTCATCATTAAAAAGCTCACATAGAAGTAAAAATCGTTTAAAATAAGCCTGCAGAAGCTCCCCCTGAGACTACAAGGAGAATGTGGTCTCACCTAACAGCTGATTACCTGAGAGGGAAGGTGTTAGTTTCATGGTAAGTTTAGACGAGCCCCTGAAGTGGACATCACTATGTCTGTGTAGTGTTACGACACAGGCAGCAGCCAGGTACGAGTCAGATTTTTAAAGTAATTGCAGTGCAGTGTGAAAACTGATGAGAGGAAGTGGGTAGAACGGAGAGGCCGCGCGATTACAAGCGTCTGGAGAAAACAGCCGGTAGATGAGCTGTAAAGGCTGCGCATGAAGCTGCCAAACCTCCGCACCACACAGGGGTGAAGCTAATAAACAGTAGGTCACCAGCACTCAGCATGTTAAAAAGCTCATGAACAATGACCAACATCCAACCTCTCCATCTGGACCTAGAGAGAACAGCGGCACAAGACGGAGGCACCACAGGGGAACAACCATAAAGAATATTGATGGGCTTCAAGGCCAATCACAATGCTGTTACAACCACACCGAGGTTTGACTTTCTGCTCTTCAGTTGACTCATTGAACAGTCTCCTTTGTCAACATTTGTTTTCTTCATATCTTTGTGTCAAAGACGGAAATTGGTTTTGCTTGAAGAAATAGGTTGTTTTCTCTTTTTTGGGCCGGTATCAATCACATGTCAGCTCTGGCTCTGTATCATTCTGGCGTTTCTTGTGTGCATGATAGGGCTCTCGGCGTTGGCACGCTCTCAGAGTATCCAGATAAGTGTTCCTGCCGGCATGTCAGATCCAGCCTCCACGTCCACCTTATCAGCCCTGAACACACTAACCCCCACCATTCCCCCGCTATCTGTGTCATCGGATCCAATGGGGTCACAGCGGAGAGCTGATGAGCGCAGCATCACTTTGATGAAGCTAGTCTTCCTTTCATCCATCAAAAGCAGTGTATTCCCCATTTCATTTCATGTTAGTGAGATAAATTATTACTTTTTTACAACATGGATAAGGCCAAGAAATTTATCTCCACATCATTTCATTCTGATCCAACCTCTGATTCTCATCTGATGAAGTTGTTTTTTGTGCCACGACTGTTGTTATCTTTAAGTTGTTAAGCTGCCAGTTATTCTCTTATTCTCTAGAAAAGTTATATCTCAATTTGATACAATAAGCACTCCAAAACTCATAAACATTGAGTGTAGTCTCATCAAATAAAGCAGATTTCCACAGCGGAACAAACAATTATTGTTCCAAAATTCAGCTTCCATTGATTCATATCTTAGTAGTTAACACGTTTTTTTCAACAAGTTAATGAATGTGTGGGGAAAGACGTGTAATAGACACAGACGTGTGGCCCTGTTAGCATTCAGCTGGAGTTACGTTTCTGGGCATCTAGCCAGCGCAAGTCCAATATTCACTCCCCGTATAAACATGGTTTTGTCTCCACCAACTCTGAAGGAAAGTATCTGTCTCCTCAGCTGATAAATGTTCAGCTTTTGTCTCTAGCGTGTCACTAATGTCGTTTATGAAGTCTGATAGTGACGGCAAATCAACTTCAAGAAACACAAATGCAGACACTGGAGGACTGAGAGGGATAGAATAATTGTTTGAGGATGACTAATCTTTACATGTTACCTAATTTGATCTATTTTGACATAGGCGTGTTAAACAGTATGTCAATCAGATCATCTGCAGCATCATTTCCCCAGACACAAAAAATCTGGAAGCCCAATCCTGCTTTGGTTGCTGTATGGGTCTATGGAGCATGAACTCAGGGGTGGATTAAACCATTTTGGATCCCTCCACTTCCTCATTTTTAGTCATTTTTAACCCTTATTTATGTAAATAACCATTTGATGCTTAGATAAGCTAGACTCAGCCAGACTCCAACAACCTGTTTTCCAGCCATGAAATGCAAGATTAAGGTCTACCATATGGTTTGTGACTGCAATTAATCTTCTCACAATTTCTTTCCAGCAGTCTTAATCAAGAATAATAAAATGTTGGTTCAACTGATCTTTAGCTGTAGATATTCTTCATTTCTCTGAGACTGTGCCGAGGTTTCCATATGAGCGATGTGCTCAGCAACTTTTTTATGCAGATTTTCCCGACTACAGAGCCCATTCCCACTTACCTGAGCACTCTTTCTTTTCACCGTAGGTAAGCCTGAATCGGTTAATTTATTTCTTATTTGCATTTAAAAGTTAACGACTGTAAATACATTAAACAAACACATAATCCAGGAAAAGCATATATCCCTCCAGAAAGTTTATGGGAGATTTTATAGGAGCCTCTTGTAGTTTAGGGCAAAAGGTGATTGCAGACCTTTGACTAATGGTAAAGTCCATCTCTGCATGATCTGACCTGCCAAACATCTGTCTGATGAGACAAAAACCAGAAGACTTTCAAAAGGAGCCGGCTGGGTGGAGGCTTGTTTTTAGCTAATTAGCTGTGTCCTGATGTCATGACCTGACCTCCTCACCGTCACATTAGAACCTAATCCTGCACTGATCCCTGCGCTGCTGTGGCTGCTCATTCACACATACACACACACACACACACACACACACACACACACACACACACACACACACACGAAGGCTACACATGACGTGTCCACACAGTTTTCTAACACTGCAAGAGAGCACTTCACATCATCATTCTGCCATCAGGAGAGAGGACGGTGCCAGTCATACAGAGGCAGAAATAGAAAACTGGGGTGTGTCTTCTGGAGTGTGACGAGACAAAATAAAAGAAAACTTTTCGGAGAAGCTGCAACGACTGTCCCATCGATCCTGCGTCTAGCAGTCGACTCGAGTTATGCCTCTTCCTGGAAATTCATTTCAGTGTTTGATGATTCCAACTCACAACCGTAGTGCTGTCCTCAGCAACTTTTTATCTCTCCAGCTAAGACCTTGATGGAGATACAGGAGCTAAATCGATATTCACCTGCTGTGCTTCTGTAGATTTAGTTCATCAGCAGATTTCACTTCAAGCATTTGTGACTCTTTGTAATGTAAAAGGAATGTGAAGTGCTCCAGACTGACTGGTCATTTTGCTCCATTACAGAGCGACAGTATCTCAAGGTGAAAAACCCCCCAGACAATAACCCCCTCATGCAGCCCTCATACCAGCGACCTAGATTTGGGTTCTGTACCAAGAAGGCAAGCTGAGTTTTTGTCATGGGTGACCTACAAAACAAGGCAAGCTTGATAAATTCTTAAGAAATGAAAAGAAAGCATCAGACCTGTTTAACATACAGTCCTGGGACTTGAGTTGTAGTTGTAGTCATTGAATATTTACAGCTTCAACACACCAAGTGGGGCACGCTGCTTCATTATTCACTTTGTTTGTTGTTGAGTTATCAAGCGGATGCTGCGCTGTCTGTTTACGCTGCTACTATTATCCACTGATAGTTAGTGGATTTTTCTTCTCCCCACATGAAAAATATTGTCTGCACTTCCATGTTGGCGTGCTTTGTAAAAATAACCTGCTACACGTTGCAAAGCCTGATAACGCCCGCCTTTCTTTTCTGTTCTCAACGAAACTAATTGCATTTCCTTCTCAGAAGGACTGTACAGGAAGCTGAATGCTGAATTTTCTGTACTGATTTATCTATGACCTGCCATATGGTGGAGGTCTCGGCAAAGGTGAACTCCAGGGATGATTATGTTAGTCAGCATGGGGTCCTGGCTGAGATAGAAAGTTCTGACTGCTGTGTGTATCTTTAGGAGGAGGACAGAAAGTCTGCTCGTCAATCTTTGAGCCAGCTGAAAGTAAAACCTTTTTCTAAAATAGGTGGGGGCGGCACCGTAGGAGGAAAAGATAACACTGGTAATGTCATCATCAGACCAGAAGCTATTCAAGTCCCTCATGGAGGATTTGAACTGACTGCCCCCCCCAAATGGGATATTTTGGAAACTGAATAGTGGATGAGGAAGCATGATATTGACCCTCTCAGAATGGTACATACCTTTCTTAAATTTTCCAGTCAGCCATTAGATTATTTATTTCAAAGAACATCAAACATTTCCTTACATGCAGTTTCAGAAGAAAACTGAGTATTTTAACCAAACATCTGGCGACCTATTCAGGGTGTACCTTGCCTCTCGCCTAATAAGTCACGCTGCCTCTGCAACCCTGGAATATGCTGGTATAGAAAATGGAAATGGTATTAGTCAAGAAAAGACATTCATTATGATCCGGTTTAAACAAAATTCATATTAGTCCAATTAATTGTCACTTTGTTGATAAAAGCCAATTCCTAAAAAAATTAGCTAGGGACGGAAAACCAACTGATTGCATTGAATCTTTTCTACGATTGAATCTCCCATCTTTACCGTGCAGGGGATAGCAGGCGACAGTGGAAAGGAGGTAAACTAGGGATACCTGCTGAGAAAGAACAAGAGAAACACAAATTAGTAACAATATCATATATTTATACGTGGAGAGTAAAGAGAGAAAAGTGGAGGGAAGTGCTCAGAGCATCATGGCACATCCCCCAGGAGCCTGTCTACAGCAGCATAACTAAAGGAATGGATATAATCACTAAGCCAGCCCGAACTATAAGCTTTATCAAAAAGGAAAGTTTGAAGCCTAAAGATAGAGAAGGTGTCTGCCTCCTGAAGAGAAAGTGGGACCTGGTTCCACAGAGAGGGGTCTGATGACTGAAGGTTCTGCCTCCCATTCTAGAACCTCTACAAACCACCAGTAGACCTGCAGTCTGAAAGTGAAGCGCTCTCCTGGGAAAGTCTGGAACTCTGAGATCTTTAAGATCCAACAGAGCTCCCTTAGAGCTTTATATGTCAGGAGAAGAATTTCTAATTCTGGTCTGGATTTAACATGAAGCCAATAAAGAAAAGATAAAACTGGAGAAATAAGATGTTTCTCATAATTCTCATCAGAACCCTCGCTGCAGCATTTTGGATCAGCTGGAGGCTTTTCAGAGCATTTTGGAACAGCTCCTGTCTCCCTGCTGTGCTTCCTTTTCTTTGATTGGAGAATTTTTCATCTGTCCTCCAGCGATGATTTCCACCGTGGTCAGAAAACTTGTCTTGAGCAGCGGTTCTATGAGACCCCCCCCCCCGAGAGGAAAGCTGTGGTTAATTAGAAAGCATCAGAAGCCTCTGATTGTTGGTTTCCTGTGTCTTAGAAATGGTGTTTTTTTCCCTTTTTGCATATCTAACCTTGGCCACTAATTCAACAAAACGTAAACTTAGAAACATTTTACTGTTTCTGTGCTGATAGAATAAATATAAAAATGTTATCAATATATCAACAAATGGTCTTTTCACTTCATTTTGTATTGCATAATTATTATTTTTCTTTTGGTTGTTTGACTTGTTTGTTTTATTCATGGGCACCGAGCTTGTCTAAAATGAAGACCATAACGCTCTGTCTAGGGTTTGGTTTAGTCAATGGATGGGAGAATGGCTGTCTGATTGGTGCATCCATTCAATTTAATCTCCTTTAATACCATAAAATCAATTTAACATTCCTGACAGTGAAAGACCTAATTGCTTTTGAAACAGACCCCAACGAAAACATTTCCAGCGCTCCACTGTGTGAGGTATAAAACTTCAAGTGTTTCTCTCGCACTCTTTCACAACAGGGTTATTTAGATCAGTTGCAGCAAATTCATGTGTGCCAGCAGGTTTCCCCTGGTAAAATTCTCCTCACATTCAACCGCAAGGCAGGCAGGAGGCTTTGTTGCAGTTTGAGAAGCTAACTATAGAACAAAAACAAGTGAGAGAACAACAAAGCAGTAGTCAGACTGTATCAAGTCCTTGTCTACAGTGCCAGCAACCAGCTGCATTAGCATAGTGCCAGGACCACAGGGTGCCCATGAAGGAAGTCCAAACAGAGGGATCAGTTTTGTGTTTCTCAGGGTCACACTCAGATTCTCACATTGTGATTGTTGTGTTTCGTATTGAAGTGGAGTCGATGGCAGCTAAGTGGAGAGAAGATCAAATCAAAATATCTCCAGGACTTTGTGGATGTTTCATCTCTTTATCTATTTCTGAGTGATCCAGAGTTTTTGCCAGAGCTGCAGATTCTCACACAAAGCTAGCTTTGGTCTCTCTCTGGGTTGGTTTTTGCACAGAGGTCCATGTGGAGAGCAGCCAGCCTTAAAAGTGAGAAAGCCAACCATCCGCCCAGAACTAAAACCTTAGCAGCAACTCAAAGCAATTTTCTGGCTATTTTGTCGATTTAATCCCTAGTTTGTAATGCCTGGGCACAAAAATGTGACTGTATTTGTGTGCCTTTGTGGGTGTGTAGATGTGCAGGAGGGTGATGGGGGTGCTTTTTTGGACCCCCAAGGGTCCAAATCCTCAGTGCTCGCTACATTAGCACTTTTACAGTTGCTCCATCCTTGCATGTTTAATTAAAAGTTGGGGAAGGTTTGAGGAGGGCGAGAAGCCATGAGATCCCTCCAAGCTAAGCTCAGCTGTCAGCTGTCACATCAGGCCACGATGAAGACACCAAGCTACCTGCTGATTCAGAAGTCTGTGCGAGAGAAAAGATCAGCAAAGATGTGCTTACCAAATCCCACATCCACATAACAGAGTCAGACATAGAGGAGAAAATTAAACTCCATCATACATATTCAACCACAGACTCTGAATGTGTTATTTCTTCCGCTGTTAACCTTTAGAGC
The DNA here is from genome assembly GCA_028567055.1 of Leptatherina wallacei. NCBI lineage: Eukaryota > Metazoa > Chordata > Actinopteri > Atheriniformes > Atherinidae > Leptatherina > Leptatherina wallacei. Next base: position 28,183,869 of record JAOXYM010000012.1, on the reverse strand, counting down.
TGCCAAGGCACACAGAAGTTTTATTAGAGGTAGAAATGATCAGTGTCAGCATCTCTACGCGGTGGGGTAAAAAGTGCTATTATATAAACTCAGTCTGGCCAGACATTTGTTTTAAAAAATGAACAAAGATCAAGTATGTGGCTGTGTAAGGAATCTGTATTCAGAGTTGTATTCCTTGTGATGGTTTCAGGGCTGAGAGGCCATGAATTACATTTATATCTCTTATCACACTTCAAACGGGAAGCAAAACAGAGAAAATGCTTTAAGACTCACTCTTAACTGCATTAATTCTTGCATCTTTAACTAGCCTTCATGTTAATTTAGCTTAAGATCAAACAGTGGGAAAACACTCCATGCTAGTTGGTTTGGACTCAAGCAATCATTTTTCAGGACTAAAAGAAAAGCCATCGGCTGTCAGGAGAGGAGTCCAGGAATGCTGACCTGCCGGTTTGCGGGTAGAGCAGGCCCTCTGTGCTTTTACAGGAAGCCCACAGATGGTTTAACCACACACCAGTATTAATCTGTCAGCTTGGGTTGTGGTCTGGGCTGCAGAGAGCAGAAGAGGCTCCCCACCTTGCAGGTGTTGCCGAGGCTATTTCTGGCACGGCAACCTGTCTGAACGTGGCGAGGAAAAAAAGACGCTTCGCACAGATCCTCAAGGTGACACGCCACCCCTGCAGTAATTGCTGCTTTTGGTCCTTGGAGGAATTGTGAAAAGAATGCCCTGTTGACATCCTCTAAGTGTGTGTCTCCTCCACTGAGATCAGAGGGGCTAAAATGGGTCAGAGGCAGCAACAGGATTGGAGGTGTTTCTTTGTTTGGGGGAACAGAGAAAGGTTAATTGCTTTTTAGAGGGATACCATCGTATTTCATTCCAGCTGTTATCCCTTGTGTGGATGCATGCATGAGTGAGGGGTTGAATCAATACGAAATGACAAGGACAACCTGGAATACGGAACACAGTTCAGATCATTGCTGCTTTGCAGGTGTGTGTTTTATACATAGAGAACTATAGCATTTATAAACCTGGAGAGAAAGTTCTTTACTTAAAGTATTCAACCATCCTTTTTCTTTCCTTCTTTTTTTTCTACAGGATACAAGACAGGAATATCTGTTTGATACCTGACTGTTGTGGACTCAGCTGCTACCTTTCTAAGGGCTGCAGTGTGGGGGTGAAATCATGAGGATGAAAGGCTTCCTCCTAACCTGCATAACTGCAGCTGTACTACTCCAACTGTCCACCGCCGGCCTGGTCAAGAAGGTCATCCGACACCGCAGAGAGGCCCTGATGCCCAAGAAAACCCAGGAGAACCTCACCCTGCCCAATCCCGACCAGCCGGTCGTTTTCAATCATGTCTACAACATCAACGTTCCCTCAACGTCCCTCTGCTCCGTGGACTTGGACTCGCCCGGAGACACCGAGCTCAAACACAAGAGCACTCCGATGGACATGCAGAACACCGAGCACATGGAGCACACGGTGGATGGCGACAATCAGATCGTTTTCACCCACCGCATCAATATCCCCAAGCAAGCGTGTGGCTGCGACAACCAGCTGCCAGACATCAAAGACATCCTGAACAGGTTGGAGATGCTGGAGTCTGAGCTGTCTAGTCTGAGGGAGCAGTGTGGCAGCGGGGCAGGCTGCTGTGGAGCTCAGGTTTCAGGTAGCTCTTCTACCTTTCTACCTTACTGTCTATGCAACTCAAGCAAAACCTCTGCGACAGCTTTCAGAAAGAAGTCATTTTAAAAGATAAAAAAGTCATGATACAGATTTGTAACACGACAGAAAACGCTGCTCACCTTGGCAAAAGTAACAGATTTTGAAACATTTAAGAAATACCAGTGAAGCACTGTTAACTTCTTTCTAAAATAAGCTTAAATTCCGACCAAAGTATCTCTATAGTGCAGTTTTCAGATATGCAGGGAAATTTTATAAAGACTTTCTGCAACAAAATTATGTATTTTAGTTCCTTTCCGTGACGTCGTCAAAAAGTACAGCAGTAGAAATGAATGAAAATTCGGGACGCGAAAAACAGCCCTAATGATAAAAGTCCCATTTTTCCAGGTCCTTAAACAATCCTCTGCTGACCCTTGTACCTCCATAAGTGGACCATGTTAACTGCTAATAAGTGAGAGCTGTGGAACAATGCTGGCAGTGTTTCTTACAGGCTTTTACCAATGTTGTCAGCTATAGAAACAGGTCCAAAAAGCAGCTATGGAGTGGTTAACTGGGTATCCATTAACCTACAGGGTTCCTGACTCAGAGGTAGGGAATTTGTTGCAAGTTCATAAGATTTGCTTTACATCCTTTTTATTTGAATTCCAAAGATTTCAGTCAGAATCTGGAAAAACACAGACATGTTTTATCCAGCACTATATAGTTATCATTTCCAGTTAAACTACTGATGAACATTTGCTTTATTGACAAAATGATGAGGTTGACTTCTTTTGAAAACTGTTGCTGTAGCAGAGTCACTTAAACTCCCACTGTGAGCATTAACCTCTCTGGTCTTCTTACAAAAACAATTAAATAGGTAACAGATATGTCTGCTGCAAGAATATAAACTACATTCAGTATGTGACAGCGAGGGTATTGTCACCATGGCGCTGATTCATGATGTGCCCTGGCTACTTGGCCACAGTGATATACCTTTGGCAGATTGGTCACCGTGCATGACTGTGACCCAGGAGGTTGTGGGCTCAATCCCTACCCAGGCCCTCCTTGACCCTGCCACAAGTACATCAGCTGAATTCACGAGGTGCGGCTGTAGAAGACATAGGAGTGTTATATTTGGACAAACCAGAAGAAATTCATCCAGTTTGCATTTGCAAATTCCCCTTATTCAAATCTCTGTGTTGCTTTTCTGAAAGCTGTTGTATCCTTTGCTGAGTTTGTCTAATGCAGCCTTGTGTTTGTTTGGACAAACTCCTTTGGAAACTTCATCCTGTTGTACTGAGAAACCTTTCTTTCCGCAGGTGAAGTGTCCACAAAGCCCTACTGTAATGGACGTGGGAACTGGAGCGCTGAGTCCTGCAGCTGTTCATGTGAGCCCGGATGGAAGGGCCCGAACTGCACGGAGCCTGAGTGCCCCAACGACTGCCAGGACCAGGGTCGCTGCGTGGATGGTAGATGTGAATGCTTTGAAGGTTTCGATGGAGATGACTGTAGCATTGAGGTCTGCCTGATGGACTGCGGCGACTATGGCCACTGTATTGAGGGGTCCTGTCTCTGCGAGGAAGGCTTCATCGGTGAGGACTGTTCCCAGACAAACTGCCTCAACAACTGCCTGGGCCGTGGCCGCTGTGTGGAGGATGAATGTGTCTGCGACCATCCGTGGACGGGCTTTGACTGCTCTGAGCTCATCTGTCCGAATGATTGCTACGACCGAGGACGCTGCATCAACGGTACCTGTTACTGTGAAGAGGGCTTCACAGGAGAGGACTGTGGTGAACTCACCTGCCCTGATAACTGTAACAACCGTGGCATGTGCGTAAATGGCCAGTGTGTGTGTCAGACTGGCTACAGTGGAGAAGACTGCTCGAAGGTCACCTGCCCCAACAACTGCAATGAGAGAGGTCATTGCTTTAACGGAAAGTGCATCTGCGATCCTGGATTTGAAGGCGAAGATTGCTCCACCCTCTCCTGCCCTGACAACTGCAACAACAGGGGTCAGTGTATTAATGGAGAATGTGTCTGCGATATCGGATACCAAGGTGATGACTGCGGCGAGCTCTCCTGCCCCAACAACTGCCAAGACCGGGGCCGTTGTGTCAACGGGCAGTGCGTATGTGACAGAGGCTACGCTGGAGAAGACTGCAGCATCAAGACATGTCCTAAAGACTGCATGGGACGAGGAGATTGTGTGGACGGGAAGTGTGTGTGTTTCGTGGGCTTCACGGGGAAAGACTGTAGCGAGCTGACCTGCCCCAATAACTGCCTGGACCAAGGTCGCTGTGTCAACGGGCAATGTGTATGTCATAAAGGTTTCGCTGGTGAGGACTGCAGCGAGAAAACGTGCCCCAAGAACTGCCTAGACAGAGGTTACTGCGTAGATGGCAACTGCATGTGCTACGAGGGTTTCACCGGTCCAGACTGCTCTCTGCTCACCTGCCCAGGAGACTGCCAGAACCAGGGACAATGCGAAAACGGAGTGTGTGTTTGTGATGAGGGCTACATTGGAGAGGACTGCTCTGAAGGTAAGATTGACCAATACCTGCTTACTGTGCAGCTTTAATGACAGTTTTTTTTGCCATGTTTACACAGACACGGTAATTAGACTAATTTGTATTCGGGTTAAAATCCTTATTGGAATAAAAAAGCATCATGTAAACATACCGATCAAAAGATTCTGATCCATTCACACTCATCAGGCTCAAAACTTTCTTTTTGATTAAGAATGTAGATTGTTGTCCCAGTCACCGTGCATTAAAACACATTAAGAGATTCAGGTGGAAATTAACCTTACTGCACATGCCCGTTTCGTGAGCTGTACATCAACATTACCTAATCCCGCACTTTACGTGATGGCTTGTATTGCAATGTTTGTTTTACTCAATAGGAAAACTAGTAAAATAGTAAAGCTAACTATGTTACCATTAGTGGAAGACAAGGCAGGACTAAACAGAACTGAATTTTATGTGACAAAAATACATTACTTGAGATTGAGAACGCAAAATGACCAAGGGGGGAACAAACTGAAATCTGTAAAAAGGGCAATAAATACGCAAAGTGCGCAGTTTCTTCTTTCGTTGCTGTTTCAGGAAAGTCAGACAATGTCAAAATGATTTATCCCGTTCAACACATGATGCATGTAAATGCATGTTATAATTGTAATACATTTTTCAGGATCCATGTAAACAGCACAGTTGTGATCTGAACTGCAACTTGATTGAAGAAATTTTCCGCATGTAAACACTGATTAGGTATTTGCTATTGATTCGGTTCTTATATGTGCATAAGTAACTTAAATCATACAAAGAAGAATTGATGACATAGCCAGTCCAGTTGCACAAGAAAACATGTAATATGTATATTTATTCACTGGAGTAGCGGTACAATCTAAAATTTAAAAATGAGAAATGGCACAGTCCAGTCATGCATCCAACCCTAAACAACCTCTTAAGATTAATTCTAATCATAACCTCTTGTTCTAACGCCAACCTTGACCATTATGAGTGAGGTTACAATTTAAAAAGCTAAAGGACAGTGAAGAAAGTGCTCATGGACTGCAGTCAGCACATGGGTATATGGTTTATAGGTCTGTTTATGCCAACCAATTTTTCCTCAGTTTGGTATTTGGCACCTTTTAGCTCAGCTGTGCCAAACTCCCTGTGCATGTAATTTGCCTACAGTACATTTTAGAGGTGTAGATAATGTTTTTTCCTCCAAAGTCTCTCCTAAAAATAAGAGCTTGTGTTGCTCCCCTCCTCTTTTTCTGTATTTGATATTGTTTGAATGAAGATTTCATAGTTGGCACAGCCAGTCTGTGCAGTTACAAGTATTTGGGCTGCAACCCAAGTACTTGTAACTGCAGGGGAACCAGGTGGATTCCTTCTCCTCCTCTGCCTGCTCATCAGTGTTAAAAGAGATGTGGAGGAAGCACTGTGAACTGTTGAATGTAGGCCTATATGTCAACACAGAGACATGTTTAACAGCCACGCATTCATATCATGACGTGTGTGGTGCCTCTGTTTATAAAAGGCAAAAGATTCAGGAAGATAGTCACTGCAACTCTAATTTTTCTGTTGACCTGCATAGCTTCTGTTTTGAGATTAGATTGATATATTTAGCAATGATGCTGGTTGTGTTGATGTTCATTAGGCAGAACAACATTAACATTCAGTTTGCTACAGGTAGAGCTCAATCAGTGTTGCATGAACTGAGCATGAAAACTGATGTCTGCTGCGTAAATCTATTTCCCAGGCCAAAGCCTTGTTCACATAGATATTTTTAAATCTGTTTCCTCCATATTTACAATATGGAGGAAACTCCATATCCTCCTCTGGGGACCAGAGGATTTAGTGTATTTTATCCAGCTTTACAGTTGTGGTGCTGTTATTGACTGAATGTTTTTTTCAGGCATTTATCGACTGAGTTGGCAAGGTTCCATTTTTTAGAGGTGAAATGATGCAAAAACTTTTGATAATGCTGTGCACAACTTCATAATATTGATGTATAGCTACAATATGAGTGAATACTTTAAAGAGTAATTTGTCATGCAAATATTTCCAGTGAGACCCAGAAAAACTCCAAAGTCAGACCCAGCCTAAAGTCTGGTGTTGGCCAGCTGCTGGTTTCAGGTGTTTGTGGCAATTTGCTCAAAACCTGAACAGATCTGAGCAGATCCAAGAGCATACAGCATATATTGGGTTTGAACTGGTTAGAAACAAGGTGCATTCATTGTAGAAGGAGGAACAAGAATCCTTCTAGGATTAGATTTTCTGTTTGCAGTTTTTTGGTAGTTTCCTTGAGTCTGTATCAGATTAAGTTCAAAACTTCAGCCAGAACTTCCTGACATTCTCAAATTGTACAAAAGGATTTACTAAGTTTGTTTATCATCCCCAGTGAACATTCACATTTTCAGCCTTCATACAAGATGAGGTTATTTGTGGTGCTAGCATAGACCCCTGACTTTCTGTGTCTCTTCACAGTCTCACCACCCAAAGACCTTACAGTAGTGGAGGTCACCCCAGAATCGGTGGACCTGTCCTGGGAGAATAAGATGCGTGTGACAGAGTACCTGATCACTTATGTTCCCACGGCCCCTGGAGGTCTGGAGCTGGACATGCGGGTGCCTGGGGACCAGAAGGTGGCCACCATACGGGAGCTTGAGCCTGGTGTGGAGTACCTGATCAGCGTCTATGCTGTCCTCAACAACAAGAGGAGCGTTCCTGTCAGCGCTAGAGTGGCAACACGTAAGAGGATGTTCTGCATGGCGGATCCTAAAATACAACCAAATTAAAGGTATAACATAAAAATGTTCATTTGTCCATGTTAGATCTTCCTGAGCCCGAAGGTCTTAAGTTCAAGTCGGTTCGGGAGACATCAGTGGAAGTGCAGTGGGACCCCCTGGATGTTCCCTTTGACGGGTGGAATCTCATTTTCAGAAACACGGTGAGTCCTGCTATGCAGCATGAGCCCAACGGACCCTGTACCGGGTCCGTCAGCTGTATGCTGTAGTTCATATGTGTAAAAATTTACTGAAATGATGCGGAGGTATTTTCTTTCTAATGTTCTTTCTAAATCAACACTCCAAGTGCACTTTTTCAACTTTGTATGTATTTTATAACAACTTCAAAATACATATGCAGCAAATAACGGCGCCATTGACATGAGCAACACCCGAAACAAAACACAACAGAGCGCGTGAATCATTCACTCCACCCCAACATATTGGGTATCTTAAGAAAGAAGAAAAGCTACGCTTTCAGACGATACCAAGCATAATCATATCTGGGCCAACAACATCACACCAGACTCAAAACAAACACCAACCCGACCTTCAGAATGCATGTTTTTATTACAGCTTTTCACAAAACCCCAAAACTATTCTAATTAAAAGTAAAATATTTTATTTCCTTACTGTTTCGTGGTCATTTTCAGTCTATCCCATGTTTCTGTGCTCCGAGAAATAGGTACACCAGCCTCCATCTACATTTTCTGATGTAGCGGAAACCAGAAAACTGCATGAGCCAATGCAGGACACTCAAACTTCATGCATGCATAGCCCAAGCTGCATACAGCAGGATCAGGATCCTCAGGGTGAAAAACAGAACAGTTTAAACTCTCAGCAAGCCCTGACAGATCCGATGACCACCCAGCACAGAGTGGCTGTTACTTTGCTGAGTGCTTTCTGAGTAAAACCTTTCCAGACCAGGACTACTGGGATCTGCTCAAAGCCATATTGAATTAAAACCAAATTCCCTGTCAAGGCTCAAGTCCCAACACCAGAAAGAATGCCATTCTGTATGATTTGCCTGTTTTCCTTGCACATTAAGCCAGGACTAATCTTTGTAGTTGAAGACTGCTCTCTTTTTTTGTTTTGGTTCTGGCAGAAAGAGGAGGATGGTGAGATACTTAACTCCCTCGGCCGCCCAGAGACCACCTTCGAGCAGTCAGGCCTGGGTCCAGGCCAGGAGTACGAGGTCAAGCTGGAGGTGGTGAAGAACAACAAGCGTGGGCCGCCTGCCTCCAAGAATGTTGTCACAAGTGAGTCTGCACTTTCTTGTTCTGCAAGCTTGCTAGCTAACCTTTTATACCAGAATGTCTGAGTTCATGCAACTTATTTAAAGAGTTTTCTTTTGTTCAATGAAAGAAAAGCTCTAATATTCTAATCCAGGTGTCTTTTTTTATTTAATCTAGGTGCAAATTAGCCAAAATGAAATCATTTTTATAGTGTCAAGCAACATAAAAAAAAGATCAAACCTGCTTAAAACTGTCCATTCTCAAATAATGCATAAAATAAACACAAATGTGCTACACAACCTTCCCTCCACCAATGCTGAGCACAGAGAAGAAGAGAAGAGAATCATACTAATTTCTTAAACATGTCAAGGAAATCTGGAAGGATTTGTGCAGCTCGATGAGCCGTAGTGGAAAAAAGTGAATGTGAAGAACAATGGCAGTGATTGATGAGACATTTATGCACGCTCTCTGTCTGCTGGTGGCAGCATGTGCACATCGAGAAGGAACGCTACCCACACAGAGAGCCGAGGAGAAATTACATGCTGTCCTGTAGATAAAATAAATAACACCAGACTTGTTAGTGTTTTAACAAATGACTCAAACATAAGCCTGTTATATAAAAGGTAGCCAATTTCATTCCCAACAACAGCAGCATGGTTGTCAATCCAACTGTAAATTTTACATCTCCATGTTGCTGTCAAGCTTTACATGGTGCACGGGTAACATTCGTTAAGTTAGTTCATATTAATGGACTCAGAGCTATGCTGATGACACACAGATCTACATAACCATCTGGATGTGTCAGAACTTTCTTCAGTTAAATGAAGACAAAACGGAAATCCTAGTTTTTGGAGCCAAAGAAGAAAGATTAAAAGTCAGCACTCAACTTCAGACAGCTAAGCTAGAAACCACCAACAGA
>JAOXYM010000012.1:28163279-28174662 GCA_028567055.1 Leptatherina wallacei | reverse complement strand
AATGTTTGTATGTAAAGCACCTTGAATTGTCCTGTACATGAAATGTGCTATACAAATAAACTTGCCTTGCCCTGCCTAAGAGACGAGGGACAGCAGTGTTCCTGAGAGTAAATTACTCATTTTGTAACATAAATATAACATCATTTCTTCTTACCAGGGCAACATTGTAACCAGAGCATAAAAATAATATTGCTGAAGCTTAGTAGAGATGTCAAATATCTGACAAAAATAGAAAAATTAAAGTTTGAAGTTATTTCTGTTAACTTATAACCAGATCAGTGTTTTATATTCCAGTGATGATTGTCAGTCTCTGTCAGATGGAGCAGAGTTCACACTGATGCACTGATATCTAACTAATATGAAAAACAGACTAACTTTAAGATCGCCAGATATCAGGAACTGTGGACCACTGTGTAACGTCGTCAGTCCAGATATCCATACCACTGTACATGTCGGCAGGCGGTAGCAGATACCAGGTAGTTAGGATTCGCCACCGCAGTCATGGCGGCTGAAAGATGGTCCAACTGAATCTGTCTACACCGGTATCTGTTCAGAGTTTGTAAGGAAATTGTGTTTGAAAGACACTATAGGGAGCTGATGATGAGGCACTCATAACCAGTGATGGAGAGTGGATTACACACATGCCACATAACGAAACACCTTTTCACTGTTGATGAAGTTCTTTCTCAGCTATCAGCCACCTCTGATTGTGGAATCGGAGTGGAATATTTGCCTCCTGAGGATGACGACTGGTCATGTAGGGACACTGTAAGTGATGCTTCTGTTAGAAATCACGGCACATTCGTCCATAATAATAACGTATGAGATGATGAAATGAAAAGATTCCACTCACTGCAAAATTTCAACTTCCTTTAGTGACTCCCATAAGAATTCCAGGAGTCAGATAGAATCATTGAAAAAGAGAAAAATGTGCATATTTTAACCAAAATTATGAACGATAAAAAAAAAAGAATTTCCATTTAATATGAAACGATGCAAAAATAAAAACTCATCCTTCCAGTTTTTATTGTTGCCACATGAAATGATTCCAGATGATTACAATGCAGCATCAGCTGCAGCAGCTCATTTTATGGGACTACATAAAACACGGCAGAACGTGCTCATCTGTTATCATTTTTGCCAACTTTTTCAAACCAGTAGATAGTCCACAATTTATTACTATCATTTAGGTTTATGTCCATCTTTTGGGAAGGTCTGTTATTGTCATGAGTGACTGCTCGCTGTTATTCAAACCAGTTTCTGAGACCATTAGCTTTCAGGCTAGAGAGCCAGAAAGTCTGCTGGAGGACAGCAGGTGTTTAGTGCCGACCCTCTGTCAGAGGGGGTGGGACTCTTCTTAAAACTAAACTGGAGTCCTGTGTTGTGGAATCATTAGATTCGTTTTCTATTCTCAAAGCACAACATTTCAGTTTGACCTAGCTTTAGTTTCCTAATGACACACACTTTTCTTCAGATTCCAAAATCCACCGTAACAAGTGCGCGAAGACCACAAAGGCTCATGGGAAATGCATATTCTGCAGGAATTTGACCTTTTATCATGGTCTAGCCTCTAAGTTTGAGTTACCTGCTTTACTGCCTGTTTTAATTTTTATATTTAGACAATGTTGTTCAGTTCAAGTTGACAGCATGAATGTGGAGGACGGTGCAGAGAGACCCACCACCACTAACACTCACTTATGTGTTGCACTGGAGGTAGAAATGATGTCAGATATGAACTTATTGAACTGTTTTTGGATAAACTTGATTAAATCGCTTGTCACCATTTGAAGCAAATGATCTAATTTGGTTCAATAATTCTCTCCTTTTCAGCGTGGGTTCATTCTGTGAACGCAGTAGCGCATATACATACGAAGTCTCCGTACAGTTAACGGAAAAATGCATCGGCCATTTTCTGCCAGGACATTATCCATAACTTGTAAGATGTGACCTGTTGTCACCTTTGCTTTGAGATAAGAGCATTGTTAGCAAAATAGCTGATTTATTCAAAGAGCCATTTATAAAGCCAAAAGCTTATTCGTAGAAGTGTTTCTGGCTGGTTAAATGTGTTGACTTAGAAACTGGCCATCAAAATATATCTGACCTTTTCTGTGAGATATTTGAAGTTATTTGCTTGTAATGATGTTGTCACTCCGAAACAAGTGATCAGATATAACAAACTATGAAACCAGGTTAATATATTTCCTGTTGTCTGCAGGCTTGATTTGTCGTATCTGGGTTATATTTCTGTTTATTCTTCAGGTAAGCCTGAGGAAAAAGAAATAGGAGATGAGATAAAGACGATAGATGTGAGAAATGGTGATCACCCATCTGCTCGCGGGTTGTAGCTTATCGTTATTGATGGATGCACGTGTGTTTTTGCCTCTCTTATATGAATGCAGGCTTTTTAGAAAAGTATTGTTACAATGAAGGTGCTGATGATGGGTACTGCAGGAGCATATCTTACACTGCAAAGACTCAGAGATCAATATCAGATAATTGTGATTTCAACCTTTCGCTTTCAGTTTTGAAAGCCGATATTAGCTGGGGAAGAAGTTGCAGCCTCATTTGCAACATTTGAAGCAGGGCTTCAAAAATAAAAAAAAAATATGAGATTTTCTTAACAAAGAGATTGCTGTGGAATAAAGGATCACTTAAAGCTGTCAAAGTTAAATGCTTATACAGGTTGTCAGATTTATACCTCTTGTGTAGGGGTTGTGCTTTCTTTATCTGGGTTATCCATCTTGCAGCCCGTGAGAGTTGAAAACAAACAGGCATGTCAGCTCTGACTGATTGGCTCATTAGATGCCTCTGCACTGCTGCGATTTAGGAGGGATGGGAAAAACAGATATGGATTTCCGGCCCCTTATTAACAAGTTATGACACATCTCCTCCGCTATATCAGGTTATAAAACAAAAAGTCTAATCAGACTTTGAGATGGTGGGAGCTCAGGATCGATATAAAGAAGATAAGAGGTCTGATTTACCGACATCAGGACTATATGTAGGTGGGGTTTTTTCAGGGAATATGTAAAAGTACACCTCCAACTTTTGTTTAAGTTTTGAATGTTTTTATTTCTATTTTTAAAGTTTGACTGGTTTCCTGTGTTGAACTTTAAGCTCTGCTAGCTGTTACCATTTGGAAACTACCCTTTCAACACAGCAAGTTCAACATGTGCAGCAATGTCCACCACATTCAGCTCCATGTGGGATAAATGGTGGCTCCATCTGGCAGTAGGGTCAGGCTTATTTATCATGTAAAACAGTCTGTATGGAGATACCATGAGAGACGTACCACAACCTTTTGTAAAACACCCAGCAGAGCAGGGCTGCTATATTACTGATACTGGTGGGTTCTGCCTGGTCAACAAAGGATTTTTGTTCAATTTCATTTTCTGTGTCTAAAGTGGACGAAACAGTACATTGCCCATATTGTTTTCCATGAAGATAGAATTCCATAATATAATCCCTGATAATATCAACTAAGTAACTTTAAAAATACCTTGTGAGAAAAAAAGAAAATTTTCTCATTTCTAGTCTTTGTGCAAAGCTCCTGCTTCCTGATTTTATCAGACAAATGTAAAATTGTCTCTGCAGCAAAGGGAAATGTAAGCTATTCTTCCATGCTTTTAAGCTTTTACAGTTTCTTATTAGAAGAGCTTATTGATTTTGTTTAGTAACAGAAACATTTTGACAGCAGGTTCAAGTTTGATAACATTGTTATGAAACATTATTCAGCCATTATGCAAATAATTTCTTTTCTTCATCTACAATTTCTATCCACTTTGACCAAAAGTGTACAAATATGTACTTTTGGAAAGTACCGAAAATCACAGGAGAAATCAATGTTCTTTAAATTCTGAATTCACTCATGTACTCATGTGTCAGCACCGCTTGGATTATGAGGCTCAGGCTTCTTTATATCACTCAGGCTCTCTTAATGTCTTACATTACACTGGTTTGTGGGCACATACTGTGGGATTTGCAAGCTGAGGGGCTACTTTTGAGTCCCCCGCTCTCCCTTCCCCCTTCAAACCCAACCCACCATGTATAGGAGGCTCTAGTCATTCAAGCAGCCAGGCCCAGGGGGACACCAGTCTCCCTGGAGAATAGTATTGTGACACCCGAATGACACCCTTGCAGCCTCCTCAGAAGACAAATCTGTGCTAAGCTCAGTTGCAGATTGCACATTTTATCAGTCCTGTGCAGAGGGTTGACTTTCTTAAAGTTGCTTGCGTGTGACAAATCAATTGAAGTGGTGGTGAAAAGGCACCCTTCATGGCGTATGGATTTGATCTGTAAATAGTTTGAATAAACACACAAATGCAAGCAGCCTGACTAATTGTTTTGCACCTGCATTGCTGAAATGACTGCAACATCCTGATATCTATGCCTCCACCCCGCACCAACACCCCTGGCTCCACCACATGCTTCCTGTTTTCAAGGTCATGATGAGGGTTCAGTTCCATCAGTGAGTAGAGCAGGATGTGATCTGTCTGTCTGGATTTTAAAGTCCCTTTAAAAAAAACAGCAAAAAATTAAATGAGATGGAGCAACCAGGGATGAAAGCTCTTGGTTAGACTAACAAGCTATTGGTTACTGTGAATGAGATCCAGAGTGTCTTTGTGGAAGTTGAATGACTGCACAGAAGGACTTCCATTAGTCCTTTCTATCATTTAATGGAAGAAAGTCCAGAGAAAAGTCACTCCTAAAAGACACATATAAGGAATTATGCAAAATACACTTAACCCTAGAACACTAAAGGTGGGTATATTTCACCCGTGCTACATTGGTTTCGAATGGGTAGAGTACACAACGTTAGTGTTCTAGGGTTAAATGTCTCTTGGATCATGTCAGCCAAAGTCCTCTGGTCTGATATGGAACAATTTGTCTAAAAAAAAAACAAGCTTTGAGCATCTATTCATTAATGCCATCCCTACAGGTAACCATGGTGATTTTTCTTGAGACTAGATAATGAAAACTTTCAAGCAATCCTGAGTGAAACCTTTAAAAGAATGTTCTGTATCTCAGGTTGAGGCAAAGAAATTCACGTTTGAACAAGAGAGCATGATTGTCCGTGAGACACCTGTAAAGTTTGGAGCAACCAGCCAGAGTCTGCAGCTCATCCCAGTAAAGCTGTAGAGAAAATGTTTGTGCACTGGCGTCATAATTGGTCATATGACCAACTAGAGGTGTGGTTGTGCACATCCACCTCAACCATGCAGTGATGGAAAGTCCGGCTTTTTTCAAAGATTTGTCTCTTTTGACTCAGCTTCTTTAGAAGAGTCAAATCTTTCAGCTTCATTTAGTTTTGCCCAGAGCGTCTATTTTAGCCTAATTTAGTAATCATGAATGGTTTGCATGTTAGTAAGCAAATTCTCATTTAGTTTTTCATTTAAAAAATCCCTATTTCTATACATTTTTAGTTAAAAACTAATTATTGTTCTAATCACATCTTTAAATGGGCAACTGAACATGGAACAACAGTAAACACATGGAATAAAAAACACTAAAGATTCTCTCATTTCTTCACTTTTCCCAACACACTTGTAATTTGAATCCAGCTCGCCATCACTTTATCACTCTGTATCTGGCCTGTACCACTACACTCGCTGTCCTCTGAGTCTACCCGTCTTTCTTTCATATAATGGTATGATCCTGCAGCTCAGGAGGAAGAGCACTTGTCTGCCAACAGGAAAGTTGGTGGTTTGATTCCTGGCCCCCGGTCCACGTGCAAAATAAGAAGTGTCTTTGGGTGAGACACTGGACACCACCTTGTCTCCTGATGTGCCCGTCGGGGTATGAATGTGTGTAGAAGCACTCAGTATGTGTCAACATAAGTGCTGTATGGATGTGTGGGTGAATGGGTGAATGAGATATGTAGTGTCAAAGCGCTTTGAGTGGTCACGTGACTAGAAAAGCGCTATACAAGTACAGTCCAGTTACCTTTACCATCTAGTCTTTCCTCACTTGGCCACATGGTTTTGCCTTTACTGAAGGTTCATCTCTATCTTCATGTTCACTTCATAGAAACAGCTGTTAGAACCCACTTCTTCACGGACGACACATCACTGGTAACATGAAGCGTTTGGTCAACCCAGCTCATTGTAGACCAGAGCGTGTGAAGTCGGGGATTTCTGAAATATCAAGACCGTCTTTTCTCACCATAGCTACTTCATAGAAGTATGAATTAGCAAGATTAATAGTGATTGAAGAGCTATTGCGAGAGATAGAGAGAGAAAGACAACCCCACCCTGTACTTTTATGCTAACCATTTTGGCACATCAATGTCAAATGACATGAGCAAAGCTGGAAATGTGTGTTTGTGATGCACCAAAAGGGCTGAAAGTATGGTTGAAAATAAGAGATCGGATATTACGTAGTTAAATCAGCTATAGCAGAGGTGTCCTGCAGGTTTTCAATGTGCCTCTGCTCCAACACACCTGAGTCAAATTAATGAGTCATTGTGCAGAACTTCAGGCTGTTGGATCTATTTAATTTGAGTCAGGTGTGTTGGAGCAGGAAACATTGAACTCGTGCCCGACAGCGTTCCTCGAGGACTAACTTTGGACACCCTTGATTCTATAGCATCATATATCTCAAACTTTTTTAAGGTGTCTAGGGCACAAACTCACATCTAAACTGTGAAATTATTCCGACATCTTCCCTACACATCATTAGACATCTTTGTTAGATCACTTTATCAGAATACCTGCAGGTTTTGCACTTTACTTTTATCTGGATGGTTTTTCTTTTGCTTTGTTCAGAACTTTTTTTTTTTTTTTAGTGGCAACCTTTGCGCAGTGATTGTCAATGAGGGACCAAGTTTTCAGGATGTATTTCCTCTTTCTTGTTCTGTTATTCCTTTGACAATCTTTGCTATGTCACACCTTACCCCTCCAGTGATTGATGCTCCCAGCCAGGTGGATGTGCGTGACGTGACCGACACCACAGCGCTGGTGACCTGGTTCCAGCCTGTGGCTGACGTGGATGGGGTCAGCGTCTCCTACGGGCCCAGCATGAACCCTGCGGATCGTAACGTGGTGGAGCTGTCTTCCGCTGACACCCAGTACCACCTGGGAGAACTCACCCCTGACACCCAGTATGAAGTGTCTCTGACAGCCAAGCGGGGAGAACAGATCAGCATCCCCGTCTACGAATCCTTCCTCACAGGCAAGGCCAACTGCAACTTGATGTTCTTTGTTTTCAGGCCAAAAAAACAAAAAAAACAAAAGATGTGCCATAACATAACTGTCTTCCCACATGAAAAGCAGTCAGCCATGAACACTTTTTAACAGCCAAGTTTAATTAGCTGCCAGAGGGCTTTGGGGACCACACATGCTTTTCTTGTTGCTATATGTTTACGAGGGAGGACATCCTGCTGATGTGTAGACGTGGCTCAGTATAGAAGCTCCTGCTGGCTTCAGTTAATCTGTTGTTTTTTATCGTACGACCTGATGTCTGATATAATCCTCATTAATCTACCTTTTTTTTTTCATTGGCTGCAAAGGAATATGGTTTTACTGAGATACTTCTGTACTGATCCAGACTCAGTTTAATCTCAGAAAGATCCCTTTTTACTTCTTAGATATATTTAGACAATGGCATTTCTGCAACATTAGCTTCTGGATAATTGTGATAGTTCCTCCAGTTGCATGTACACACCTTGCATGTGCACTGCTGGCCATTAAAAATGTCATAATAAAGGATCATTTGCACAATTATTTATAAATGTAAGGCTTTAGTGGGTGGCCATTCCTGGACACATTGGCAGTAGTGAAACAGAACATTTTTATCATTAGTGAGGAAAAGTTGCTGAATCAAGTGTCCAGTTTATTTTCTTGAGTTTCCTGCTCACTTTAAACATCCTTTTTCTTGATTGATAGACAAGGATTATATGAAAGCCTTATTTGTAAATTGTATGAAATGAAAGTTAAGTCAGAAAGAAGTTTTGCTTTAAGTCTGTTTATCCAAAATCCATTTCTGTGTTGTAGACCTGGATGCTCCCAGAGACCTGCAGACAGTGGAGCTGACAGACGAGAGCATCACTCTGGAGTGGAAGAACAGCCGGGCTCAGGTGGACAACTACCGCATCAAGTATGGACCTCTGTCCGGAGGCGACCACGGAGAGCTGCTCTTCCCCTCTGGACCCAAGGACTCCACCCAGGCCAAGATCATAGGTACTGCAGAGTCGCATCCACAAGCAGATCGACCCACACTAACATCACTAATACAAACAATTGTTAACAAATCGATTCTGATTGACATCCTGCAGCCGTCTTAAAGGAAGAAAAAGGTTTAGAGGTCTATTAGAGGCTTCCAGACGAACAAAACACGTTCCACACCATGGGAACTGCATTTGTTTTCTTTGAATGGCTTAACTAACTAGAAAGTAACCTATTAAGTCTTTACTGACACCAGTAACAACTCATTTTTCATTAGCTGCACCATTTGTTATAGCTTTTAACCATTTAACTGCCTTTTCTACCATTTGGCAGGGACTACAATAAAGCTTATTAAAAACTTATGGAAATAAACCTGTGATCTCTACCACTTCATTTGGGTATTTAATACCAAACATTGGTGTTTGTTGTCCCATTAGTTTCAAATTGTCACCATTTAATAATTGTTACTACTTTATAAACTCAGCCTTTTGCTAAAAAACTATGATTCTTATTATTATCGTCTAAAGGAAAAGAAAAGATGGAAGAAACAGTTTTGCTTTATTCTTAGTACGAACTTTAATGTTTTAACCCGAATCTCATTTCAATGCTTGAACATCAGATTTCTGTGACAGTTGAATTTAACTCATAAAGAATAAAAAGTGATCTATTAACTGTTGATCCAGTTTCGTTATCCAGTCTTAAAGTTCCCAAAGTGTGGATGGAAAGTAGTTTTACTTTGTCAGACATAGTCACACATGGCAAACTTAAACTTGTTAATAATAACTTATAGCAAATGTAATGTAGATGATTTATTAACTATTATAACCACTTTGTTAAAGCATGAAGAACAACTTCACTTTAGAAAACGATTTTAAATACTTGGCATCTCCGAAGTTGCTGTTTTACTGCTAATGAGATGTATTAAAGATATTTATTGATCATTAATGAAGCCTGTAGTTATAACTTGTCGACTCTTACTCATGCAGTTTTCAGTTAAAGTGGTCAGAGAGATTTTGACAACCTGGCAACCCGGATGATGGGTTGTTTTCCAAGTTTTATCATTTCAGGAAAGAGATTGTTTAGGAAGGGAAATATCTATAGCTGTTTATTCTGGTGGCTTCTAACTAATCTTATGTCTGGGTATAATTATGTTGGCTTATTTGAAACAGGTGCCTCTGAGATTACCTTCATAAATAAAGATTAAATAAGATAAAGAGTTTTCAAGTGCAAGCAAACAGGACTTTGTTTGTTTGTTTTTCTTTTTCCAGTTGAACAAATTTATGACCAAAGCCTAAGTCAGCACGTCTTGTATTGATCAGCAAAATGAAAATGCCATTTCAGGGCTTACGAACTCAGCTGTTTTTATTCTTTTGGTTGTTCTGCTGTCACATCGGCTCATTACAACTTTGCATCCAAATGACAAAGCTGAAAAGCTCCTGTAGAAGATAAACGTGTGTGTGTGCATGAACCGAGTTTTTTCTCCTTTTTCTTGGGTTTAGAAGTGTTAACGGAGCGCCCTGTAAATGTTATTTTCATCCTCTTCATTTTCATTTCACTTCATTAGTGTTGTGAAATGTTTGACTGTCTACAAAAGACCCGCTTTCTTTCAAAAAAAAAAGAAGAAGAAGAAGAAAAAGAAAAACCCGGGAGGTGTCTGGCATTCAGACGCTAAATGAGGAAAAAACAGTGTTGCTTGTTTTACTGCAAGAATTTGTTCAAACAAGAAGCTCAGGCGCGTTTTTCATCTTTCGGCACCGCTGACATTATACAGGCTCGCTTTGAGGCGGACGGGTTTCTTTTTTGTTTGTTTGTTTCTGGGCTGTAGCACTTCAGCACGGCGGGATTAGACGCCATGAGAAACAAACAAACAGAAGAAAACGCTTCCAAAAACAGACCAGTACTGTCTTTGTGTGACCCAGTTCTTTGTCCTTGGGAGGCCCAGCCCATGAACATAAAGCACTGCGTCCATTCAGCGGACACCCCCCCTCATGCTCCACACACACCTCAGCACTTCTTTCACACACTTATTATCTGTAATTGCCTTCACGCTCGTGATTTTATTGATAATGAGTTTCCTGGGCATTAGGTGTAATTTCATGCAGCAAAGCTCTGTGTGCGATGACCTCTGTGGGAGTTAATAAAGGAATTAGAGGCGATCAGTGTGAGAGAGGACTTCATTGTAAAGACCAAACGGCCCCTGGAGCCTGCTGTATCATAGCAAGGAGTGTTTCAGCTCTGCGACAAGAGCTCTATAGATCCATCAATGCAAATACAACGTTGATGTTCCACAGTGAGCGCAGGCATACCATGAAACGTAATTAGGCTTCATTCTATTGTGCAATCAAGCCACAGGAGAGTGTTTTTGTGGCACCGGAGCCATTAGTGGAAACAGCTGGCCACTTGACTACAGACACTCCCTCAGTTCATTTGCTGACCTCCTCTGTGGATATGCTGGAACAAAAAATAACACAGCGTTTTACCCCCGTGTCACTGTGTCTTTACGTCACCCTGTTCTGTAGGACTGAGACCGGGAACAGAGTACGGGATGGGTGTGACGGCGGTGAAAGATGAGCGGGAGAGTTTGCCCACAACTACCAACGCAGTGACCGGTGAGATGCTCTCATTTACACTTCCACTATAATCACATGTGACACAGCTTTTGTCATAAATTCACACTCTGATTCAATGGTTCTCTACATTTTCCTCTTGCAACTTTCTCAAATTAAATAGCAGGAAACAAAATAGTATAAAGGAAAAAAGGGAGATATATATATATATATATATATATGTATATATATGCGTAGATTATTAATAAAAAGCACCACATTTATTTTACATACAATATTTTACTTCTACAGACATGCACAGTGATGCTTTTCTTTATTTTTAATATTCTTTGACTTTTACTTTATTTCTATCTATTCTATAAAAATTTAAAATAATATGTTGTAATTTTTATATAATATGAATTTTCTATAGAAATATAAAGCTGTCTTGTCCTGTTTATCACTGAGCCAAACTTGGTAATTACAATGTATGGATATATTTAAGATTTTATAATGTATTTATTTATTCTGCAGTGAGTGGCAGTGTATTGGATATTTCACTAATATCCAATGAAGTGACTAATTTGCAAATATAATTTATTATCCACACCCCTGCATATTCCAGAAAGCAGCCTTTGAATAGGTGTCCACTACAGTGGACACTATGCATCAAAG
>JAOXYM010000012.1:28138972-28154621 GCA_028567055.1 Leptatherina wallacei | reverse complement strand
GGCTGGAGCCTATCCCAGCAAGTATCAGGCGAGAGGCAGGGTACACCCTGGACAGGTCGCCAGTCTGTCGCAGAGCCACGTTAGGCCCAAATGTACAAAAAACATTGAATTATTAAAGTAGTATCACCTCATCTGACCACTTTTTTCAGAAACAAAATGACAAATATTTTGCAAAAAAATATCACGCTTGCCCATCCCCTTCCACTTTTCTGTTAGAAATATTAACGTATTATTCATTTTAAACTATCGTATATTCAGTTTTTCATTCTGTCAATGTCAAACAAAAACTGGGAGAGTTTCTGAAAAGTGGCCAAGTTTATACTGCAGGTCTTATTTCTGATTCTTTGCTGAGATACGATTCTTTCATGTGGTTGTTCACACCATTTAAATGCGACCGCCATCAGACTTCCAGTATGAACATTTTAAGGCCCTGAAGTGACCTGCATGTGCAGAAGACGACGTGATGTCACACAGTGACACACTGTGTTTATGGAGGTAGATATCTGGCTGCTACACATGTTAGCGTGTGTGTATCAATTTCGAAGTTGTTGTGCAATCAGAGCCGCCAATCTTTGATATAATATTGTTTTGACTATTGTTTCCATTCAATCTTGGAGCAGAATTGTGACATTTGTCTCACTTTAATGATGTAAAAGTCAGATGAAATGTGACATGACAGTTCAGACTGAGGTTGCTTTAAAAAGCTTCAGATATATATCTTTTTCCGTATGAAAGTGGTCTGGGTCAGATTTTAAAAAATCTGATTTTTTTGGAGACTGTGATTTAAAAACAAATCTCATATATATAAGCAAAAAAGTTGGATTTGGGCCACTTTTGCCTGCAGTGTTAAGGGAGCGTTTGACCTGGGGTACAAAGACACAACTCACAAACACCTTGAAAGGCCCCAAATGAGCTTCCAACCAGGAACCTTTTTGCTGTGAGTGACCGTGTTAACCACTACACCATGCAACCCTTCCAATGAATCATATATTGCTTAAAATTACATAGTTATAGGTCTACAATAAAATTGCTCAGGGGTGGGGGGGTCTGACCCTGTGTCTTCTAAAAGCTCATATCTTTATATATGTGAAGACCTCTGAGAACAGCTGTGTGTGAAAAGCTGTTAATCATGTGACGGTCGTGCATGAGCAAAGAAAACATAGAAGTGCATGAAAAAGCAAGATCATTGTCCTGCATGCGATGACATGATCTCTGCTGCTGCAGCATCCAAAGGTGTAGATGCAAAAAATGGAGCGTGCATCAAATGGAAGATATCCGAAAGATTCAGTGATATCTCAGGGGACCATTTGATTTTGTCACTTCACACATCTTTCACCTGCCGGAGCTGCGTCTGAAGACTTTCTGCTTCAAATGAAAATGAAAAGGGTGCCGATTTATTAAAGAATTGATAAATCTTCCTCTACAATACAGCAATACAAACTCAACATCCCACTACACCCCTCATGTCCAGCATCCCATTTACTCTGTGTGTCACACAGTGAAAAGATGATAATAGAAGGGAGCCTTAATGTTTACTTGTGCCATCTATTTCTTTCTCTTTGGAGACTGCTCTCTGAATGCTTACATATATAATAGATTCCAATTACAGGCTGCTGCATGTGGCTCTGCATGGCCTCCCCACAGGTTTGAAGTGGACGGCGTACTCCTGCCGCACCAGGCGGGCTGCGCTGCACCTTCAAATGTTAATGGCTCATTCACAGCCATTAATGGGCATAAGCTGCATCAGCATGTCTGCCTGCTGCTTTTTATCATTATGTCTTCCCACTTATCTGGTACTATAGAGTAGACGGCTATAGCCAGACATCGATAACGAGGCTTCATGTACCCTCTGGTCTTTATGGAATATACAATATTCAACTCCATCTCTACTTGTTTTTTCCTGACAGCAAACTGAAATGACCAGATTACAAATGACATATTATCACTTTTTAACCTTTTTTTTTTTTTTGTCCACAAATATCTTCCGGATATCAGTCTGTTAGGTTTGATCATTATTTGGATGCAAATTCTGGGTTTTAAAACTGCTCATATTTGCATTCTTCTCCAGCTGCATCGGCTCTGAAACTCGGTCTAACCTCTCGTGTTCACTCTGTATGATGTTGATATGTTTGTCATCACCCAGAAGAGGAGAAGCCTGTGCTGACTAATGTCACCGTCAGCGATGTGTCTTGGGAGAGCTTCCTCCTGTCCTGGTCTGCTGAGGATGAGGCTTTCGATGCCTTTCTGATCGAGGTTACCGACGCAGAGACGGGCGCTGAGTGGCAGAACCACACGGCGCCCGCCGATGCTCGCAGCCTCCCCGTCTCTGGCCTCTCCCCCAGCACCTGGTACAGGGCCAATGTGTACGGGGTGTACAGTGGGGGCCTCTTAGACCCTGTCTTTGCAGACACCATCACAGGTATCAACGCCGTCAACACTGGGTTCTCATGCTGTCCTTTGTTTTCTTCTTCTTCTTCCGCTGCATTCAGTGACTAGTACTTCTCTCTGCTGAGTTCCTAGCTGCGACGGTCACGTGTCTACCCAGCTGTGGCGTCGCTTTCCAGCTCTGTCTTTACATTTTTCAAGAACATACAACTCTGGAAAAAAAAAAGAGACCAATGCAAAATGACAATTTTCTCAAGTTGTATCTTTTAAAGATGCAAGTATTGTTGAACTGAACATATTTCCCTCATTTTTTTTGTGAACTGCTGGTAATATTTTTCTTAACTTCCTAATCAAACTACTGTTCCTTAGAGCATAACTTGAAAGTAAATTACATTCTGTCAAAATAAGAGAAGGATGCAGTATTTGCAGAACATGACAAATTCAAAGAAAATAAATCCCCCTGTTCACTTTTAAACTAAAAGCTCACAGTGTTTTGACTAAAAAACGTTTTCAGAAAAGTCTTCGGTGGAATCAGTGGAATCACCCTGGTTTGTTATTGCAGCTTTCATGGGTTTTACCACCGTTTCTGCAGCTCAGCTTTGCTTCACGTTTTGGGGTCATCCATCTTCCTTTTGATGTAAATCCAGAGGTTTTCAACAGGGTTCAGATCCGGAGATTGAGCTGGCCATGACAGGCTCTTGATGTGGTGATTCTCCTGCTGTGTGGCATGGAGCATTGTCCTGATGGGAATACTGATGCTCTGAGTTGGGGACACAGTCTTAAGGAAGCAGATGTTTTTCTCGAATAACTTTTGCGCATGGCTTTATTAGTGCATCCTGCAGAACTGCAACTCTCGACAAGCAGACATGCCTACCCCCTAGTAGGGTTGTCACAATACCAAAATTTTAAACTCGATATCGATACCCAGGAAAATACTCGATACTCTATACCATTTTTTATACCACAGGGATAAAAAAAAGAAAAAGGAAATATTTAAAAGCATAAAAAATATTTTTATCAACATGAAAAACTCTTTTCAATCTCAACCTGGAACATGATTTCTCAACAGAATCGCAGATACTAGTTAAATAAATGTGCAAATAAATGCAAAATAAATAACCTAATTTAACACAATTAAGAAGAATCATTACAACACTGTGATGCTCTGTTATCAAAAATGGTTCAGCAGTCCTCTAGTGATGACATTTCTTGCAGTAGGGTTTGTCTCTTGTCCCAGAATATGGAAGTTAAGATGTTTTCATGTTCTCCTTTATGGCCAGAAAACACTTACCCGTAAGTATTCTAGACAGGCCAGTTTCTGTGGCATTTTGACAAACATAAGCCTGATACTTCTTTGATTCTCACTGATGAAAACCTTTTTTCTGGCTTTTCATGACTTGAGGTCTGTAGGAGCCCATTTCCAACAGTTTTTTGCCATGCACTTCTCCCCAGTCTTAGTTTGTTACCATGTTTGAAGGTCACTTGATGTCAGCCAGCAGTTCTTGAGTCGTTCCTTTATAGTATCAATAGTCAGAGATGTTGATTTAAGAAAGCTGATGAATGAATTGCAGTGGTCTCTTATTTTTTCCTGAGCTGTATTTTTAAAGAGTGACCTGGTAAAATGATGACAGAAATAATTAATCCATCCTGGCATATTTAAGTAGTAAATATTTTAGAGGTGCATTTTAGAAAAGGTTTGTTTAAACACAATCTACCTTTAATCTTCTGTGAAGGAGCTTATTCCTCATACAATATCCACACCTTTCAGACTTCATGCACAATCTAAATCCCGAAAAGACGTCCCCTCATTGACCGTCTATCATGCACGTATCCCCTCCTTTAATGTGGGAGATCGTGAAATGCGCTAATGCTCTGCAGCAAGGCCCTCACAAAACCCATTCGATCTACATTAGCTCAGGCGTGGATCCGGGTTTGATCCACCTTTAAGCTGTCAGTCTGCCTGTTGGTACGAGTCCACCCTAAAACAACAAGTAGTCTGTTTATGTGACCAGGCTGAAACACATCAAATAAGAGGTCAGTGTGCTGCTTAACTGGCACAATAGGTGCCCTGGTTTCCCCTCCCACATCGCTAACCACAGTCAATTTCAGTGATTAACATGCTCTAAATCAGAGTATGTGCCTAATTAAAGGGCTGTAAGTGGCGACACACAAATCTGCCAATAATTTCATGTAATGCAGCGTTCATATTAATCATATCTATGTGATACCTAACAGCTTCATCTCTTCAAGAAGCCTTTGTGCACAAACTAAAAGGTCATAAACAACCAGTTGCGAGTTTGTTGACATTTTTTTCCATGTCAGCTTTTATTCCAACATTATCATTGAGAATTTCACTGATGAGGATCAGTCAAGTGGAAGAAAGATGGGGGACTGATGGAGGAAAAAAAACCCTGAGGCGCTTTTGTCACTTTGTGTGAGGCCTCTCTTCTGTATGCATCCCCAGTTCCCTCGAGCCTGGACCACTCTTCATTCTCATGCTGCCATTGCCCCTGGGCTCTTGTGCTAGGGTGCCAGGGGCTTCTGGGGCTGCGCAGAATATGGCATGCGCTCAACGTGGCCCATTGTCTGCATGCTAATGGTGTGGTGAAACCATCTTAACATTTTTCATTAGCATCACTTAATCCATAAAACATTCCCACTTGTGAATACAACCACTGACTAATTTGATCACATTATGCACGCTGGTTATCGTTGGTCTGCCGGGGAAAGGCGTCGAAGTGAAAGTAACGCCCTCCGCTCGAGAGGAAGTAAGGAAACTTTTGAGTAACAGAGAGGGAGTTTCATACTAGGAATGACTGATGGAACCACAAAGAGATGTGGACAGCGCCCAGAACAAACTCCGCTCAGCTGCAGTTCATACCACCACAAGCTGCTCTCATAAAGTTATCAGAGGCGGCTGGAAGCAGCCCTGGGGTTGTGCTTGCAGAACGCCTTTTCAGCAGGTTAGCTGGCTCGCCACATACCTCCTCCAATAACAGGCTCCTTTTTGTGAACAGGGATTGTGTTCTCTCGGGTCTGTAGAAGGGTGGTGGGGGGGGGGGGTAGAAGTGGTGGTGTTGGGAGGGTGAAATCAGTAGCAAGCTAGCACATGTTAGCTGATGGATGCGGCCCTCCCTCTCTTCCACTGACCAGTTAAAGCCGCTCGGTGGCTAATGAAGAGTGACAGCTCCCTGGGATTTGTCTGCTGTGCTTCTCATTTCCACCGCTTCTTCTCACAACAAATGCCTCACGCTTTTTCCCTCACAAAAAAAAGGGGGGTTTCAGGCTAGTTCAAGGACCCCTGAGACCCTCACATTTGGTGTAGTGTTTTAATGAGCAGTGGCGCTGGGCTTTATTGAGCCTTTCCTGAGCCCAATTCTATCTGCTTGTATCCAGACTGCTTTAAAAGCTCTGTCCAGTCGGTGTTTCCATCTGTCTGCTGCCGGAAGTTTCTCCGTATAATTAGCTGCAGAGGACTCATCCTCTGAAGAAACACAGCTTTTCCTCCAACAGCTATAGACTCCTGCTGTCTCTCAGCCTCTCTTCCTAACACTTCCATGATTAGCTGCTGCTAATGATTGCCTAACTGCTAGATTTTATAGCACCACATGCATGCACTCCTATAAACACATGGTAACATGTCTACACTGCACTCTGCAGTAGCTATATGAGGACAATGAAGCAGCTGTTTGACAAAACCTCTTTGATGTGCTTAGTCTTTTTACATCTTACTTAATCAGGTTTAACCATTTTAATATTTAATCATTTAGAGTACTTAAAATGGTAAAAGTACTTCAATCTAACTAAATGGTAAATAAAAAAAATTGCATGCATTGACGAAATGAATTTAAATAGTTACAGCATCATAATAAACAAAAAATTCTCCATTGATGACTCCATTGACTATCAGCTATCTGTTTTGATATCCAAAAAGTTAATCATACTGGGAGAAAAATTATAAATGACTTCAAATCCTAAATGCTTTGCATATCCCAAAACCATATGAGAAGCTATCAAATAAATGTAAGAGCAGAAAAAAGCTGATTATTATCATTTACACTAGTGAAAGAGTAAAGTCGTTACCTGTTAGAGAAGCACGTCAAACATTTGCTAGCTAATTATGCTAGCTAGCCTACCGCTTCCATCCATCAATTTGTGTTGTCGATTTTGTATTTAGCTTATAATTAGTCAGACTGCTTTACGAAACTTCAAGTCTGTAATATATATGTTTTTGTTGTCTTTAACTGAAATCCAAAGTTAAAATAAAATAAAACTGTAAAAAGCCCAGAAAACTAAGTAGCCTACTTAGTGTGGATAACTGATGCTAGCTGAGCTGGTTAGCATCAATCTCTCCAGCTCACATGACCAGCTTTTTAAAACAAGTTTGGTACTTTCTGGTGTGACAAGGTTGTAAAGGTTTTCTCATGGCATTTCTATTATGTAATTAAAGTGTAAATGTAATATAAGTCCCGACAGGTTTATACATAGGCTATCCATAGTTTTTCTTTCCATCAATGGATTTCACTTTAAGCTTCTCAGAGGTGTCCTGATGATCTGAGTGTTTAGGATCTTTCTTTAAAAAAAACGAGGGTTATGTATAGTAGTAATGAATAGTGTCTTACAGGAGACAGCTGTCAGAGTGCTCTCAGTATGGAGAATAAGATTCTGTGCAGTCAAGCTAGAAACTACTCATGAATAGAACTGTAAGAAGGACACATTTTTCACCATCTGTAATAACCTAAACCTAAAAAAATCATATTGGTTTGAGCAAGGACTATGTTATGGATTTTTACACCACTATCCCTTGTAACCCCACAGTCCGGGTTGCAACACCATCTGGACAAGATGGGTTGTATGAACTATCTGATGCAGAAGTACTGCAGTGTACAAATCCATAATAAAGTACTCATAACCCTGTGAAATTTATGAGGTTTGGGCTGTTTACATCTCTTTAAAGGTATACCGTGTAACTTTTGGCCACTAGGAGGCTAAACCTGTGAATTCCCAAAGGCCACACGAATATGTTGCAAAATTAAATCGTCTTTCTCTTTCTGGTCTCCTCAGACACCGTGTTTACCTCCTTACTTTGTTCAGATTTGACAAACTTTCAAGCAAAGGTAGCATGAAGCACAGCCCACTGTGTTTAATAGCTGTAAGCAAAGTGTTCCAGGTCACATGATCCATGAGAGACGGATCCGCTCCTGCAAAGTTACAATGTCTGGTTTCTGAAGAGGACAGCCCCCTCGGAGTGCCGACACGTGTCAAACACTGTATTGACCCCAGAAATCATCCATCACATTAGTCTGATATTTTGGGGGAAATTACAGGTTTAGGACCCCTAGTGGCCAAAAGTTACACAGTATCCCTTTAAGCAAACACGGAGAGAAACATAAAAATGCCTGCTGCTGGGGTAGAAAGTGTGCCCTGTGGGCTTCTTAAACTAATAGTTGTTTATTCAACAAGTCATTACAGACTGAATATGTCTGAACAGTAGTTTAAATGTCAAATAAACTGTAGAAGCCCTCGCTAATGTACAATTTTCCAAAACTTCCTCGAGATCAACCCTTAACTCAAATATTCCTCCCCCCATTTTACAAACCACACAACTACTCTTGATTAATGAGTCACTTAAGTACAACAGATTGCAGCTGAATACATGTGTGCAGCCCTGCTGCCTGAGCTTTCTCTCTTTCTTCGGTGTTCTTGCTCTAGCTCATGAGGACCCAGACTGATGCGCTCTTTCTGGCTTTCATGTTCTTCAAATGTCAAACCACTCTCATGTTACACAGAGGAGAAAAACTGACTCTTCCCCCACTGTCAATCAGAGACCGAACCCGAGGTGCAGGATCTCCTGGTCTCTGACGTCACCCCTGACAGCTTTGTGCTGGCCTGGCTGACTGAAGAGGACATCTTTGACACCTTTGTCATAATGGTGAGCCATGATGAGGGCCTAGGCCAACCGAGGGAGCTGGTGCTGGGTGGTGAGGAGAGAAACGCAACAATCACAGATCTCACCGAGGACACAGAGTACAAAATCGAGATCTTTGGGCTCGTTTTGGGAAGAAGCACCAAGTCTGTAACGGAGAGGGTGAGAACAGGTACATGGTGACAGGACGGGAGCAAGAAGCTGTGATGAGCTACGTCTTGTCGGCGCAGTCTATGTGGAATGATTTCAGATCCTGTCAATGTTGTCTTCTATGGTAACAGCATGAAGATGTCATTGATGTTCTAACATTTGACTTTTGGTATCACAGATGTTTTTGTCTACTAACCTGGTTACCAGCATCCGAGTAATGGTCTGTACAAGATAACACACTCCAAGTTCTGATAACCACATGGTGGCGTTTGACTGCTGCTGGATCAGGATACAGCTTATATGTGGGTCTATTGATGTCCGCCTACGATTAAAATAGTCCTACCAGGTTTTATTTGATAAAGAAGAAGCAGCTACACTAATATGTAGCTGGAATATCTGCTAAAAAAATAGGCACATCAGCAAACCAGCTTTAACTCTCAGGACATTTACTTGGGTCTTCACTCCTTTCTTTGTGTGTTTTTTGTCCAGTCATCCTCCCAGATCTTGCCTCTAACTACCTGGCCCCATGAGTCAGTGCTTCTTTTTTGTAAATAGGTGGTGCTGATGGTGGTTGGAGGGTGGCTGGTTGTCTGTGTCACATATAATGTTTGTCTGAGCCTGCGTCCCCCTCTCCTCCCTGAGGGCAAGGCTTTACTCTTGGGTTGCGTGGTGCATGTTTTACTTTTGTGTCTTCCGTGAAATGAGGGCAAGTTAATCTCCTCAGGTCTGCCACGCGAGATACTGCAGCTCTCCGCTAACTGGGAATGGTCCGTCAGTGAGCCGGGACCTCCTCAGGCCCCCTTTGTCTGTCGCTCTTACGAACTCTCTCCTGCTCTGTTCGGAAATAAGTGCTTTTCGGTGGCGGATTTTCTTGGCAACAATGTCTAAATGTGTGTCTTTTCTTGTCTGCTACTTCTGTCTGCTGAGGGATATCCCGAGTAGAACATGTTATTAGGCGTTATTAGTGATATTCCTCACTAATCAGAGGACATTACACATATTAACTGAATCTTTTGCTTCTTGTCTGTTTTTTGCCCCCTCCTGCTCTTTGTGTCTTGTCTGTGGTAGACCTGGGCTCACCCAAGGGCATCCGCTTCTCTGAGGTAACAGATACTTCTGCCACAGTTCACTGGGTGACTCCAAGAGCTCGGGTGGACAACTACCGGGTCACCTACGTGCCCGCACATGGAGGTCAGTATCACTCTGAGCAAGTGAAACAGAGAAAATCTGCAGTGACATTTCATCTAAAACAATCCAATCCCAAAAAAGTTTAACTAAACTTTGGGAAAATTAGACAATGGCGGAGCTATAATAATAATATAACTGTCATCTATGTTAATGGTTCCATTAAAAGATTAATTGATTACAATTCATTCAATAATCATCTGTTGTAGTTAAAATCAAACTAGTCTGGGTTTCCAGCTTATCAATGACGGTACAGCCAGTATAACCATTTTTACAAGTTTCCTCTTAGGCAATATCTCCAGTGATAGACTGATGCTGCTCCCTAGTGGTTATGTGCAACCATGGCAGAAGCAGGATTGAAAGGAGAAAATTAGACTAATTCTCAAGCAAACTAACCTTATGTCATGTTTCTCTCCACAGTTTTTGGACCCAGTTCATACAAAGCATAATTTGTGATGGAAGTTTTTAATATGTTGACATTTTTATAATTATAACAGATTAAAGGGACATGAAACACGACCTTCATGTTAGACATGAGCATTTTCTCCGACATCTACTCAATTAATTCCACAATATTCTCATTTTTTATCACAAAACTTACCCAAAAAAAGGAAAATAAATCCATGTGTGCTCAATTATGGCTCCCAATGTCCAAAGAGACAAAAAGCAAGAGCAAAAAAAAAGACACAGCATGCTTTCATGGCAAAACTCAATAACTGTTTTTTTTTTTATTATTATTGTAAATGAATTATAATGAAAGAGCCAATATGGCTTTTAGGAAATTTACAGAAATGTAAATTCTACATTTGAGCTTCCTCCAGATTAATTTTAACTATATTCTTTAATGATCCACTTTGGGTTTAATGTGCCCAATGAGAAGCTAAATTTGATGATGAGCACATCTGCTTTATAGGATGTAATAAAAAAAAAAAAAAGATGCTTGAAACTATCAGATTTCATTAGTGCATTGTAGCTCTGTTTAAATCAAACAACCTTTAATGGGAAGTGCGATAAAGACCATATGTTCTGATCAAGCTTGCTCTTCACATGAATTAAGAACTTATTTCAACCTTCAGGCAACGCCAAGACGCTGACAGTGGACGGCTCCGAGTCCCAGACCGTGCTGCCCAACCTGACACCCGGGGTCACGTATGAGGTCACCATTGTTGCTGTCAAGAGCCAGCGGGAGAGCGAGCCTGGATCTGACAGCGTTACCACGGGTAACTGACATTATAACATCCACATTCACATCCACAAGCATACAACTGCACACAGTAAGAACATGTTTAGTCAAAAGTGAGCTAAAACAATTTTTTTAATTTTTCTAAATAGAAATATGTAGGGATCTAACCAAACTAATCAAGGCTAATATTGGTTGGATTAAACAGAAGCTAATTCAGCCACATTTTACTAAAATGTAGCATTGTGCTGCAGAAAAAAAAAAAAGGAGCATGTTGTAGTTTTAGTTATGAGTTATGAGTTTAGATGATGCCACAGTGTGGCAGAAAATCCAGATCCTTTGTTCACACTCAGCACCATTAGGCCAAGTATTTAGATGTACAGTCTATATAGAGATTCATTTCATGAGCTCATCCATTAGAAGATGCTAAATGATCAATCTGTCAGGACCAAATTTATGTTAGATAGTTTGGTAAAACTCCTCAGGCTTTATATTAAACCATCACCATCAGTGTTTGTGTAGCTCCTGCACTTTGCCTTTGTTAGGCAGTATGACTGTTACTTTACACTGAGTGTGTTTGTGTGTGTGTGTGTTTGTTACAGCTCTGGATAAGCCTCGTGGTCTGACTGCAGTCAACATCACAGACACTGAGGCGTTGCTGCTCTGGCAGCCCGCCATCGCTACTGTAGACGGTTATGTCATCACATACAGTGCAGACTCTGGTGGGTTCACATACACGGACAGATGATCTGAATAAAGGCGTGTAATGTTCATCATGAAATCAGGCAGAATCCGTTGTTTCCTTGTGGAAACTGCTAATTAGTATCACTATCCTGTTTGAGCCGTTTGTCTGAGACTCAAAGAATAGTTTTAAACAGTGCAGTCAGATTAAATTATGTAGTATTAATGGAAGTCAATGAGACACTTAGGGCACCAGAGGAAGTAACTTATACTACATAAAAAATACTATTAATATGAAATCAATTTTGTTGTTGATCTTTGACATATTCAAGACTATAATCACCTCCAAAGACCCATTCCCGTAATATTTATTCTATAGAAATATTTAATGTTTTGTATGGTTTTAAAATGAATAATTAATCATTCAAATAATTCAACTGACATTTAAAGGGTGAAAATTTTGAAAATGATTGAATTTTTGGTAGTTTTGAGCAGGTCTGAAGGTGTTCAAGTGATTTATGAAAAGAAACAGCAAAAAATATTGATGTATGATGATTTTACAGCAGTTTTTGCGCATGTATATTTTTGCCATTAGGGTCCCCAGAGGGATTTTCTGAATTAAAAATAAAATATAAATGGAATCAAATAAATTGAATTGCTAATCTTTGACTTATGTAAGTGTCTAAGTGCCAACAAAACTCATCCCTCTAATATTTATTATTTGGGAAAAAAATCATTTTTTGTCTGTTTTTTTTTTTTTTAAATGAATAATCCATCTATTGAAATATTCAAACTGGCATTTAAAAGGTTAAAATCCTAAAAATTATTCAATATTTGGTAGTTTTGAGCAGGGCAGACGTTTTTTAAAGGATTTATTACATTTTTTTTTTAAAAACTGAAAAAATATTGAGACACTTTTAGTTACGAGGGTCACCAGATGGTACTAAATTAAAGGAGGACACAAGACTTAAGGGGTAAAATTTGGGTTACAGAAAAATACGATACTGCAAATAGATTCAAACTGTAGAATTAACTGCAGTTTCTGATGTTCTCATCATCGGACTACACCATGCTGTTCCTGTCTCCGGGACTCAGAAACTATTTGGGTGGTTTCAAAAGACCCAAAGGTGTTGTATGGCTCAAAAGAGGTCAATGCACAACATAATGCAACAGGAGACAAGGCTGAAACCAAAGTCCTGGCACTGGCTGGCATGCTGCTACTGCCACCTAGTGGAGTAACAACAACACTATAGCCTGTTCTGTACAACATTGTCCCCTGATGTGCTAACTGTCCTCTGGTCTCTGTCTGTGTCTCTAGTGGCTCCAGTGATGGAGCGAGTGTCAGGAAACGTGGTGGAGTTTGAGATGAACTCTCTGACGCCAGCGACACACTACACGGTGAAGGTGTATGCTGTGAGGGACTTGGCCAAGAGCGCAGCCACTACGACTGAGTTTACAACAGGTGTGGTTCTTTCCACGAAATGTTCAGTCAACCTAAATCTAAAATGTTTGCCATCTGTAAAGGCAAAGTACAAATATGAAAAATGGGCTAAAACATTAAAAAGGTGGCAAAAATACAAAAAAAAAAAAAAAAGATACAATACAGAAAAGCATCCTTTAAAAAGCTGTTGTGTTTTCAGATGTGGACGCCCCACAGGACCTGGCAGCCAGTAACATCCAGACAGAGAACGCCATGCTCAGCTGGAAGCCTCCGCGTGCCGACATCACCGGGTACATCCTCAGCTTTGAGTCTGCAGGCGGCACCATCCGGGTCAGTACATGCAAAACGCCTCAGATTCTGTTCCCATGAATGTTTGTGTTGCATGTCACTGATCAGCTGTTCGGTAATGAAATGTGTGACAGGAGGTGGTCCTGAGTCCCACGGCGGTGTCGTACAACATGGCCCAGCTCAGCGCCTCCACAGAGTATTCAGTCAGGCTGCAGGCTCTCGCCGGTCCCAAGAGAAGCAGAGTCATCAACACCATCTTCACTACCAGTAAGTAGCTTCCTGAGCGGGGTGTAGAGCCTGAGATTTGAGCTGCTAGTCCACATTTAACAACAATAGCACAAAAATGAATATTTTACAGCTTTTTAAAAGATATATCAAAAAGCATCACACATTCCACAGAATTAGTCGCTTTCTTTGTCTAATATTTTCTCCACAGACCAGTAACTGTTGCAAACACTGCTGGTGTGGTTTTAAGAATGATCCAGGGCAATAGTTTCCTTATGCATGAAAGCACATGGGACACACAGACAAGTTGCTCCTTGCAGTGCATAAATCAGTCTAATTCAAAATAAAAAAGTCCAGCCATGGAAAGTAGCAGATCTGAGTCAAATCTTTAGTTTGTTTTCAGTCCTCCATCCTGAGCATGCAGGGCTGCAGGTGACGGTGCAGAGGGAAAACTCCCTTTTATCAGGAATTAGGAATTCATTCTCAAAAGACGGCTTAAAAATCACAAAAAGAATAACAACATACAAGCTGCTTTATGTGAAATGAGTGCTTTTACTCAGGTTTTGAATAAATGAAATGTTGTCAAGCACACTGTGAGTTGGGCTCGTTTCTGGTCAGCAAAAGAAAATGGACTTCAAATGTCAACAATGAAACTCTTGGCCACTTTAAATGTGATTCACTTTGTCCTGATTGTGTGTGTGTAGCTGGCGTGCTGTACAGACACCCCAGGGACTGCTCCCAGGCCCTCCTGAACGGCGACACTTCTTCTGGCCTGTACACCATCTACATGAGTGGAGACGAGAACCAGGCGCTGCAGGTTTACTGCGACATGAGCACCGATGGAGGCGGATGGATCGTAAGTAACCCCTGCTGACTGAACGTGTGTCGACAGCTTCGTTAAAGAGAACAACCTGCAAATCCCTCGTAGAGCAGCATCATTCTTCAGCAGATTTAGGTTCCTTTGGAAAGCTGCCATCAGTTATCACATCCATTCATTCTGTTTGAATCTCATGATAAATTATGTGAGTTTTCTTTTCTGGTTTTTAACTCATGAAGAAACACAGCGTGAAGTCTCTGGCACATTCGTTTTCAAGACAAGTGATAATAATCGCTTCATTATCCAAGTTGTAACTTGTCCGATTTTCCACCGTCAAAGCGGCAAAGTGTTACGTGAGCGTTGCTTGTGGTGACATAACCAAAGTCTTCCATTCTGCTCAGTTTTCAGCTTCTTTCAGCTCTTTGTTTCACAGCTTTAAACCTCAGACCTGAGGCCTTACACCAAGCAGGATTAGTGGCTTAATTTCAGCTTTTTACATCACTGAGCTTCACTTGCCACGTCTGACCTGCTCTATAACAAGTAAAGTTCAAAATGAGAGATGAACGCATGCAAAAGCACCGCCGATGATTCCCATTCTAAAAGGGAAGACGTTAAAAAGACATTGGTGTGTGAGCTGTCAATCTCTTCTGGCCTTAGGAAAGATGTCAGCAGAGGGGGATGATGATGTAGCTCAAAATAGACTGATTACTTTAAAGCTTGTTTTTGTGGACTTTTAAAGATTTATGTGAATAAATAGATTTCCTCTGTTTTCTCACAGACTTGCAACATATAAGCACATATGTGTACAATGTTTCAAACTGGCTAAATATCATATTTATATCCACATCTTACTTACTAAGGATTTTATATAGACCTTTAGAGGCTGGATGTCAGAAAAAAATGATGGTTTAAGTTTATTAATATGATAATAAGCTACACAGAAACCTTCTTGCATTCTTCTTTTTTTCCTTCCTGTCTTCACTGCAGCAGTGATTTCATTGATTCCTCTTAGTTCAGCCAGATAACCAGAACATTCTCTGGATGTGGAGAATTTGCTTCTTTAAACAAAACTAAGAAAAAGAAAGTACTGAATGTTAGCTATAGCTACAAAACTTGTTGTTAAGTGTAAATAAGATGCTAAAGAGACTGACCATGTTTACAGGAGCTTTATGACCTTCAAGTAACTCTTGATGTTAATATGCATTTAACATTTAATGTTAATATTCAGCCTTTTTTCCCATGTTTGGGTACATCTGGGTCAGGAAGTTTTCTTTTTGTTTGGTATGAATTTCTCCACGGGGATCAATAAAGTATCTATCTATCTATCTATCTATCTATCTATCTATCTATCTATCTATCTATCTATCTATC
>JAOXYM010000012.1:28054574-28066740 GCA_028567055.1 Leptatherina wallacei | reverse complement strand
ATCATTCAATGTCTGCACCAAAATGTTACATATCTTCTATAAGTCTGTTGTGGAAAGTGCAATCAGCTTTGCAGCCATATGCTGGGGCAGCTGGATCAGAACCAGAAGCTTAAAGAAGCTGAACAAACTGATAAAAAAAAGCTGGTTCTGTGCTTTGGATAACTCTGGAGCTGCTGGACCTGATTGTCCAGAGAAGAATGCTGCACAAGCTGCTGAAGATAATACACCAACCAGCCAAACACTATCCTGCTACAACATCACACTTTCTCTCTGGGGATAAATAAATAGAGCATTTTTTATTTAATTTATTTATGTCTTTACTCAGAACTCTCACAAATGGGATATTACACAACTATTAGATGTCCACAAGTACTCAGGAGAATACCGGAGGGGTTGGACTGTTGTGCTGAACCAGATTGTTACACAAGAGATCCAACCTGGAATCCCATCTGACTCGATATTGTCCTACTTTATGAAAATAAATAACCCCAACAGGAGGTGAAAAACAGCATTTCACAAATTTTGCAACTGTGACAAAACATTCTGACCCTTAGGAGTCAGAAAGTCTCTTCTCTCAGTGGGTGTGGGTAAATTAAGTTGTGCATAAACATAATTACCCAATTTTGTCCGTTTATATAGTTAGATTTATTTTTTGTCTTTTGTCCAATATTTCATTAGATTAAAAGCAGCTAATGAAAGACTTTGCATTTACTTGGTAAGCTGCCTTTCTGGAAGGTATAAAAATTCAGAAGTGGGGGCTGACAAACTTGACCCAAGCTCATGATTAGGAAATTCAGCTTCCGGAGGCTTTATCTTTGATCTTTCCAAAATCTGAATTTCTGAGTTCTTACTCATTAACAAATGCAGCATTAGGGTATCACTGAACAACTGGAAATACACATGTCCATGATACAGTTAAATGTAAAGTCTAAGATGTAACAGTGTTATTAATATGTGCACATAATATGACTACCATGGAAATACTCTGCATAGTTCAATTTTTATTGCTTACTTTATTCTGGTTAAGGTGAAAAAAAAAAGATCTTTGACAAACGGGACAGTGTCTTGCATATAAATTCATAACAATCTAAACAGGAAGTATAAAGAGTTCCAAAGAGCTTAAATCAAAAGCAACTAGACTCCTTTTTGTCTCTTGAAACGTTTTGCTTCTCATCAAAACATGGATGAGTGACAAGCTACACCAACAAGAAGTATGAAGAGGTTAACTACAGATACTCAGAAATGTCAGTATTTTTACTTCACATTCTACAAAACATGATGAAAAGGCTGTGCAGTGTTTGTTAACTGGTAAACTGATCAAATAAAGTGCAGTCTAAGTGAAGTGTGCTCAATGAATTGAAGAATTATTAAACCTCTCAAGATTAAGAGTGGATCCTAAATGTTTAGTTTGGAGGTTTAAACTGTACTACCTACAGGGTCCACAGTGTGGAAGTGTTTGTCCAACCAACACTCTGAACGGTTGGATGAAGGCATGAGACAGAAGTTGGCAGAGTAACACACACCTTACTCAAAAGACTAAGTAAAAATGACAGCTTAATATGACTTTCAATGTCATCACCTACATTAAGCTCATAATGACTCAAGTGAACTCTGTCAAACTGTCACAGCTCTGTGGTCATTAAAGAAATAGAAATATCATCAGGTAGTCTGTAAATGACAGTGGCTTGGAGCAGTAAAGACACTTTCTCTACAACCTTACAGCCACTTTGGCATACCAAGTGCCTGTCATTAAAATTCATGTTTAAATGTATTTGGCTTTAATCAGGATAAATTGATTTCATAAAGGCACCTTTGAAAATGACATAAACGAGTCTAAAGCGAACGAATGTCTTCAAATAATTCAATAATGTACTGTGCACTCAGTTTTATGGAAAAATACTGTCCCTGAATCATTGAGCAACTTGATCTAGAAGCCTACGGTCAGTCGAGCACATTTAATTACTTTTTTCTCAGACACAAGAGGTCCTATGTTTTGGATTTTTAGACAAGGCTGTAAAGATCAGTCTCTATTTTATGATTTGCACAATGCAATAAAGACCCAGGGTGAACCATTGGTATGTACAGCCTATACAAATCTGTGTGTGTGTGTTTATGTCATGTGTGGTTTGCAAGCTTACGTATGAGAAGATGTCCGTATGCATGCATGCAAGAAATTTCCTGCGATTACAGATGTTAATGTGAGCTTTAGAAAAACCTGAGAGTGATGTTTGAGTGACACATTAACATTGTTTTTTTGTTTTTTTTATGAGCTCCTGAACATTAGCGGTCCAATAATCACTGCAAGCCAGACATGGTTTGAATGGAGGTGATAACAGCGGTCTGCAAGGGATGAGCAAATGAGGAGTAAAGCACTTCTTGCCTGTACTTTAGCCCCCCGGGTGTGCAGAAAGTATGCCATGTAGTACAAATACAGACAGAAAAGTTGAAGCTTACGGGGTTTTGAATAACTACTAGCATCTGACAAAAATATATTTTGCTAATTAGGTTCTGGAGACAATCTGCAAAAGGCAAGTGGATAACATACCAGTTTACTGGGAGAAATTAGGTTAAAACAGGAAGTCAGAGAGTGAGTTAAGATCTGCTGCCGTGACCTATAAATATGTTTTGGTTAAAATACTGTTCAGTAATCACATTTCACCCACAGTGCAATTTATCTTTGTTTTTTATATTAAAATGTACAGGGACTGTCATATTTTCAGTGTGTTTTAATTCCTTTTAAAAAAACTAACAAAATCTTTCCAGCCATACTCCAGTATTTATATCAAAAAGCTTGGGTTGCTGTTGTGCTGTTTCCAGTGAGTGCATGCATATTTTCATGAATTTTTCTCTGTTTTCATGAAATAAATCACTCAGATTAACAAGAAAGTCTCCTAGTAACCCATTCATGACCAAGGTTAGTATTACAATGGCATTTTATGTCACCGGTGACAGATTGGTGTTAGCTGAGTAGGAACAAACCAACCTTGCTTGGGTTTTATAAGAGAGAAACTCTGAGCTCTTAGTTACCGTTGCTAACGTACGATTTGTCGGTTTTAGGGCAGGACTGGCAAAGGGGGACAAATCTTTCTTCTTGTGATACGTACAGCAAAAAGGAATCCTTGAAACCACTGGTTGTCAAGCCATACAATA
Organism: Leptatherina wallacei; assembly: GCA_028567055.1. Classification (NCBI taxonomy): domain Eukaryota; kingdom Metazoa; phylum Chordata; class Actinopteri; order Atheriniformes; family Atherinidae; genus Leptatherina; species Leptatherina wallacei. The sequence continues at coordinate 28,063,590 of JAOXYM010000012.1, read as the reverse complement.
CCTCCTCCAGAAAAGGTATTGCAAGCTTCACTGGGAAGTAACCATCTTCTTTCCACCCTACTACAAACACTCTAGCGACAGCCTACCATTCTTCACACTGAAAGTCATGCCTGATGAAGGGGACTTTCACCTCAACTCCGAGTGTGCAGCTGTCATAGAAATCCATCCATAATTCTGTCAGGCAGTCTCGCAAAACACCACTTCCTTCCTGCTGTTCACGCTCACCATTTGGTAAACACATTTTGATGTTGACCTAAGATGCAGTAGTGTTTGGGTCCTTGAAAACATTTATCAAGTCAGTGAGACAGTGACGTCTTCTTACAACAGCATTACGGGACGAGATTGTAGTTCGGGAAGTGCTTGGTTTGGAACATTGGCCTCCCCTGCAAGCACCGGTGAGAGAGCCAATGTTTGGTGTTATGGATCATACTCTTTTTCTTGATATTTGCAACTGTTTGTTCTTTGTCAATAGAGAGATGCCATGTTCCACAACCACTTACAGACTTCACCTATTTGTACCTCTTTCCATATGGCATTTGTATGTTCTGCCCACTTAGATGATCTCTTTTTGGGAGGCATCCCCTCAGCTCCAGACAGTCGTAGCCTTGAGAGTATGGATTCTTTCCTGGATGGGGATTTCTTTGACAGTGTTGCTTGTCTGCAGAAGGCCACAGTGGACACTCTATGTCCAACTTTGTGGATGTACTTTGCTAGGTCACAGTCTGTCATTAACAGAATGACAGTTTAATCAATTTGAAAAATATACAAGATAAATAAATGAATCAGTATGCCAATGGATATCTAAAAGGAAGTTAAGAATATATATTTATGGTATAGAAATGATACTTGCTGGAGTTAAAGAATTAAATAATGACCCAGAACAAAAAAGTTGCTTCCTGTCATGAATCTTATTGTGACACTGTCAAAGCATTACTTGGCACAAAGGGTGTCACAGTAATGAGGGGATTAAAAAAAAATAAATTTGACTGAAAAGTTTTCTAGTCCGGCAATATCTGTACATGCCATGCCACACCATGTACCACACTCTCTTTCTGTCCCTTCAGGTTAACAGTCTGGGTTTCAACAACACAGTCTCCTTCACTACCCATATCAGAAACATAACCCAGTCAATTTATTTTAATCTCTGCTGCATTTCGGATCTACATCCTTCCCTCCCACTGCTGCCATACTGGTTCACTGTTCAGTTACCTCTCCACTTGAGAACCTTTAACAATCTTTCCTCCCTGTCCTCCACAAAACCTTCCATAAACTGCAACTAACCCAAAATACAGCAGCTGCCTGGCATCATTACAATGACTCCATCTACTTCCCACATCACAGCCCGTCACATATCACATTCAATATAAATCAATCCTATCAACATACAAGACACAACCACAACCTCCCCTTTCGTACATTTCTGACCTTCATATCTATGCAGTGCAAGTTCACTTCCTCACTTTAGGTCCCAGCTGGAAACCCACCTACTCTGACTCGTCTTCTCTCTGAGTTGGCAGCCTGGACAGTATCTGAACAGCTGATGTTTGCTTTGATGTTTGTTCCTTTTATTAAATTTTTTTTATTATTGTTATTTAGTACATGCTATCTTTTTATTGTAGCTATTGCACCGAGTATAGAGGAGGTGTGCTGGAGAAAATGTGCGGCAGCTTCGTCTTTCTCTTTTGATTGATGGCTCAGCAGTGCTTCTTTTTCCATTACTGCCGTAGCACTTTTTTTTTTTGGCATATTAGTATGCACACACCTGGCAGGTTAAACTTTCTGCAACATGACCTCACGATCTTCCCATTCTAGCCCGTTTCCCCCAAGCCAAGCCCATCTCCATTTGTTTTCAATACCGCTGTTAACATCTGACCCTGACATGATATCTGTTAGAGTTTCAAACTTTAAACTCTAACAGTGTCCTATGAAATCAATTTAGTCTTTAAAAAAATCAGAGTGGAGTGATTTTTATTGATTAGATATCATCTGTGTTAATAAAGGACTATGCAATTTTCCAGGGTTTAAGTAGTTCAGTCAGAGCAACAACAACCTGCAAATCAGTACAATCTAGTGCTAATGTAACTGCACGGCATTGTCTGGTGGAATCATTAAACACTGGGACGATATGCTTTTCTCCCAATTCGATTTTTTTCAATTTTTTGGTTTCGATTTTAAATTGCGATTCTTGCGATTAGTAAAAACAAAAAATTATACAAAACATTTTTTTCTATTTTTTTTTAAAATTCAATAAGGAAAACACAACACAGTAGCCAGACCATCATGCTGCTGCGATAATGCCCAACAAGACAAGTGAAAATAAAAAAAAAAAATAAAAAATCGAAAAAACATTCAGAATTTTTTATTTTATAAATTTTTTTTAACAAAAAAAATCCTGATATTAAATTTTTTCCCTCACCCCTATTAAACACTGCGGTTCATATTGCCTATGTATTCTCTCAACGAGTCTGACATCCAGTTTACAGCCTGGTACAAAAAAACCATTTTAGGCTCAATAGGCTTAATAATTTACCTCCTTGACAAGTGAATTTTTTTTATAACTCATTTGTTTAGATTTTATTTAATCTGGAAATTCTTCATAATTAGGGGCGTGTCCTTTTGATGGACAGGTGCCAGACATCCGGCAGAAATGAGGCAGAGCGTAGCACAACCCCCTTACCTTCGTTAGCTGGTTAGCTCCGGGTTAGCTTTGTAAGCTCGTAGCTACAGGCGGCTCAGAGTTTGATGGATGTCAATCATCCATCACAGCCGTTCTCTCAGCGCCTCCTCGTGGCCCATTTTTGTATTTTCCAGGAGTGACAACACTCGTGACGCTGCCGAGATGGCGAAGGTACCGCCCAATGAGCTTCTTTTCAGCTCTTCTGAAACCTACGGGTCACGTGGTCTTAAGGTTTGTCCATTTCTTCTACAGTCACTGGTCTCAGGTAATGTCAGATCCCTGACAAGCACAAGTCATGTTTCCAGCATGAAGACAACTCACCTACCAAGCAGCCAAAGACACATACGTAAACAATGGAAGGAGAGAGATGCGCATTTTCTAGCGGGAAATATCAAGTCATGGTTGACTCATTTCGTTCTGTAATAAAGGAGCTCCCTACTACTATCAATGCCGAGCTGACACACAGAACTTCTGGTAATGAGGTACAGCGGCTGTTTTACGCACCCCCACTCCAATGTTTAATTTATAACATGCCATTACAACATGAGATTAGTCCAAAGCAGTGACTGTAGAAGTCAGATGTAGATAATACAGCTTATATGTGGTGTTACACTATTTCGTTCAGTAAAAGATCCTTGCTGCTCTAATGCTAAAAACAACAGGTTCAGCGATCATAAAATATGTTTAAAAGATTTTAACACATAAAATTCATACAAAACGTGAACATTTACAAACAATGTAGATTATAAATGGTGAGGTGTCATTACAGTTAAATATGTCAGGTCAAAAAAGACTCTTTATTTTAGATTATATGTTAAGTGAAGTCAAGAAAGACTCTTTGTTTTATTCATAATAAAAAACATATATTTTTTCAGGAAATAGTTTTTAAATTCAGATTAAAATGTATGTAGAAACATTTTTGATGTTACTGGTAAAAACGCACTTCCAGTAAAGGGAATATTGAAGCGTTGGGGTTGTTGTTGGCAGCTGCTGAAAGTAACTAATTAAGTAACTTGTAATATAATTTAGTTACTTTTAAAATCAAGTAATCAGTAAAGTAACTAAGCTACTTCTTTAATGAGTAATCAGTAATCATAATCTGATTACTTTTTCAAGGTAACTGTGGCAACAGTTGTCACAACTAAACATGCACAGAGTTTACTGGCTTTACCTTATTTTTATTTAGACAGATTTAGCTAATGTTACCACATCTACACCAGATTAACAGTAACTTAGATTGTGTTTTGCAGGAGAGCTACTGTTGTTTATGTTAGTAACCAACACCCTTAGCAGTGAAACTGGAACTATTTGATGCTAATGGTGAAACACTGAATTAATGGGTGGAGCAGAGGTAGAGGGAGGCGTGGCTTGTCACACATCGGCAGTGCTCAACAGTGCTCAACAGCAAACCTTGTGGCAGATCAAAAAAGATCCTTTATTTTAGATTATATGTTAAGTGAAGTCAAGAAAGACTTTCTTTATTTTATTTATTATAAAAACATATATATTTTCTAGGAAATTGTTTTTAAGTTCAGATTAAAATGTTAGTAGAAACATTGTTAACGTTACTGCTAAAAATGCACTTCCAGTAAAGGGAATATTGAAGTGGTGGGGCTGTTGTCGGCAGCCGCTGAAAGTAACTACTTAAGTAACTTGTGATCTGGCTTAGTTACTTTTAAAATTAAGTAATCAGTAAAGTAACTAAGTTACTTTTTTAATGAGTAATCGGTAATCAGTAATCAGATTACTTTTTCAAGATAACTGTGTCAACACTGGAGAAAAGACACCTTAAAAACACCACGTACAGTAGGTACGTGGCTTCCTATGGGGAATATTGCAGGTTCTAGCGACGTATTTTGTGCACGTTATGCCTATTTCGTGGCCACGATTTGATATTTTGTGTGAACGTTATACGTGTTTTGTGGCCACAAACTGATATCATGCGAGGAGCTCTGCAGAATAAGCCTTTGTTTGGGTGTGCCTCGCTGAGAAAATCTGCAAAAGTTCAGCAGTGCTTCTTTAACTTAAAATCTTTATGACCTATTATCTTTTGTAAGGTTGAATAACAAAATATTTCTTATACTTATTTATATATTCTTATACTATATCTCATACTATACCTGGTTCAACAATATTTTTCCCACAGAGGATTACCATTTGAAGACTTATTAAATTTGCATAAAAATAAACTCAGTAGAAGTGAGTGACAACAATGTTAAGTTTGAAAACTGAAATTCTGAAAGAGAATTCTGTAACCGTGTTACCATGGTGACACCACAAAGGCATGAGTGTGATGTCATCACTGTGATGTCATCACTCCTCATTGAATAAACAAATTAGCTAATGCCATGGTCTTTGTGACATCATGGTGTAACCATGGCAACGTCACACCATAGAGGCCGGAAGGATTTACTTGGAGAAGCTATATTTTGCATATCTTCTTAGAGCACTCTATAGCCAACTGGAATTCAATCAAATTTAAAGTTGAAAACATTCACTATTAAAAAAAGCTGTAACTAGAATCTCTCAGTTTTGGTTTTTATTTTAAAACCATTTTGCTGCACAATTAGCACTTATTAAAGTACCATTTTCACAACTGAAATGCCTTACTTGACCAATTCCCGTAATATTCAGCCAGAGCTGCTGTCACAGCAAAATGAGAAAAGGCTCATGCAGGAAATCAGGAAACTAAAAAGTGAGAAAGCAGTTCTAATTGAAACCAACCTGAAACAAGGACGTCAGTTTGCCTTTCTGAAAGAGGAACATCACAAAAATAAGTTTTGGAAAAGTGAAGCACAACAATCGCAAAAGTCCATCGATAATTTACGTCAGCAAGAGTCAGAAATTAAGGAATTAAAACAACAAAATGCCGTTCTGCAAAAAGAAAACCAGGAGCTCCACAACAAATATGTCATTGAGAGGAATTGGCGAGAGCAGAAAGACAAAGACTTTGAAAATTTTACCAAGGTTAGTAAAAAAAATAGTGACTCAAATCTGTCGGAACTGCAATATAGTCTGGAAACTGTTAAAGGTGAAAATGAGCAAAATAAAAAAAGAATCCAGGAACTGCTGAATAGATTGCACATTGAGCGCAACAGTCATAGGGAAATGCAGGAAGACTTAAAAAATGAAAGACTGTGTCGAAAACATTTGTCTGACAAGGTGGAAACTTTAACACCTTTGACACACAAAGTGGAGAGCTTGCAAAGGGAAAATGAGAAGCTGATGGATAAAATGGGTAAAAACAAAGCAGAAGTTGAAACTCATAAAAAACAAACACAAATGTTATTGGAGGAATTACAAACAGAAAAGAATAAAAACGAGGAGTTGTCAGAGTCACTTTCAATGAAAAATCAGGTGATTGACAAGCTCCAAGGAGAAGTAGAGTTCAAACAGACTAAGATTAAAAAACAGATGGAAGAGGCTGTGAAACTACGCCAAATCAATGTTGAGTTTCAAAAGGAGCTCAACAGCCTCAATAATCGAAGGGAAGATATGGAAAAGAAAATCACAACCATCACATCAGCCAAAAACCAAGAGATTGCCCGTCTGCAGGATAAAATCAAAGAACAAGAGAACAATGAACAGCGCACCCACCAAATGACAGTGCTCAAGAATCAGATTGACCTCCTCCAGGATCAAGTTTTCAAATTTCAAACCCGACTCAATGACTGCAAGCAGGTCAATGCAAAGTTGATTAGTGAGATGAATATAAAAGTTGCTGAGCTGGACGGAATGAAAAAAGAAAACTTTTGTATGAAGGACAAGATAGAGATGTTGGAGACCAGCCGTAAAGAAATAGAAGATGCAATGTATGAAAAAATAAATTTACTTGATGAAAAACTAAAACGGAGGAAGAAGGCCTTGTTCCAGACTACATTTGAGAATCAACAGCTTGCAAAAGAACTAGAGCAATGCAAACAGCTGATTGGGGACAATGAGATGAAACTATATGAAAGTAAATATGAACTATTGACTCTAGAAGAGATAGTTAAAGAGCTAACACAAGAAATCAACTTTTATATTGAAAATTCAGAGATGAAGGACACTCATTCACAGACCTATAAACCTGAGAGAAAGATATATAAAGATCAGCTGGACTTGTTTGACAATGGCGCAAAGGAGGCAGAGGAAAAAGATGGAAAAACTGAAACAGTGTTGTCCAACCTAGATGAAGTGATACAATTACTAAATGAACGTCAGTGGGAATATAGTTACATTATATGCACAAAGCCAAGTGGATGGCTTCAGTCATATCTATGTAAAAATATGATGGAGCAAGATAATGAACTTCCACAAGAAGAGGTGAGAAAGTTCAAATTTGAGAAGAACTCAAAATACACCTGCCTTCCACCTATTTCCAAAACCCCCACCCCTTATTTTGATAAAAAATCAAAAGACAAGCCGAAATCTAAAAATTCATCAACGAGCAAACAGAACAAAAGTATTTGCATTGACCACACAAAGAAACATAAAAGGTTTGGCACACTTCCTTCCATTAAAAGGAATCTCTATTAATTACATTAATCATTAATTATTTTTTAATAATAAAACAAACAAAAAAATAAACAAAAGAAAAAACAAACAAAATTACAATTTCCCTCAGGGGATTTATAAAGTATTTGAATTTAATTGAACAGAACACAGGCTGCATGGTAGTGTGGTGGTTCAGAGGGCTTTTTAATTGATATTGTATTTACTGAGATTCTTAATTGATCCACAATTTCCAAGAATTGTTCTTTTAAAACTTGAAAAGTTGACGAACTACTTTCAAAGCTATTGTTAAACTAGTGCTAGGCAACAATTAAAATTTTTAAGCACTGTGAATTGCATATATGCGTGCAAAATTCAATAATGAATAGAAAGCGTTGTATTTCACATTTTCAGATACTTTAATCTGCTTTTTAACAGCAGTATCCACATAACAGCAGTTATTCAAATATTTTGCTGTGAATGTCAATTTTAAAGATAATAAAACATATAAAAGCTGATTTTTAAATAGTATTTAAATCATGATTGTTTAATCACATCATACGTGCTGCAAAAACAGGAAAGCACTGCATAAACAAAAACAACTGCAAGAAGAAAATGCTACGAAATGAAATGAATGAAATGAAATATAGTTTATTTTTCCCTCTTAGAGGGAAATTATTGTTGTAGCAGGGTATTATTCTTTTTTTTCTTTTTTTTAAATAATACTGATACAAAAAAAATTATTTGAAGATGAAGATAGGGATAGGGCCTTGTTCTGGAGGGTGATGGCTGCTGGCAGGAATGATCTCCGGTACCTTTCCGTCTTACAACGGACTTGACGCAGCCTGTCACTGAATACACTCTGTTGTTTCTTCACTGTGTTATGAAGAGGATTACATTAAGAATACTACATTAACTAAAACAACTGCAAGAAGAAAATGCTACATTAACAAAAACAACGGCAAGAAGAAAATGCTGCATTAACTAAAACATCTACATGAAGAAATCACTGCATTAATGAAAACAACTGCAAGAACAAAAAGCTGCATATTCACTCACAGAACAGAAGTGCTCCGGGCCTCTAGGGGGCAGCAGTGAGTTTTCCCCCGGTGAGAGAACAGAAGTATTACATCAAATTGGTGTATCATTTGTTATTTCAAAATTTAATAAAAAAACCAACACTTTGATTTTAAGTAAGGATTTAAAGAAGTTAAACTAGAAAAACAACCCACAGACAAACTGATTTTAATATTTAATTTGTTTAATATTGAGTTGACCCGGAAGTTGCTGCTGATTCTCTTTCTGCAAACCTGCATCTTGTCTTTAAAGCCATTTGGCTCAGTTTCTTCAGGTGTTTCTGCTCTGCATCTGGTTGAATGTGGCCTCCGGGTGGGGAAGTGGGGTCCTGCCCCAAGTGGAGGACTTCAAGTATCTCAGGGTCTTGTTCACGAGTGAGGGAAGGATGGAACGAGAGATCAATAGGCGGATCAGTGCGGCATCTACAGTGATGTGGACTCTGCATCGGTCTGACGTGGTGAAGAGGGAATTGAGCCAAAAGGCGAAGCACTTAATTTACCGTTTGATCTATGTTCCTACCCTTACCTATGGTCACGAGCCCTGGGTAGTGACTAAAAGGTCTGCACTTTCAATTTCGTTGTACAATGTACAATGACAATAAAGGTTTATTCTATCCTATTCTATTCTGAAAGAACGAGATCACAAATACAAGCGGCCGAAATGAGTTTCCTCCACAGGGTGGCCGTACTCCTCCTAACCCTGCGTTCACACTGGGCGCAAGTAAAATTATTTGCGCGTCTAAATTACATGTTAAGTCAATGTACAGACGCGAATTGACGCGCGTTTGCT
>JAOXYM010000012.1:28003213-28026145 GCA_028567055.1 Leptatherina wallacei | reverse complement strand
AGTCACGAGACTCGTTACGTTGCTAAAACGGCGACGGTTGGAACCTCCCAATGAGCTTCTTTTCAGCTCTTCACAAACCTCCTGGATGGTCTGTCCATTTCATTTTACAGTCACTGATAACAAGGCCCCCAGGGGCGGTCCTGGCTTGTTTTACGCCCTGGGCGAACACACCCCTTTGCGTCCCCATTCAGGATTGTTCAGGCAGGAAATCCGTCGTAAAAAGCAAAGTGGATCTGATCGATTTTAACAATAAAACACTTTGTGTCAACTTTGCTAAAGCAACTTTGTCAGTAGCAGCAGCAGCAAGGTGATGAGCTTACCTGCTGCCTCCACAGAAATGGGAGGAAATTAAACATTTTCTTCTGCTGTCATTTGCTGGTGCGCTACAGATATATATTTTTCCTTCTAGCATGACGCGTTCCTTCACAGATTGCACCCTGGGCGCTTGCCCACATCGCCCGTAGCAAAAAACGCCCCTGGGGGCACCTTTAATATTTGTATGCATGAGTTTCTGTAAAGCTCCTTTGGGCGCTGTTTTTAGCATCAGCTGGAGACATAAAAGAGACGGCAGGTTTATGTCCGTCTGTCACAGTAAAGGTAAATAAAACATGGTCATCATTTGTTGGCTGATTGATGATATTGTGGTACAGCAGATCCTCATATTCAGTATTTTCCAAACTGTCCACCACATCTGTACTAAATGCATCACAAACTGATTTTCTACAAATGATATAGTACTCGAACCAAACTGTGAATCTGCAGTCAGAGGTCATAAAGTTTCAGGATTTAATAATAATGAGGGTATCAGTGTTTGCTGGGACTCAGATCACCCATAATGCATTTCTGGTGTAAGACAAACAGAGGCCAATCAGTCAGTCTGTACCACACAGACACACACATGATGCTAGCACACACTTCTCCTGAGACTCCACCCTTTGTTTGAAGGTTAATTGGGTTGAGCCCAGGGTATAGATCATAACGTTAAGATCAGTCAGTGGGTTTTTACTGATCTGTGTGTGTGTGTGAAGAGAGTGGGGAGAGCTGAAGCAGCGTGACAGAGAGATAGATGGCTGACATTACAGGGTGTGGGAAAACAAACAAGGCGAAGGTTAATCATACTGACAGCATCTATAACTTTCCTTCTGTTTTACAGTCAGTCAGACCCGACACGGGAAACCAGCTCAGATTCCACGTGGCGATTATTGTTTATATCTGAATAAACATACCGTATGTGGATTCCAAGTGGAGCTGACAGCAAGAGCTCTTAGTGAAGTGCACATTTTTCCTGTCCCAATATTCTTCCGTCCTCCTGTAACACAGGTTTATATCACACCAAGTTAAGTAGTTAGTTGTGAGCACAGTATTTATAAACCAGTCTTGATGCGTTTTGTGGGCTTCAATAATTTTTTATAATCATGTCTTCTGGGTGGTTCTTTCTTTCTTTCTCTCTTTCTTTCTTTCTTTCTTTCTATCTCATAGTACAGGTAGGATGCAAGTAAAGAGGGATATCTCTTTGGTTGACTGGTCATCACGCCCGGGAGGTTGTGGGTTAAATCCCTGCCCAGGCCCTCCTACGTCCTGCCACATAAAGGTCTCATGGTTTAAAGGTAGGATAGGAGATCCTGATTAAAACACGGCACATATTGAAAATACACAATTCAAAAGTCCAAACCCCTTTCTTCAGACTTCTCCTGAAACCCACGCCTCTAGAGCACAGGAACACGGGGGAAGCGGGAGAGCAAATGACAGTTGGGTTTGTTAGACATAGATATAAAATGTTTTGATTGTTTGGGCATGATTGGTTGAGCTTCTAACAAGAGTACTACTTTAAGAGGAAATTTTCCACTGATGCAAAATGTTTCCCTTTTTTTTTCTTTCTGATTTTAGAATGACTCCACACTGTATATTGAGCATATTCTTACACCTGACTTGAAATTCTATCAGAAAATTGCTGTTGGAAAAGGTGTGACAAGATTTAAAGCTTATGTTATTGCAAAGATTTTATAGAATCCATAAAATCTGCTCTGTGAGCAGCTTTCAGGAAGCAGAGCTGTCAGTGAAATGTAGGAGGTGAAGAAGGTCAAGCCGGCAGTTAAATGTGTTGCAGTTCATTGCACGCCCTGTCAACAATCTTCAGTGGGATGTCATCTCCATCAATCAGGTAAAGTAGGTCAGCATCCAGCATCAATTAGTATTAAATTTTCAAATCTTGACCAGGGCATCTCTCAGGCTACGTAGCACAGGTGGTATTACTCCCCAACACAGATATGTGCAAAGATAACTTTGCAAGATAATCCATCTGCTGCATTTGGTGATTATAAAGACATGAATCCTTGCAGTGACATGATTGAAACACATGCAAACTGCATGTCTGCCACTGATCAATCACAGCCTGTCTGAAGGAAGGAGGTTCCAAGGACTGAAGAAAACAATCAGTGGAGGGGAATTTTCCATAAGTGACATCAAGAGAGAATACTGAGGGTCCATTAGCTTGCTCTTGATTTAGGCTCTCTGATCTCTGTCTTCTCTGATCCACTGCTTTGTCCTAACAATCACTAGCCTACTTATCCACCACAGCTTACACTGCACTGTGTCTCATTCATTGAAACAGGCATTACTGGCTTTAGATAATAACTTCTATGAAACACATAAATGTTCCAGATGACTACTGAGATGATTGACCACGAAGGGTCATTAATTGTATTCATCACTTGCAAGCTTGCGCACCTCGGGCAAACAAAGTGGTGGTCAAACAAACCAAAATAGGTGTTGTGCAAGGACGTATCTTAGATTTACGTTCATGCACTAGACACCTTAAAATTGTTGTGCTATGTGATGCCGTAAATCCTCATATGTTATCCAAGAAAGATTCTCAAACTATCTGGTGCTTCAGATGAGCTTCTTCACGGCCAAGCAGATGAAAGCATAGAAACATAAAGCATAGACTTTAATTTCTTCAAGTCTGCATGGGTGAAAACGGTTGGGATTAAGACCCTTCATGACAAATCCTGCATGGAGTAGTAAGTACACAATTTGGTGTTCTTACAGCATCGTTGCTACGTGTGTTTGGTGGAAACAAACTGCATCATGGCCTAGATTCTTCGGAGCCAAAAGATAGGCATCCTTGTTAAATGAAGGAAAAGCATGAGCTCAAATTAAATTGAGTTCAACTTGTTTTCGGCTTCTTGCCACAGAGCCTTTTATATGCAACAAGCTTCCATCTGCCTACATGAAATATGCCTGCTTTTAACCCTTATAAATCCAACAAAAGGTTCACACACCATTTTCCCAATGTCTTTTTAGACTTTTCTTGGCTCTTTCTCTCTTCATGACTTTGCAAGGAAGCCTGAAGTAACCTTAATCATTTTCATAATTTAAATATGTGGAAAAACCAACAAAAGTAAATGTTAAACATTTCTGGGTGATCAAGAACACATTTCCCCACACACGCTCTGGTCCCCAATGAGCTAGTTTGACCTCTTCTAATGCACAACTAGTAAAGTTGAAGTGATGTTTCATGAAACAAGCCATTTTGGAGGGTAATATATTTTCCATACAGTCTGAATGCCGGTCAAACTCGGTATCCACAAAGTTTAATGCTAATTTTTGATCATCTAGCTACCATGTTTTATTTTCAGTATAATGGGTTGGATTAGTGCTTTTAATGGCAGTAGAAGAACTACCTGACTCCATTCTTCCTCCTTCAACTTATGTTACACTACTGCTCAGACCCACACAGCTCCAGCTTCAGGTGGGACTGGGGCTGGAGCTATTTTGCTCCACCATAGTGACGTACAATTACAAAGATGCTAGAGAGGAAAATCCCAAAATAGAGCTCTGTGGTAGGTGTCTATGATACAGTATCCATAAAAGACAGTACCGTAGCCCGGGCAATGAGTTACCTCACAAGACACAATAACTAGGGTTCTTTTGCAGAGGTTTATTGTCTTTGATAACTTGACAAGGGTAACTGTACCTAATTTTGGCAAGGAACTTGGCAAATAGGTAGTAATTAGAAAAATATATCAGAAAATATGGCAGTAGACTCTGGACAATGACAAAAAAATATAAAAGACAATTATGTACAGTTCATCCAAAGCCCATTAACTGGCAAATGTTAAATATAAAATTCTGCATGCACTTAAATATCACAGCAGTTCCTTTTTAACATGTCATGTACTGGAAATCAGTTCTTGTCATTCATCCGAAGACATGGCACTCTCCAATCCAGACCACATGCAAGCCGTCCGTATAAACCATTTAACAAAACATCATCACATTATACAAGCAGAAAACATCTTAAATGGAACATAAAGTACAAGTTTTAACAAGAACTGCACATATTTACTTTTTCTGTAGAAATAAATCTCAAATCACCAGACAATGGTCTCTTAATTAGCCACCCCCATGCATTTCCAGCTTGGTCTGACATCAAACAGGAAGAAAGGCTGTAATGCCTCTTATAAAGTGTTGGTAGAAAAGGTATCAACTCTCGTGACGTTGACATTTGATGGCCATGATTTACATCATACTTGGGACACTTTTAAATCTCGTGTAATCAATCAAGCTATACAAACTGCAGCAGAAGATAATCCAAAAACATTACAAAGCACAATAATCAACACTTAAACATTTGTAAATACTCAGAAACAGACTTCCTAAGCCTAAGTGATGAGTTATTTTAACGATTTATCACCTGGCTACACCAACATCAGACTCTCTAAGTTTTGCAGCTAAACCAAATGAACAGTCTCTAAAGGTTACAGACGGCAGAAACAGAAGTACCCTGATTTCCATGTACAAGCCATCAGGCCAGCAGCACATTCTGCAGAGGAATGTAATGAGCCTTGTAGCTCCCCATTGGTCTGCATTAGTCACTGTACAGCTTGCTTTAAGAATATGTTACATACAGGCTCAAAAGCTTCTAGAGTTTTAAGCTTCCATGTATTTGCTGCAGAATAGCTGCATGCTGGAGATGGTGAGAGCTGAAATACATGGATATCCTCCAAACCAGGAGCCACGATGCTCCTTAAAATCAGTAAACAACCTTTTATCAATATTTGTCAGTTTGTCAGTACATGGTGTAAAAGCTGGAAGTGAAACTTTAAGGATGAGCACACAGGAAGAAAACTTTCTGTTTCTGCTCTTTCAGAGAGAAAATGGCCCTCACTTGCCTTGACGTCTCTTTTTGGCAGCAATTCAGCCCCCATAGTGTCGAACACTTGCTCTGTTCTCGTCCAGGTGTGGTTTGGTTCTCTCCACCATCTCCTCTATTATTCATCACATGCTGGAGAGCTGTTGACCTGTGCCGGCTGCTGTGGCCCCGTGTGCCTGTGTGATGTAGGGCTGAATAAATTTATTGATCTGATTATCAAACCTTTACAGTCGTGTACTTGATTTCTATCCTGTATGATCAACAAAAATTCACTCAGCATAACACAACCAGCCATGAGAATTAGCTTGATTTACACGACTACTCCTTCTGGACATATTTGTAGCTCAACCTAACTCTGCACATCTGCAGCCTCAGCACATATGTTGGCACCATCTGTTGAGACAATAATTTATGTTTCTTTCTTGTAGCAGAGCTACAATGTATATTTGGACAACAGGACACTTTTCTGTCTCATCATTCCTCTCTGTGACTGACTATTGATTTTCAGAAACTGAATAGTTCACTATTGAAAAGCATGATGTTGTTTTAGTTTTCAAATGTATTTAAATTGAAGCTTAAAGTTTTTTTTGCAGAAAAAGTTTTTAAAATATAAAAAAAAAATCAGCTACAGATATTAAGGGAATTAGAAAATGTATCAATGATGACATTTTATTAATTAAAAAAAACATATACAGCTCAGATATTTTAACTGGAAACCCATAGGTGAAGTTGACATTTTCCTTTAATACCACATTGCACCACTAGAGGTGATGTGAGTCACCATCCTGTCAAATGTACCCTGGAGCCGGGGCTGGGTGTCCTCCGACTGGGCGGGCAAGCGAGGTACCCTGGAGCCAACAGAAAGAGAGGAAGAAGCTGCTGCAGCGCTGACAGTAGCAAACAAACAATCTAGCGTCTAATAGAGTGTAGAGAGACGTGTAGAAGTTAGTGGAAAACAGTATTACAACAATGACAGAAGCTCCTGGCAAGTGAACATTATCTTTTCCACCGTCCCCTCCCACAAAGTAACAGTTTTGAGCAGCAACAATATATAAGATAACAAAACATAAAATACCCTGCCTCTCGCCTGATAGTTGCTGGGATAGGCTCCAGCCCACCCGCGACCCTGCATGGATTAAGCGGTACAGAAAATGGATGGATGGATGGATGGAAACATAAAATAGCCAAAACCTGTAAATATTGGTTGCTTTATTTTTCTCTGACAAAAACTTTGGCCAGTAAAGTTGTAGAAGTTGTATTTTTTTTATAGTTGGCGTCACAGAACAAATTCTGGTAAATCTTAATTACCAAAGAGGAACTACACTGTTTTTTTTATTCATTCCTTTTTTTTGCAATAAGGCAAAAGATATAAATGGCAGTTTTTCTTTCTCAATAGAAAAAAAATGGGAATGGAAACATTCATCGTCTGGTAAAACTCAAAGCTACTTTATCAATATACAGTAGCACATTTTATACTCGCTAGTTGTTGTATATGATCAATGTTTAAGATTTTTCATTTTAGGATGAAATGTACAAAAATCCCACGCATTATTATTGCTGCTGTTTTTCATGTTTGTTTATACACATTACTGCACATCTCTCTTGCTCGTGGAGTTGGATGGCTTCAGTAGTGTTTTGGATCAAGGTTGCAGTGTTTTAGCCGGAATATTTGGATTTGATTGCAGATTCTTGGATGGAGTAAATCATGTTTTTAAAAAAAATTTGATTTGTTTTATCTATTTTACAAAAGTAAATATTCTTTTCAGATAATATTGGTACATTCATCCTCAAGATTTAGTCAACGGGTAACTGAATAGGCCAATCATGAGCCTTGTGATTGTCTCCGCAGCAATAAGGATGGTCCTCCTCTATGTACGCAGAAGGATTGAAGGGACGGGTCTCGGTTAATCTCATGCTGTGGTGAACTGATGCCCAGCTTAAGACAGCTACTGAGTGTCACTGAATGAGTGCAATTCTGACCGAAAGATAACATCTTCTGCCTCCATTCACCCCATTCACTCAGCTGGATTCATGTTAATGTGTATTTAAATTTGAGAGGAAAAAAATGGGGAAAACATTTTATATATATATTTTTCTATGAAAAATATTCTAATTAACCAAAAATTTCAGGACCCCCTGCAGTAACTCTGCAGACCCCCTGTTAAAGACTTCTGATTTAGATAATTGGCTGTATTTTGCACTGAGCATGACATGTTAACATGCTAATACTGTAATCATGTAGATGTTAGAACGAATTATCATTTTAAAAAGCCTATAGAGACACTACTATGGCTTTATGACTACTCAGTTCGGTCCAACAAGGGCTGCAATCATGCAGGTTGTCATTGTGTCCCTGCTCCAATACACCGCACTCAAATTAGAGTCATTGTGCAGAACTTCATAGGCTGTTGGAGACACTGAATTTGACTGAGTAGGACCGAATTATGTAGCCCTGCTTTACTATACATCAGATCTCATTTAATTAATCCTTAGATTTACTCACTATTCCTACTGCACTGATTTGCATTCTCCAAAGGGACCAGTCAAATGTAAAGTAATCCACTGCATGAGTGGTCAGGGGAAAATTTCATGCAACCTGCATTTTAAGTCAACATTAATAACTTGGAAGATTATTGGAAGCTTTCAACCATGGCGCATTAGCATCATGAACTTTTTACATTTTTCTTAACTCTGTCCGAGCTACATTTGGAGTTTCTAGCCTACAAGTTCCTTCCTTCTTGAATGTGTAACATATTCTGAATGTGCATTCATGTTTGAACATAAGCAGAAGTTTGTCTGAAGCTGATATGAGCAACTGAAGCATAGAGAGACAAAGGAAGCCTCTTTTCCTGAAGAATAAAAGTATTCCTTATTGTAATATTGCAAGGGTTGGTGTTGAGGTGCAGCAGGGAAGATACAGGAGAAAAATATTCACTCATTTAGTCAGTAATAGTAGCGTGGAAGCAGAAATAGTGAATATGGTTGGCATATTGTTTTATTCTCTAGGATAATGAAAGAAATTCCAGTGTGTAATGGAGGGCATAATAGTTGATATTTGTTTATGAAAAATGAACAGAGGAAGCACCTTATGCTTAATCGTCCCATTATAAATCCCTCTCCTTTATGCAGAAAATGCAACATCGTATTTTCTGTTACCTCTTCTGGGTAATGGCAGAGAGAAGTGGAAAATGACAATGGGATCTCATTGAAGATGATATGATTATTGTTCATATTGCCATCATAATATGGAATCAACATTTTGTTCATAACAATAACCAAATGCAATTAAAGATTATTACCTTTAACCCTTTTATGCCTAATGTATCATATTTGATACATACATACAGACCTATTGCATCACATCATGTTAGAATCTTTGATCAAAACCATGTTGTAAACAAGCTGATACTGATCTTCTGCCCCCTGGTGGATAGCTTTTGCACTACAATAAATGTGACATAACACACAATGAAAAATGATATGTAAATGCAGATTTAGTTTATTGTCTTTTTAAAAAATATTTATACATTTTGTTAAAGGGCCGACAAAGGCTTAAGATTTGTCTTTTTTTTTCCAAAAAATCTGCCCATTATTTATAAGGGTTAAAGATTGAATGAAACTAAAAGAAAAAGTACACAAATGGAAAACTTCTGTGCATATAACATAGATACAAGCAAAGCGATACAAGAATGATTTTCAGTGTTGGATCCCTGATTTTCCAGATCAGCAGCCATATTCAGTATAATGGCCGCATTAAAAGAAATCATCTATGCACAGTCCTCCTTTTAATGCAGTTTATATGTATTTTGCAAGAACTTCATTGCTTGCTGTTGGCTATAGTTTGAGAGTTTGAGAAAAATCTACCTGTGAATATGATTTACTAATAGTTCTTAACAAATAAATGAATAAAAATTTTGATTGTGAGGTCAGAAATTCTGACTTTCTAATTGAAATGGGACCATCTTACTGCTTTCCTTTTCAGTCAGATTTGCTGCTTCTATGTTTCACTAGGAATATCAGTTTTTCCCTATTTCATCAACATCCAAGTGTTATTTATTATTTCCTTTTCATTTTATTCCAATGCAAATAAAGTAAAACTATAGTTATAACAAATACTTGAACTGCCAGTTTCTTTTTACTTTTTATTCAGTGGCCACGTCTACATGCACACAATTTCTTCAACTGGGTTACAGTTCTTATCAGACCTGTACTGTTTACATGGACACTGAAAACATAATTCTGACGTGCGTTTACATGCATCACATGTTTAAATGGAATAAATAATGATATGCACAGAACGGTCTGGCTTTCTGGAAACAGCAGTAGAAGAAATAGTGATGTCTGATGTAAACAAATACAAATGTATGTGCTTTTTTTATTGCTGTCTTACTGATTTAAGTTTTAGGTTTGGTTAGAATGATACAAGAAATATGCTGCTTATTTGTTAACTATAGTTAAAACCACTAAACAGCATATTTTCATTCTCTGCTATAGGGTGAGGAGTTTTAAACTAGGAAACTGCAAACTACTTCAGGTGAGTTGAGCTTTTAATGAGATGGATGCTGCTTTAGTAAAACACCTTTGCTATACAACAGTTGAGTAGTTTATTTCTAAAGTAATCAACAAGCTTTTCTTTGTGTCCCCAAGTGGTGCAGTAACTTATTTGGCTTGATACTGTCAGATTGTCTCTCTTTATATCACCCACTACTGAGCATTACCATTACTTTTGCCCTGGGCTTGACCAGGTAGACATGCCTCATATTTTCTGATTCCTTTTCATGTTTTGCTAGCTGTGCAAAAACTATAGGTTTTATTAACCAAAGCTAACATGATTCCCTAAACATTTTGTACAAGTGGGGCCGGTTTGCTTGTTATTAATGTATTACCTATAATTTATGTAAATATAAAAGAAGTAACAGAACGATTAGTTTTATGGTTTTCATACGCTGTTCAATAGGAAGCAGTACTACTGTAATGTCCCATAAGCTAAGGGCTAATGCTGACGTTTTTATATGACATGATAGTTACTGCTTTATTCGATACCCAAAACTATCATTTATAGTAATGTTTTTGGGATAGTTTTTCTGAATCCATATTACATTGCCATCAGCTGGTCAAAGTGGTCCGCAAACACGATTCCAAAACATGGATGGAGACAGTTCCATGTGGCCTGTGGGAAGTTACAGGTTTAGTGCCCCAGTGGGCAAAAGTTACATGGTAGTTCTTTAAAGAACCGGAGTCCATATGTTTTGGTAAACATAAGTAATGTGTTTTCATAAAAAGGAGTTGCGCTTTCTGTTGTAACACATTTTTATTATACCTGCATGTCAATGACAGGACAATGAATCAAGCTGTTTCAGGAGTGACAACATTGTGCAATGCAACAACATTTCTTTGCTTTTTGTGCAAGTCCGCCATCTTTAATTAAAGTTCAATCTATAATGAATAACAAGGAACTTCAATCAATCAATGAAAACTATCAACACAGTTTACAGTTAACGGTTTATTAGTATCAAAATCACCAGCTATACAATAAGGTAATCTTTATCATTCCTTTCATTATATCAATACACATGAATTCTATTGTCTTATTGCAACATTTATCACTCTTCTAGTCTCTACTGCATTTGTCTAAAAAAAGCTATTTCAAAATGTTATGCTCAGTCAGAACTTGATGCAAATTGAAACAGACGTTACATAAACACATTATTTTCCACCCTCCTCAAAATACAATCACAGCCAGACTGGAAATTTCAGGGCCATCAAAGCAGCGTCAGTCCATCATCCTCATCAAACCCAATCAGGCTCCCAACTGAGCCCTGGCAGTCTTCATGGAAACTGGCAAGAAGCAGCGGGGAGGACACAACACTGCTTATTAATAATTTAAACTGTCTTCTGTCCTCGGCACAGTTTTGCTTGGAAAACAACAGGACAGAAGAAGCCAAGATCAATCTCTTGATTTGTCTAATTATGTTTTGAGGAAATGGAAATGACTGCTTGAATAAGCCGGCATGACAAGTTAAACTGTGTGTGGCACTGGCTCGGTCAGCTCCACTGAAATGAATCTGTGCTAATATGAATACAGAATCTCATTTAAAAGTCCCTTGACATCTGAGTTATGTTTCTGTCCTCCATCTCAAAGCCTGCACATGAAAGATTACCAAGGCTCTTCCAGTGTGAGTCCCTGCACGGCTCCTTTAAACAAACATTACCTGCAATGCCCATATGTACCACAATCAATATATTTTTGTATTAACAAATCAAGTGATTAAATCTCCTCCGAACAGGGTCCTAACACAGAAAATTATCATCTGACATTTCAGCTTTACAACCTCAAGATATCTTCAGCCCCAAAGGGCTCATAATTATCTGTTTTAGACTAATCAAATCCAATATGGCTGCCTACTCTGCACCATATAGTAAGAAATATTTAATATAGAGAATCTATTTACATTAGGTATTTAAACCAAAACAGAGTTGAGAATATGGGAATATTGGCTTTTTATAAGCTTCTGCACTGAATTTCAAACCATATCCACTGTTGATCTGTGTGCAATGGGCATGGCAGGAAGTTAAAAATATGCCAGAAATGAATCTAATATTTTCAGGCCAAAAAAGAAAACAAACTGAAGGTTACAACACATGTATATCTGATATGACACAAATGTATATACTAATTGCAATAAAGTAAACCATCATCATTCTGTTACCATAGTGTGTGAAACAGCAGTCTGCCTAACAGCATAAATACAAATAGTGTTAACTATTTGTTAGCATGTGACACACTGCATTAGTGGTAATTTGGATATCTGAAGAGCTAAATTTGGATAAGTTCAGGCAAAAATCACGATTTAGTTAAATTTAGGAAAATATGTGGTTTGGATTGTCGGACTGCACTAAAACCTGTTAATTTTGTTCAGCATCATTTTATCAGGGTTGGCCTTTGCAGAGATAATGTTCACATATTGTATCCCAGAAGATTCTGCGAAGTTCTGGAGGGACTGAGTTGTTCTTTTCAATTTTCACGACATTCTTCTGTACTGGTTCCAAAAGAACATTTCAAGGGGGATTGAAAAGATGCTGATAATAACAACTGCACAGATTATGGTTTAGGATTAGGATAAAAAACACTCCGTGTGAAACCCACCTTGTGTTTTATTTGGCACTTTACAAGCCCTACAATCTGATGAAAGCTTGTCTTTCTTCGGAGTCGACACAAATAAACTGGATTATTTTATTCTGCTGCATGAATCTAAAGATCTGCCTTTTGGGAAAAAAAAACAAAACAACAGCTGTGTGGGATCCTTTTCTACAAACCTAACTGCAGTTGTATTTTCCTCTGGTTTTCTCTCTCTAGAGGCAAATATAACACACATATAGGGGGCTGTTTTCTTATTTCTTGAGCTTTTTTCATGTTATTAATGATTACTTTTGTATCAGGTATGTTTCTGATCACATCCTCAGGGAGAATTTGCAGAACTTATAATAGTAATAGATATCCACAGCAGTAAAGAAATGATCTTTTTTCCTATATGGTCAGAAAATATCTTAGAAATCCTTCAACTTGGAGAATTTTTTTTGTCTTATTAGTTGAACAGGAATGCAATTGTGCTCTGGGATCTGACCTTTACTTCAACACACAGCAGAGGAGAGAACAGAATCTTGTTTGAGCAGCGTTAGTGCAACAATGCACTGCAGCAGAATGTAAAGGAGCCATGCAGCGAGCACACTATAGTCTGCAACCTCGGGCTCTCCATCTGTCCATCCACTACAAGTAAATCAATAACATCACAATACATTGCAGACTAATACAATACCTCCAACAAGGATTCCTATTAAACTTGCACATTTTCAAATTGAAATAATCACACGGGGATGTTGCAAGACTGTATATTGCTACAGCAGGTGATGTTTAAACATATAACAGGAAGGAAAACTAAAACCACAACACTTATTTAGCTCACATTTCCCTTGAAGTCACTGAGCAGAAATGACAGCAAAGATCTTACAAGATAAATCCAAGAAGTCATAAATAAAATGCACATTATGCCCTACTTATGATAACAGGTACAACTGAAGGAAGTAGGGCGTTTGCAGAAATGGCAAATAGAAAATCTGAATATAGACAGAGGTGGGAGTTGAGAGAACAGGCAGGTTTCTTCTCCTTTTTAAATGGTAAAGTATAGTTGAGGTAATCACCTGACATGATTTGACAGTTTGCAGTATGCCCCATAGATTAATGGCACAAACCAGTTTGCAAAATGAAACCCATCATGGATGAAGGTCTTCATCGTTATAGTGATTAAATCAAATAATTACATTTACTAAGACAGTCTTTTTTAATGATTCAAATGATGACACATACATTAATGGTTGTTGTTTAAACATTGTGCAAAAAAGAAAAAAAAGAAAATAAATTATCATGATGGAATACAACAGAGGATTGCATTCCCACAAAAAAAACACAAAAAAACCCATTACAGACCTCAGTCACCTATCCACCTCCTAATTATATTACGTTATATTCATGAAATTCTGCTCTAACAATTATAAACTACATATTCATAAAGGACAATGTGAGACCATTATCTCAATATTTGAAGATAACAGGCTAATCAGACGGGAGTACTGTGTGAAGCTCACCTTTTTCTTTAACTGGGCATATGAACTAGCTTCTGGATGGTTGATTTGTTGTATTTCGGGCTATACTTTGCACCACTTGTGGGACTTTAGGTAATTAAAACTTTCTAACTTTCGAAGAAAGTAATCTGAGAGAAAAATTCTGTTTTGGTTATGTTGTATTTGAAGTAAGTGGAAGGTATGTAGAGTCAATGCTGGCGTTATGACACCGTCTAGCCTCAAAACTGGCTCTTTCTAAGATTATGTCTGATTGTGGAAAAAATATTCAGAAACCTTCTTAGAAACTTGAAACAAAAAGACACAGCAGTTACCTGCCTGAAAGCAATCATATATCAGTATCTGATTGATTCAATGATACTTCAGTATGGCCTTAAAAAAAAAAAACAGCAAATTTTCAGCAAGTTGCTCAAATAAAATGTTGGTATTTTACATTTCTGGGGAACACAGATACACATCATTTTATTATTTCTGGAACACTTTTTTGTGGGATTTTGTGAGACCATGTCATAATTAAACACTCAGTCACTGCTGATTAACACAAAGTGAATACACTGTGTTTCTGTAAATAGTTCAGACCGATAACAGAAGTACAAACACAATATAAACATTAGAAATTCAGCTGCTTTATAATACAGATTTTGAAGTCACAGAAAGGAGATAACACTGACCTGCTATGTGTTCCACTGCCACCCCTCCTACCTCCTGATGTGTTACTCCAACATCAGCTTAGAAGCAACTCAGACAACGTTCACATTCCCAGACTAAAGCAAGTATTTTTTTTTCTGTTTTCAAAACAAAAACAGATTTTTGAAACCTTAATCTGTGATTCTACATCAGTACAGTGTGTCCAAAATGATCTCCAGCTCTGCTATCCTTTCTGTATAGCTGGAAAAATGTTTGCTGTCATCTAAAATGTGCTGCAATAGCCTCCACTGAATAATTTTGTGTCTCAACTTTCGTTCCTAAATAGTCACACAAACATATTTTATGTATCTCAAATGCAGTTGCGTTTGTGCGACAATTAGATGCAAGACATTTGCAGTTATCACTGCGAGCCGCCACACAACACATCTGTGTGGTTGCTAATGTGAATGTATTATCTGTGGTTTTCTTTGCAAAGTCTGCATACTTTTTAAAAAATTCTTTCACATTGTACAGAAATTAAGGCGACAAAGCAGGGCCTGTGTTGTAGCTCATCCAGTAACTCGCTAATTTTCCGACTACATATATCTAAAATTGATGTCTGTACATATGAAGACTTTAAAGGTTTAGTCCAACATAAAAAAGATAAAAAAAACTTTGAAAATAACCATTAATATCACCCACCCATTAAAAACCCATACCCATACCCATATTTCACATAAAAGTTGAGAATACAGGGGGAGGTAAACGTATCAGTGTTGCAGAAGAAAATAGAAACAGCCTTTTAATCCTTCATCCAGTTAAAGGGCAACAGTCTGAAAAAATTAATTTATCCTGCGATACTTCCTGCTGTAGCTGTGGTTATTGCCCTAAGTGAAAAGCCTTAAACATACTCTAAAATCGTCACCAATCTCACTAATATTTACATTTTCGCCGGCCTTATGGAGATATTTCAAATGTGATGATGTTCTCATTAAAATGAACAGTGTAGGTATCCATCCACGTGCCACCAGGGAACACCTCAAAACCACAAAGCCTTCTTCCAGTTGAGCTGACCTGCATGGATCAGGAAACGGCCCAACACACGATGTGATGTGAATAAGCAGTGAAAGGGAGCAGTCACCCATGGGCACAAATCAAACGCTTATTGTGCTGGAAAGCCTGGATGTGAAGTTAGGAAGCATGGATGGATGACTGATGCGTCTTGGGTTACTTCCCTGAAACAGGCATTCACTTTCATTTTAATGCAAATGATATTCATTATTCCACAAAAGTCCGCCAGGAAGAAATGAAGAGGTTAAAAAAAAGTCTTGACTTCCTCTTCATTGTTTTCTCTCTTTGTGAAGATATTTATTGTAAAGCTGCGTAGCAGCAGATAGGAGGAGAAGGAGGAAGAGGAGGAGGGTGTATAACGGAGGACATGGCCGCCTCAGCAAAAAAGCCTGAGATTAAATAATGTTAATGTCACTCATCCTATCTGACTCTGCTTATTCAGTACCAACACCAGCAGTTTAGCTTTTCCAATTGGATAGAAGTTTGAAAACAGCACTTCCCAACAATCCTCCAGTTTGTTATCCAACTACCTTTTTATGCTGCAGTTTTAAGTGCAAGTATCTGCAGCTCTGCAACGCACTGCGGCAAGCCCTGGCTTCAAACAAAATTGAGCTACTTTTTAAATAATTACAGGTCATGCCATCAATGTAGCATGAAGCCAATACTGGCCTAAGAAGCCTAATTATGATACAGTGACATGGATTTAAAGGGTCCTTCTGAAATCATCCCACCAACATAAAACCCAGTTAATCTGTCATAAAGAGTTATAAAAACAATGGTGTATGGTTCGCAGAATCAGGGTTAATCTACTTTAAATGTAAAGCCTGGACCACTACAATTTAAAAGATGCAGATATTTATTAAGTTGAGGGGTCCTAGGGACAAGACATGCTAGTGGGAAATGTAGGACATACTGCTTTTTATAGATTTATTCACATAATAAAAATAATCTGCCTTTTTTAAATCTCCAACCTGTAATGTGCAACTTTAAATCACTGAACATTTAAATTCTATTATCTTCATGTTAGCAAAATACATGTTTTTTCAGCTTTAGCACTGAATTTAGTAGAAGAAGGAAAAGCTAAAGTCACATAAAGAAAAGTATGCCTCTACCACTCCATTGCTACTTTTGTGTGATTCAAGTTCAGTCTTTGAAATGCTCCAGAATGGTGGGTAAAATGATCAACTAAATATCAAACATATACATATATATATGCTATATACTGCATGTTATAAAGTCATTGTAAAGATTCTTGCCTGACAGACTCCATCTGCAATCTCTCTCAGGTCAGACCAACACATGCAAAACAAACACACGCAGGTACTAAAAAAAGGCACCTGTGAACCAGCAGCTCAAGAAAAAGTCGCTAAAGCTGGCTCAGCGGCCTCCTATGTAATGCAGTAATGTTATGAAACATGCACGGTGTGGCTACAGCTGAATGGATGGACCACGACAAAGCAGAACAGCTTGGATCTTCACGCTCAGGTAAAGATGTGGCGTCCCGGATGGTCACAATGTTCTTGTTTTGAGTATGAAGGCCTTCAGATCTGATCTACAGTATGTTGAACGGTGAATTCAATTCTAAATATCTAAGTAGAAAACAAAGGATTTAACCTGAGTTAATACAAGTCGGTACGAAATACTAATACATTTATTTTAAGTAAAAATAAACAAACGGCTATTATCATTTTAATATGACTAAATAGATGCTTCCACATGATAGCATGGAGAGATGTTGGAAACCTATATTCTAATGTTCTAATAAGAACTTGTTTATTTACATATAAGCTCTACTTCCATAACAAATAACTTTCACACCTGATAGGAAATGTAGTTCCATCCTTATAAGCCTCCATCTTAAAAGAGCAGATAGGTTGGCTGAAGGCAAGGCAAGAAAAAAAAAAACTCATCATCCTCCACAGTTGGTAAGGAGTTCTTTCTGTTCTCGGCTGTTACTCTAACATCCGCTCTCATCTCCGAAATCTAACACTAGTCAGCATCTGTGACACATTTAGGCTAGGATGATGAGTCACTCACTTCTCCTCCTTTTTCCTGTCCCCTTCGTTCTCTTTTCTCTGACAGATACTCAGAAAGTGAAAATGGGTAAGGGTGAAAAAGGACTCCGCTGGGGGATTCTACAGAGCCACGTCCTGCCGCTTCAGAAGGGCTAATAAAAACCACAAAAAAAAAACCCAGACCCCGACTCTGCTGCTGCCGCTCCAGCTTTGCCACAAGAGCCAGCAGTCGCTCAGGAAGGGAGGGCCCCTCGAACCAAACACCCCGTCACGGCACACCAGTGGGCTCAGACTCGCGATAACAGGCTGACAAGCCAACAGAATACCGAGCGAGGTCACAAGAGGTCATCGTAATCCAGCATCTTGGAGTGCTGGCGGCTTTTCCAAAGGCGGAACAGACGGAAGTCAAAGTACATCTCGATCATCTCTTTGCCTGCAGCGGAATGACAACAAAAGGAGGACAAGGTTATAACAGAGAACACTTGTTGGGAAACTTGAGCTCACCTAACATCATCGCCCACTACTCCCACAGCGGCTACATCGCAGCTTTATGTACCTGCAACGTTATTAACCTGCTGGATTTACAACAGCTTGAGTGTTTTTGCGAAATGTTGGTCTGTAAACAAAAATCAGATGCAGAGATATGATTTATAGTCTTTTATGAATCTGTTGTTGATGTTTTAATCCAGTTTAGCAGAGAAGTTATCAGACCTAGAAAAACAAATGTGTCTGTTCACCAGAGTATTGGACTGACAAAAAGGAAATAAATGCTATAGCATACCATCCGTTTTCAGATGACCATACTGGCTCAAATTTTAGATTGCATGTTTCTGGGGAATTAAAGGTGCAGAGTGGGACAATTACTGACATCTAGTGGTAAAGAAGGGCATAGCAATGACTTCAGTACAGCGATGACAGCACTACGGGTAACTACTTCAAAACTCTGTACGTGTCTTCTTCTACGTGTCTTTTCAGGCATTACTTTTCCCCAATGGTGCTCCAGCATCTATCAAACAAAACTTCTCACTTCACACACACAGTTTGTCCATTCAGAGACACCGTAGTAAAAATGGTGGCACAAATATGGCAGCTGTCACTGCAAGCAGATACAGCCGACTCATTCTGAGAGAATAAAAACAATTTTTCTCTCATTGACCTCTGATTTTGTTACACACTGCACCTTTAAGCTTAAAAATGTGAGTTAAGTTTTGCACGCTCATCTCAATGTCCAAATGAAGGAGAGCAAAAGTAATCCCATTCGAGAGGCTAATTTAGTTCCCATCACAGATAAAAATACTCTTCCATGTTCCAGCACAAAGTCTTTGTCAGGTTAATCTTGTTGTGTATTGTACAAGTTTTTTAGCTGTTAACTAATTTCTGGGTTTCCATTTGTTGCAAATCAAATCTGAATCTTCAGCCGCTTGAATCAGACGTTTCCATTAACTGGTTTGAAGCGAGAAAAAGCTACAACTACCTTTGTTTTCTTATCAGCCAGAATTTGACATTCAAACAACAAATTGAAAACCTGGTATTTAAACTCAGGCTGTAACAAAGTTTTTATTTCAGAAATAGATCCTGTTTCTCTTTTATTTAAGGAAGTGTCTGGTGTTTTCAACCTTATTACCTCTCACTGACTATGGTGATGTGTTTTGAGGCTTTGAGGTTCATAACTAGTTGCGATTTCCTACCTCACCACTGTGATGCCTTAGATGGATGGAGGTCTACAAAACTCTTCTTGGACTGGTTCATTCTTTCATATTTGGGAAAATATCTTCAAAGAAACCGAAGACCTTAAGCTCTCTCTTGAGATTTCTTACAATTTGACTGTCCTTCATGTGGGAACTGAGCTTGGGAAAAGAGCATTTAGTTTTGCCCCCATCAGCATGGAACAGACAACAAAATGTCTTGGAGACGTCTGAAGTGATTTCACTTGAAGCCGCTTCATCTTAAATGACAAACAATGTGAAAACATCGAGCAGTGCTTGTGTTTTTAGCTTTTTTTTAACTTGTTACTCCAGTCTGCTGGTTGTTAACGTCTCTGCATCACACAGAAATACAGTTTTACTGTTTATTATTTTATTTTGACATGTGCTGCTGACTTCTTCGCCATGATCTCAATGAGTTTTTATCTGGTTAAATAAAGGTTATAATAACAAAAGTAACAATAATAATCACATAGAAGCTCTCAGAGAGCGCAGACCTCCGCCAAGCCGTTGTAATAGCGTTGCTACGTCTTGATGGAGTTCGCCGCTGTATGTTTTTTGTGGTTGTAATTCAGTAGGACAGGTAGTTGTCAATGAAAAATGAAAAACCTTGAAGAGAAATAAAATAACTATAGTGGACATGTTTCAGAAAGGACTTTTATCTCCAGGAATCTCTGGAATATTCTATTATTATCTGGGAAGACGCTGGTCAGTTACATGAGTTTACTGTTTGCTGGCTCCGAGCGAAGACAACATATGAGTCACAGTCTGCTAAACCTGATTCACAACATTGTTTTCATTTCCTCTAATGTGTCTCAAATATCTAAAACAGGGAAAAACCTTTGTTGTGCATTAGTGTACGTTCTGTAATACAGCCATAATGAACATAATCCACAATGACTGAAAAATAGTTTCCAGTTTATTTACTGCAGAAATGACACACAGTGACTTATTTTAAAATGGGTTTCAGACAGGAAGGGAGGCCAGGCTGTTGGTCATGGACACGCTGAACAAATGAGGGTTTTAGATATTACTTCATATTTACCACTGCGATGAAGATTCTTGTTCTTTTTTATTAGATTACAGCTACGCAAAGAAACGTTTTTCCACAGAAACAGATGTTAAACAATGAAAAGCTCTGACACAGCGAGCACAGTGATGCACACAATATCAGGCTGATGGAAACTTATTAAATGACTGTCAGAGGATTGATGAATCACTGCCATTTCAACAGATCTGCTGACAATAATGTGATTTTGCGGCAGAGAGATCTGGGTCAGAAAGCTGCTGCCTTGGACTTTGTGTTATGGTGTCATTAGTTATGAGGCATTTTGCACACTACACATTAATTGGAGGATCTGCATGTGAGGAAAGAAATGTCTGCATTGGACCGAACGGACCTTGTGCAGCTTTCACAGTCAGATATTTGGTTTAAAGTCTGGAAAAAATCCAAAAAAGGCTATGTGTGAATATAGCCGATCAATCCCTGGAGAATCCACAGCAAGTGAGTGAACTGATAATAAATGTTGCTGCTTAGTACACTCTGCGACTACTTTCATCTGTTCAAAATATAGCACATAGCAAAATATATACTTTTTTAACTATATTTTGGAAGTGAAATACCAGAATATTCCTTATTATGTAACTATTTCATTTTGAAATAATACAAATAACTTAAACTCCAACAAAACACGTCCTTATGGTTTAACCCTTTTGCCCTCCTCGTCACACTGTCGGACATTTTTGTCAACTTTTTTTTTTTTCATTTCATTTCATTTGGGCTGTGTAACAGCTTGGAGGGTGAATTTTTGCAGTAAGTCTTCCATTTAGTCAAATTTTTTAAAATCCAGTGTCTTTTAACTCTCGTATGTCTTTCATACTTTGTGGAAGAATTTGGCATCCTCTGGTAATCCTTGTGGCCAAAAGTGTTCCTGAACAAAAACTGCTACAAAATCGTCATAAATTCATATTTTTTTCATATTTTTTTTCTTCATAAATCACTTAAACAACTTTTGTCCTGCTCAAAAATACAAAACTTTTAGTCATTTTCAGGACCCTTTAAATATCAGTTTGAATATTTGAAGTACTGCCTTATTCATAACAAAAAAAAACACAAAACTGAATACATATGAGATAGATGGTCTTTGCTGATGATTAAACACTTGAATATGTCAAATATTAGCAACACATTTTTTTTGTGCATTCTTTCTACTTTCATGCAGCACAGTTACATTTTCAGGTTTTTGAAATAATCTGACTACCCTTCTTGCTCCTATTTCATCCTCCTCTCAAGCCATTGCTAATAACAAAGTTAGTGGAAAAACTTGAGTCACTGTTGATACTCTAGAGAACTTCCCTCTGCTGGGAAGTCTATGATTTGATGTTGAATGCAGATGTCACATTTCTCGTATTCTCTAAGAGACGACAGGCTGATCAGCTTTGAGTTCAACGTGAATGCATCCCTTAATGAGAACCTTAAATCCTTAAATAGACATCCCTCTTTATTTATATCTGGTGGTCATAAAGAGGTATTCTGTGGCTGTGTGCTTCAAATCAATGCATTAGACAAGTTCAGACTTCCAGCACACCTTCAGATGTTGTATTTTATTATTTTTCTTCCTGTCTCAGCAACTTAAGTTGTGCATATGGAGAAAAACCCCCACAAAGATGGAGATGAAGCAGAGCACAGTGGTTTAACAGAAGATGTGAGAACACACAGCTGCAATCATGATGTTTTATTATAAAAAATGATTAGCAAGGCATTAAAAGATATCAGGAAAATACCTTGTTAATAACTACTAATAAAATACTAGAGTTCCTTTTGGAAAGACAAAATTGTAACTATCTTTGGAAATTTTAATGAGTGTGGAGCGCAGCAGTATGAATATACGAAAGCTAATTGCTGAAGTATAACAAACAACGTCAACGATGAAGAATGAAACTTTATAAAGAGAGATTTGTTGACTGAAATGCAAAAGATGAAACAGCTGAAAATGGAGCTCTGTGGATTTTGAACTTCCAGGATGAAACTCAAGGGGGGGGGTCTACTATTTTGGCCAATTTAAATGGGCCGAGTTTTATAGATTTGACAAATGTACATATTTGTAAAAAAAAAACCTTCAAAGTTGAATTGTCCAGGTAACAATTCCCATTGATGCACAGGTAAAGAAAATGATGAATTATTCTGATAATATGAATTGTTGCTGATAAACAGCACCAGAAATAGAGGCTAGGTGTCGACCAATAATCTGCATGGCCGATATAAGACAATTTTACAATAACCGGTATCGGCCGTTTTTCCCACCGATAGCCGATAAAATAAGTTTATTTTTAAACGCCCACCTTTGGCTCTCATACAGCATCTCTCTCTGCCTGAAGGCACCACTGTAGGATGTGTAACAACCTGTTGAATTTCACAAGCAGAGTCGACTTTCACAATGTTTCATGTTGTTTGCTAACAGTTTACGTGTTAACAGTAAGATTGATAAACACGCCGTCTTCATACTGGAGCTCTGTGTCTGTTCTGACTGCGTGTGAAGATCTTTACACGCGGTCGGAGAAATCGTTGTTTCCGTAGGGTGTTTTCTTCCAAACACTTTATGGAGTTTGGTGGCACATGAGACGTGAATATGTAGAATATTTTTGAGCGTGACGTTGTCAACGACAATGCTGCTCAGATGTGTTCACGTAGGAATCGAAACCATCCCTCCACTAATGGGCTGCA
>JAOXYM010000012.1:27979555-27991426 GCA_028567055.1 Leptatherina wallacei | reverse complement strand
AAAGAAATAAATCTTTTGCCTCAAACTTCCTGTCTGCTCCTTCCTGGGTCCGGCCTGACTTTCCCTATTCCTAACAGTTAAAAAAAAAAGTTATACTTTTATAAATACCAAGTAAAAGTACACGTACATAGTATCGGATTGATACCCGTTAGTGGTATCGATGCATCCCTAAAATCCAGTTTTCCACTATAAATTCTGCAGAATCTTTCTGCTGCAGTAAATGTCTCATGCTACAACCTGACATCACTAACTCACCATGCGGTGCCAAGATAAAGGTGATTATTTCTTGGCTGCTCTCTCTAATAATCTTGGCTTTCCTTCCAACTCTGCACTGCGTTCAAGCATTAAGGTCAGGAGAAGCGCATGCATGCCATATGTTTTCCATGGCATTTACTCTTCATCTGCTTATTACTTGCAATTTTCCCCCAATAATTACTTGTACAGCATGTTTCAAAGGGGCTGCGTGTGGTAATAGTTGAGTAAGTGGGCATGTTTCAGGTGCATAGGTATGTGTTCATGTCTGCATATAGCAAGTGTGTGTCAGTCTCTGTGGGGGTGGAAAGGTTGTGGCAGGAGTACCAGAGGAGTGTGAAAGCAAATGTGTGAGCAAGTAATTCAAGCGAGAGCAAGTAAGTCTGTGTGTGTGATGCTTAATAGAGTTGGTGTCAAGAAGTCTATTTTTTCCATCATTTGAAAGTGGGTGTGTGTTGGTTGTCCTATCCACCTCTTCATCCCCCTACCTGCCAAGCTGTGCTGTGTCGCAGCCTGACAGCTGGATCAGAGCTGTAGAAGG
The DNA here is from genome assembly GCA_028567055.1 of Leptatherina wallacei. Classification (NCBI taxonomy): domain Eukaryota; kingdom Metazoa; phylum Chordata; class Actinopteri; order Atheriniformes; family Atherinidae; genus Leptatherina; species Leptatherina wallacei. The sequence continues at coordinate 27,990,633 of JAOXYM010000012.1, read as the reverse complement.
AGCTGCTATTGTTGGAAGCCATACTCCTGTCTCTTTAATTTATCAATTAGTTTAGTGGCATTGTCAATCTTTAACCATTCGTGTTAGAAGAGTGTTCTGCAAACCTCTGCAATGTCAAGGGAAAGAGCCAACTACGCTGTCTGAATGATTTATTTGCATGTGGTCGCAGAGAGCATCTGGTTCTGAGTGTGTGCGTGCATATTTGTGATAAGGATTGAGAGTGCTGCACATGCATGCAGAAACATCAAGTAAACACTTGTGCTATGAATGTTTGTTGAGGTAAGGCAGTCGGGGTTTGTCCTTGAGGCTCCTTACAAACCTTTTCTCCGTTAGCGCTCCCCAGCACGTAGCAGCCCATGATGTGGATGAGGTTAGGCTCCGGGTTCAGCTTACTCATCAGCTTGCTGAGTCGCCGCCAAAACCTGGTCATACATTACAGATGAAAAGTGAAGGCCATCAGAAACGTATGGGGAAGAGAGGGAGATGGTCACCATGCTCCTGGCTCTGATGGATTCCCATTCAAAAATCAACTTATTTTACAGTTTACAGTTATTTCTGACATTGGCTGGTTTGTTGTTGTGTGCAATGATGTGAGTTCCGTTCTGCTAAGCAAGCTAGATTAGCTAGCTTTCTCAAGCAGCTGATTATTGGCGAAGTGAAAGACAATCTTCCAGGTGAAATTGCTGTAGTTGTACTTCCACAACTTGGATTGGACTTTTTTTCATGTCTGCATCAACAGCTTTTCTCCTCAGTCAGCAGCAGAGCAATGACAGCAGGACACATCATTCTGCTCCCTCCTCCATCGTTTCTGACTCCTCAGTTCATCTGGGAACCTTGGTATTAAAACATAAGACTTCCAGACTGAAATGTTTTACACTATATTGTCCTGGGTTTTAATGTGAAGTTTCAAGAAGGTCTACATCACACGTGAAAAAAGTTGGAAATTTAGAATAATATTAAGCATAAATCAGTTCCAGGTGACTAATTTCTGTTTGTCTTCTAGTCGCATTGCTACAACCATACTTATGCTCCATCATGACCTGGAGTTTTCCTGTGATATTTGCTATTGTTTTCCTATTTTCCATTGCATTCAAACAGCAGTAGCTGCTCACAATAGTAGAGTATCCAATCAAATTGAAGTAAGACTTACTGGACCATGTCTTCCTCCTTCTCCACCTTGGCAAAGGTGGCCACTTTATTCTTCAGCAGATACAGATGTCCCGGACCACCCTGAGGACAAGTCACTGTATTATGAAATTCCTTCACACTGCGAGTGTGATAAACTTATAATTAAACTAAATGCATGATACTGAAGATTTTAAAATCTTTTGCTGCTATATGAGATTTACAGAAATACACCAGACAAGGAAAAATGCGCGGGGAAGCTGTTTAACATACGAATGGTCACTAAGTCTATCAGTTTGTGAAACACCATTTAAACATGAGAAAAGATTGAGATGATAAAACAGGAAAAGGAACGCTGACTAAAATCTGTCCCTATAGTGAAGCATCATGGTGAGAAATTTCACAAATTTCTTGTGTCTTTTTGTGACCATGATTTAATTGGAGGCTTGATGGGAAAAATGTAAGTTAAATCTATTCCGATTCATAACACAATGAAATTAGCAAAGTCAGGGTCTTGGTTTCCTGTTAATACCAAGTCAATATTTTATAATTAGATTCATACTGTTGAATTATTAACTTCTTCTACGTTTCATTTCACTGTGTTTAACATAATCAAAGCAGTATAAATGGATCTTTGCATTTGTGCAAAATATTTGTTTACTGCTGATAAATTGTGATTGTTTTCTAAGACCTAAATGTAAGCAAGTATACAGCCTATAAATTTCACATAATATAACTTAATTAACTGGAAAATAGAGTTTGAATAGAGTTTGTCACATTTATGTTTATAAGAAAACATGACCCAACGATGTCAAAGTATGTCCTTATATCAGTGTCTGCTGTCACTCACCTGGCAGAAAATGAGCATGTTCCAAATTTTACAGCCTTTCCTGTACGCAGTCAGCTTCTTCTCAATCTCCTCTGGGAGAGAGAGTGTCAGAGTGAGAGGGAGGGAGCGAGGGAGAGGGAGAAGGAGAGGTGTCACTTTTCCCACTCAGCCATAATGGTGAGAAACACAAATTGGCTATCCCCCGAGAGGCTCACACAAGCACATGAATAGAAAAACAATGAGTCATCTCTACACTCTGGCCAACTAAAACTTATTCCAGCCTCATATTTTCCACCTTTATAACAGGAGCCATTTTTACTGGAGTGTTATCAATATTTATGAAAAATGTAAGAAGTACAGCACTCACCGAGGATGTCGTCAAATGTTGCATGTTCATGGTCCTTTAAAGAGAATATGAAAACAAAATTATTATTTAGTTAAAGGTTGTGCTCGGCAGCACAAGGAGGACCTAATCAATACTACGAATAACAAAGTAATATTAATTTTCACAAAGTACTGAAGTTGTCATAATGTCTTAATCTGAGATCATATTTGTCTTCAACCGGCTCAAAACCCAAACTATGGTCAGAGAGCAGTATTTAATATTCTTTATTTCGAACAAGTAGTTAAAAACAGTGAATCATATATAACACAAAAGACACAAACAAAAATAAAAGGATCACAAAACAACGAAAAAACAACAATATACATGTTATAAAAGGAGTAGGAAGTTTAGTTATTCATATAGAATATATAAGGTATGTACACAAATATATATGAGACAATCAATATATATACTTTTTATATTTGCATATTAAATTATATACCAATATAGATACAATTACAATGTGAAAAAAACTATTTTACATATTTGTTATACTACATATATAGCCTATAATTTATCTAGGCCTGTTTACATGATCATATATAATTATATACATCTGTATATATTATATATCTTGCAAATACTATTAAACAAAATAGAGAAAAAAATTAAGCCAATAACAGCATCTGTGAGTTTAATTAATTGTTTCTTAATAAGCTGAAATAGTACAGGGAATCACATAGGGATAAATCAATGAATGTTATCATCTCAGGACAAAATACATCTGTAGGAAAAATTATTCTGTTGTTTTTGATAGTGCCAGACTTGCCAGATGGATCTAAGCAGGACGCTGAACTCTAGCAAATGCAATCAATCACCACAGGAGTGTAAAGAAATTAGCAAGCCTCCTTTGACTTTCATGGTTCAACTAATGTTTTTTAAAAAGGTTAAACTAGAAACCACTCAGTCCAATTGACTTCAATTATTGTAGTTTTTAATAGACATTTTCAAGCCAGTACATTCCATGTTTTTGAGAAACATGCTAACAGCTGTTTTACGGTATTTAAGCATTGATATTTTCTTGTGTTTCACATTGGGATTTTCATATGTTACTACCATGAAAATGTTCCAATATTACATTTCTCATGTACAAAATGTACATTTCACACGTATAACAGATATTTCTCATGCAAAACTTGTAAAACAAATGTGGCCAAATGTGCAAAACCATATGAACAAAAATAAACAAAAAAAAAACAGATTAGTTTTAATGAGCGTTTTGTTTTGTTTAAGAGGGCAAAAACCAACAAGACTGAATTTTTATACCCATACTTGAGGGTTGTACTTGCTCACATGTTTATTCAACCAACATTTGTCAAGTTTGTGTTGTGTTGTGAATAAAGTATGGGTTTAGGAGATTTGGAAATCACTTTAATAAACTCTAACCAGTGCAGTATTTTGAGTCACTGCATTAAAAACCAAAAAAAAATCAAGATGAAAGCTGTTATCTTTAGCTAAAGGCTGGAAACTGCTGCCCTGTAGCGAACATAATGTGCTGCACTTTGTTAGATTCACCACTTGTTTTAACCTACAAAGAATCTGGAAATGGACCAGCCTATTTCTGTCTATGCTGTGACCTACGTATCTGCAAGGGGATTTTGGCAAGTGGCTTGAAAGAATGTTGCAATACATCCTCCTAGCTTTTCTCCTCCTTCTGCAAAAAACAATACCATCTGGTGCACGGCCATTGCATTTTCTTATGAGCACGTGCCTCTTAAAATAATTTTAAAGCCACCATCATTAAGGCATTATTAAGGCATTGCAGATTAATAAATACAGTCATCTTCACTCAAGCAAAATGAAGAAATAGCTGCTATTCCTTTAATTTCATTACATGAACTACTACAGTGATTAATTAGTGAGAAATTCAAGTGTTCAGTGCTGATAGGAAATATCAGGCCCCAGAGTCAAATTGTAACCCACGTATGGCCTACATCAAATCAATGGCTTCTACTCACATAGAGAATAGGAATGATGGAGGGGTCGTCCCTGCGGATGATGTTTGGAACATATTCAGCCTTTGGTACCTTGGAGGATATCAGCTGTGGAGTAGAAGCAATCATGTAGAGGAAATGTGGCTCCATATAAATGGAAAACTTAATGAATATGAAGGCAATAAGAAAGTCAATAGCCGAGATCCTCACCATGATTTTCGGTGGGATGAAGTCCTCCCCTTTGCTAGCCAACCTTTCCATCTCCCTCTCCTCCTCCCAGTCAGCATCCTCATCCAGCCCTTCATCTAGGGTCCCTGAGGAAGCCTGAAGCTCGCCACCTGGCTCACATACAGGAACAAAGGGCCACATGAAAGGATAACACACAAACCCGATCAGAGATGAGGGTGCACCTTTTAAAAGCTTTGCACCTGTTATTTTATTTTCCCTGCACAAAAGGGAACAGCGGAGGAGTTAAAATCAAACGGCAGACAACACAAAGGGACACAGTAACAGTCTCCTTATGCACCCAACCACACACAAATACACGTGACACAAAGCAACAGGCAGATGGACAACAGGCTGCAAGATGAAAACAGCTGTGTGGTTGGATGGTAACAGCCCAGTAGCAGCACACAGACCAGCACATAAACTGAACAGATAAATCGTAGACACACAGTGACAGGAATGTACATCTGTGACTGTAAACTGTTATCTGATAGTTTTTGATGTGTTTGAGTGCACATGTATTTATCTCTGGTCTACTGTACCACATGTGTCTATGAGGAAGTGTTCAAATCAGAGTCTGCATCTGTATGACATATATGTAGGGTACGTGTTTGTGTTTCTGTTCATGTGAGTGACTGAGAGAACATGGACTCACTGTCTCTGGAGTCATGGAGTGACTCAGGCTTGACAGGGGTTGGGTCACTCCACGAGCGGCTGAAGCTCTTGGCTCGTCGGTCGGCGAACGCTGATAGAGTTAGGGGGGAAGAAAGTCACTCACACACACATGTTCTAAACAATATGTCCCAATGACTAAGGCCTTTGTCTTCTTGTACCAGTGAAGAACATGAACGCTACAGTAACGACTGGCCTTCTGCTGTTGCAGGGTTGCAGGTTTTCACATCATGCCATGATGAAGTTGTTGTTTATCATTTTACAATATTACATACAGAGCAGGGAGTCCAGTTCCAGTCCTCGAGGGCCAATGTCCTGCATGTTCTATGCTTCAACACACCTGACTCAGATTCATTAACAGGCTTGGATAGAACTTGACAACAAGCTGTGGAGGAGATCCATTTCATTTGAATCAGGCGTGGAAAATATCTAAAACCTGCAGGCCCTCAAGGACAGACAATGGATAACCCTGCGATTGGGCATGGTTTCATTACAGGCATATATTACTTCTGAACAGAAAAAAAACTCAAGCTTATGTCCTCAAATAGAAATGAAAGCTCAGGTGGGTTATTTTAGAATCCAAAACAAGACAGCACAGCACAACACTTCAAATTCTGACAATTACAAATATGTAAACAGCAAATATTTGACCAGGTTTATCTGAATATTGACTTAAATATCTTACAGGCAATCGTAAACGAATTTCAAAGGAAAACATTTGACTTTTTGAAATTCTAATGAATATGCGTAATTAATATTTTGATTAATCTCAGTCTTTCAATTAGAGTAAAATTATTTATAGACAGCTTGTATGTAAAGAAGTTAAGCTGTAAGAGTTTTGGATGAGTTTCTTTCTTTTTAGCATTCAACAAATTACAATTTACTATCTTACTTTCACTCTTGACTTGTAAAAGGGGGTATATAAAAAGAGGAATTACTTGACAAATGAAATTGACATAGCATCAAAGTTTTCCCAAATACAGCAAACAAAGAATACAAAGAAGGCTTTGTTCTAAAAACAATTACAGCACACTTACACAGGGAGTAATTCTATATGGGATATAAATGGTTTAACACACAATCAATATGAAAAAGTGACAATATTCTCACAGTTATAGACACATGATGATACAAATACTATTATCAATCTAAACCAGTTAACAGACTGATTGAAGAGATGTCTGTGAAGTAGGATTTGAAATTAAAACTCAGAACATAAAGTGTTCATCTAAACATGCTGGCGTAGCCTACTGTTGCTCCATGCGTAAAGCATGAATTAAGTCTGATGAGTATTTTTTTGGGTGACGTTATGGTTCACATTTTAGCACAGAATTGCATGAAAACATCTAGACACCAACAGACAAGCATGCAAATAAAGCATGCAGATAAAACAAAGGACTCACTCTGGACCTTCATCCTGCGGCTGCCCACCATCCGAAGGTGTTTGCGGAAATTTCTATCATTTAAAGAAAAAGAAGGAGATGCAAGAATGTCAAACATAGTCTGAAAATGAGAGAATTTCCAACTTAGACTTTACTTTTTAGAGGAGCTAAAATAAGATGTCAGGCAGGAAATAAAAGTGCCTAAATGCAAAACCTGTAGGCCTATGAGCATACATATATGTATTCTTGCTTGTACAAACAAGGGATATTCCAGACTATGACCATAAAGACATTGATTTAAACCGCCTTGACATAATTTTGTGCCTACAGATTAAAAATTTTTCATCTGTTATTGAAGGAGCAACAAAGGAAAAGCGTTTGTGTCCACTACAAATAGAGAATTATTTTTCATAGAATTAGATGCTAAGCTTGTCTACAAATGTAAACTGGACAAACTATTGCTCCTCCATTGTTAAAGTAACATCCTTGGTGGTAGAGTTTTGATTATTGTCTTTTGTATGAAAAAAGATGTTCATTTTGAGATTTTACAGGCTATGACAAACAGTTAAATGAGTAAATGAGCAAACGTTTAAATCTGCTGTCTCCTTGATGAGGAATGAATAGTTCTGGAACATTCCTGGCAGATTAGTATGTTGGTTCATTAGCAAGAGTAGCTCACTTACAAAGCCCCCTAGCATCCACAGGCTAATCTGTTGCAAGCCTTCCACATGCTACTGTGTCAATCTATTGTTAGCTATCCCTTCACATGCTACCAGCGTGCCAATTTATTGTTAGCTATCCATCATGCTACTAGCTTGTAAATCTATTGTCAGCTAGCCATCAACATGCTACTAGCTTGTAAATCTATTGTCAGCTAGCCATCAACATGCTACTAGCTTGTAAATCTATTGTTAGCTTGCCATCAACATGCTACTAGCTTGTCATACTATTATTAGCTAGCCACATGCTATGTAACTTGTCTACCTTGTGTTAGCTACCTAGGCTATCTATTGTTAACAAAATAAAATGTGAAGAATTTATGAAACTAAATGAATTTGATGACTATAGAACATTACATTGAAATAAACACGGTTGCTAATTTTTCCAGTGTCAAGACGTTAACAGAGTTGCCGACTATTTCTAGTAAGCTAAAGTCTGCTAAAAACATCTCGACTTCATGACATCATACAACAATAAGCATCCATGGCATCATTGTGTGGTATTTGCATTCTGTCAGTCCCTGTTTTTCCATCTCTCCTTCTGTCTGTGCTCACGTGCTATATTGGTTCCATGACAATTGCTCACAAGACAATTGCTCACAACAGAAAAAGAGACAAATGCTCACAAACGGTTTTATACTTACACAGAAAAAAACGATAGTAGGATAGAGATACAAATTTGAAATACGTTCACATCAATTTCATTATGATAATATAGGCTATAGGCAACAAATATTTTCTTAACCCAATGTAGCCTATAGACTATGTACATAAAATTTAATTCCCTTTTATCACACCTAAGGTCACACTTTATTTCACAACTGGTGAGACAAAGTTTTTACTTTTCTAGATGCTGCATGTAGCCTATACTCCTTTCGTTGGTCTTACCTCTTACACCCCATTTCACACTTTATTCATCTCATATCACAACTATTGTTTTGAGTATTGCCATGACATAATCACAAAGCTTTGGTGCCTTTATAGATGAGTTGCTCGGAATAAAAACACCTACTGAGTCGTTAGAGCTGTTCTGGATACTCAGTGTGATATAAGTACTTTTGAGCAATTCTGGTATATGATGAGCTTGGACCTGTGTCCATATACAAGGATGACAGGACAGACCCTGTGGCAATTTACAGTCATTAAGCAGTACTATTTGATTGTCTCATTATCATGATTATCTTTTAGATCACTATTTTATTTGCCAGGGAGATGTTTAGTTTAATTTATTGAACAGGGATCATGTACAACAGCATTGATCACAGAGGAAAATATGCATTGTACCAGATTATAGCTCTGAGCTCATTTTCATCTGTAGTCCCTAAAACACAAAAATACATTACACAGAGAATACAAAGCACATATGCAGATAATACTGATAAATACTAATTAATTGCATTTATTGCAATAGAAGGGAAAATACAAAAAAGCCATTAGTAATAGTAGTTATATTAGTAAACATAAGTTTACCCTATTTAACCCCTGCCCACCCTACTTCCCTCATTGTTCCATGTAGATAGAAAAAATATTACAAGCTGGGATATTTACAATATATTTCTTTTTTTTTTTTCTGGTCAAGGGAAACATGACAAATGCTCAAATTAATGCTGACTTGTCTGTTTTTTAGCAATTTTTTTTGTTTGTTTCTGTGCAGAATATTTTTAAATGTGATCCCTATGTGATATGTCTTATGTGACATATAACAGAAGGAATTTTTTATTTGAAAAATAAAGATTGTAAAATAATTTGTGAGCATTTGTCTCTTTTTCTTTAGTGTTGTGAGCATTTGTCTTGTGACCAAATGTCTTGTAAGAAATTGTCTGCGCACCGCTATATCAGTACAGGCAAAACACCAAAAAATCCAAAAACAAAGCTGCTCTCATTTGCAGATTTTCCTGTTTCTGTTCTCAAACAGCAAAATGATTCGGAAATTCGGACTGAACAGCAGCCCTATAAGAGTAGGTCAATTTGTTAAGATGTGGTCACTTTCCAAGCATTTCCAGGCAGCGGTTGCTCTGGTAAAATATGTGGCCACATCATCTGATGCCACCACATCTCTCTGTTAGTAAGGCTCTGAGGGTTAAAACTGAAGTCTTATAATTGCCAAGAATTGCCAACAAGTTATAAAATCAACAAAATATGTATCTGATATTTTTGCATCCCCAAAAAAACCAGTGTATGCTTCAAAGGACTGAAATGAGTTAGACTACAGTGCAAACCAAACATTTATAAACCCCAGAGAAGAAGACAAATTTGTAGGGACAGATCTATGTATGACAAGTTTCAAATGCTGAAGACACAATGATGTATCATCATCAGTATCAGAGATCTGATACTGACTACATTCACCTTCCATATTCAGGTCCTCTTTTAGTCCATTAATTTTACCCATTCTTATGCCCCTGATCACAAACATTCAGACTTATCTTTTTTCATCTGAAATGAATCAATTTGTACAAACAGGGGACAAGATGGCGAGAACATAAGAGAGACAGAATAAAAGGAATAAAAAAATAAAGCAAGTCCCAAAGTAAAACCTAAGTGGAGGCAAGTGGAACACAACAGTTCTTCATAATTCATGAAGGCTGGTTTGACTGTGATGGTTGCTGAGAATGTCCCATTTTTGCTCAAAATGGTAAAATGACTTGTGCGTTAATTACTTCTCATTATCTTATCTGGGGAAAAATGATGCATAGGCTAATGATCATAAAAGAATCATAAATAGGACAAAATTAACACATTTTATCATCAACTTCGGCTCATGATTTCTACTTAGTTTGATAGACAGAAATGTGCATCAGTGTTTTCTAGTGACGTGGTAGTTTTTTTCTCTTTTTTTCTAATCCACATAACTGTCATTATTTTTTCGCCTCGTTTCCATATGTACATTACTCTTATCTTCAGCAAGTTTTAAGGATAATAATTTGGTTCTTTGCTCTTTCACTCTGCAGTGCTCCAACAGATGAGCTCTTTGAAATTAGGTTGTTGTTTCCAAACTGTCTGCAACAACAGAACCATTTTCTCTCTAAAGAATAAGCATAAAGACCATCCTCTCCTACAGTGGAGATCAGATGGTAAAAATGGTCTGTACTGCCAGAAGAACATTGATACAGTCACAAACTCTAGCCCAAATCTAGAGGATAATTTTGATGGGTCATTTATGAATGTGAGTTTCACATTTGAGCAAATTTCTTTGTTGTGCGTTCATCATTGACTGTAGAAGAAATGGACGTGTGCTATAGCTAATGATTCCATGGACGTAGAAGACCACGTGACCCATAGGTTTCTGAAGAGCTGAAAACAGGCTCATTGGGCGGTTCCTACCTTCGCCATCTTGGCAGAGTTACGAGTCTCGTGACTCATGGAAAATACAAAAATGGCCGACAAGGAGGCGCTGAGAGGGGGGGCTGTGACGACGGATGATTGACACCCATCAAACTCTGAGCTTCCTGTAGCTACGAGCTATCAAAGCTAACCCGGTGCTAACGGGAGCTAACCAGCTAACAGAGGTAGGCGGGCTAAAGTTAAGGCGCGCTGTTGTCCGGCTAAAAACCGCGGTTGTGCTACTCTGCCTCATTTTGCCGGATATCTGCCACCTGTCGATCAAAAGGACACGCCCCTAATTATGAAAAATTTCAAGACTAAATAACATCTAAACTAATGAGTTATAAATAAATTCACATGACGGTAAACTTGACCTATTAAACCTAAAATGGTTTTTTAAACCAGACTGTAAACATGTTTAATTCTGCTGTGAAGTTGGCCTTTTTAAGATGGGAGTCTATGGGGATTTGCTCTGTTTTGCAT
>JAOXYM010000012.1:27938378-27950086 GCA_028567055.1 Leptatherina wallacei | reverse complement strand
CATCTTCTATTGTCCAGTTCTGGTGAGTCTGTGTGAATTGTAGCCTCAGTTTCCTGTTCTTAGCTGACAGGAGAGACTCCTGGTGTGGTCTTCTGCTGCTGTAGCCCATCTGCTTCAAGGTTGGACGTGTTATGCGTTCAGTGATGCTATTCTGCACCTTTTGGAAGCTGTGGTGATTTGACTTCCTGTTGCCTTTTTTATCATCTCCTATCAGTCTGCCCATTCTCCTCTGACATCATCAAGAGCATTTTGGTCCAGACATCAGCTGCTCACTGGATATTTTCTCTTCTTCAGACCATTCTCTGTAAACCCTAGTGATGGTTGTGTGTGAAAATCCCAGTAGATCAGCAATTTCTGAAATACTCAGACCAACAACCATGCCGCATTCAAAGTCACTTTAAATCCCCCTTTTGTTCCTCGTTCTGATGCTCAGTTTGAACTTCAGTAAGTTAACTTGACAATGACTAAATGCATTGAGTTGCAGCCATGTGATTGGCTGATTACATATTTGTCTTAACATGCAACTGAACAGGTGGACTTAATAAAGTGGCCTATGAATGTACATCTGATACATATTGGATTGCTACAGATGAATTTCCAGGAAAGAAAGTGCTAAAATAGTAGCTTTGAAGTTTGAAGATACTTGTGTCTCTCCCTTCCCCAAAAAGTTTCCACTGGTGGAATCAGGAATCTTGATGAAACAACTGGCCAGAGTTGCATAAGTGGGATAAGTTGAACTGCCCCTGTTTAATACAAACCTATATACAGTATCTATCTCCTCTTAGATCAAGGTATGTGATTCCAACAGAAGATTGCAGGAAGAATAAGTTAGAAAGAACTGCGCTTCCAATAAACTCTCTGCTCTCTCACCTTACTTTTCATGCACACCCAGAGACAAAGATAAAGGATTGGATTTGTCAGTAGGAAAGGTGAAAAAGCTTTGCCCTGCTCACTCACTACACAGCACATGAACTCAGATTAAGCAGCAGACTCTAGACGCTGCTAATCCCTGTTTGGCTGGATTCACCAGAAAGCGCTATTGTTCTGAGAGACCCATTTTAGTCCTCATCATCAGGAGTATGGGTCACAATCTCCGATAAGGCAGCAAGTACATTCTCTAAAAGCCTCAGCTGCAGAGCCCCGATACCAGCCACGATCGGCATGATTTATGAAGAGTGAAGCGTGAGCTGTGAAAAAGCCGGCAAGGTGGAGAGGGAGGTAATAAACAGATAAACAGCGAGAGAAAGACAAAGATGGATAGAGACGGAGAATGTGTGCAAAAACAGAGCATGATGATGACTGTGGAAGAAGATGGAAAGGTTGTGTGTGCAAATGGTATTGACTTGCTTTTCTTCACAGAAGCAGGAACATTTAGAGACATATAGACCCGACGATGAGCAGGAGAGCTTCGTTTGTCTACATTCAGGCTTCTGAGGTCAGCAGAAGTAGGTGATCCAGACCGAATCACCTACTACAGATCATTAGTCATCCGGCAGCCCTCAGACTGAGAACACGTTGTGCATGACATGAAGACCTTTCAACGTATGACTCAAACATTTAAAGTTAAATGTCATTTGAATTACTCACAGGTCCAGTGAGTCTTTTTGGAAGTTTGTGGATGTGGCTGCCAAAATACACAGCTCGGTGCAAAAGTCTATGCATCTTATCTTTTCATATTTCCAGGAAAACATAAAATGGATCTAGCAATGTAAATGCGCAAATGAAAATATGGTATGTAAGGAAAAAGTATTTGAGACAAGTCTCTGGGGAGGATTCATCCCTCCATCAGACCTGTTGTCAATGATTTTCAGCCCAGTTTTTGTGTCATTTGACATACGTCAGCCCTTTTTCCTGCTTCCTTCCCATGCAGGCCATCAACTGAAGGTCCAGATTTCCTGTTTCTGAAGGACATCACTTTAATATCTTCTTCATCTGCTGTAGATAGATTTCTAGTCCTGACAGTTGATCTTTTGTCTTCCACTTGTCGAGTCTCCTCAAATGTTTTAATGACACCACACACCGTGCTGAGATATAAGCTTAGTTTTCAGATAATATTATTTGGAAATCACATTGTCACAGCAAAAATGTTATTTCATATTTGTCAAATTGTCAGATTTGGTACTAGCGAAGTACTGAAATATTATGTGTTAGGCGCCATTCTAAGACTTTACTGATATTTATTTCTGTGTTCTGGAAATGGATGAGAAATGTGAAGGACTGGAATAAAACTGAGGGGAAAAGCAGTTGATGTTCAAAGAAAAACTTTCACAGATCTTCAGAAAGAACAGAAAACTATTGTTCAAGACCACTTTAAAAAGACTGTAACAACGTCTGGCAGCTTAGAAATAAAACAGAAAGAGCATAAAACAGAAAGACAAAGAGGTTTTAATCTACAATATTATTATATATTATTTAAATGGTGTCGCTTGCAGATTTTCAAGTGTTGTAACTTTACAGTATGTGGAAGGACACGTACAAAACTTTGTTATATAACCCTTGTTTTTCCTTAAACAAAACACCAAAACTAATTCTACTAAATCATGCTCTCCTTCTGATTATTTTTATTCTCAGCTTAATAACATCATTTTTGGGGTTAAAGTATTTGATCACCCCGTGACCCTGCATTGGAGCTAGCAGGTATAGCCATGAACAGATGGATGGAAATCCCCATTTATCCTTGTTTAACTGTCTCCCATCTTTAAAAGGGTTGCGTTGGGGAACAATAAGACGTAAGTTGCATCAAAATATATTCAGGTAACTCTCAACTCAAATCAAAGGTTCTCTCAGGTCCTAATATGTAATTTTGAAATGAAGTTTTATCTGTGTTAAGACCACAAGGAAAATAAACTGAGATGCAAAGTTCAGTTTTATTTCAAATGGTGCCAGTTCATAAAAAAGGTAATCATCCATCCATTTTCTATACCCAGTTTTTCTAAAAGCTGCTGGACTCGTCATCTTAATGCCAATAATTCTAAAAAAATCCAATTTTAAATCAGTTAAAGTTAATTATAATCCTCATTTTTATTATAATTGTGTTCAGACAAAGCTAATTAATAAAAAGTTGCCCAGCTTAGGAAACCATGAAAGTTTGACTTAAAGCAGACAAAAAAATCCAAACTAAAACTTGTTTTATGCAAGTTATTTTTTACCAATGAAACTAAAACGGATGTGGAAGATTATAGCATTCAGTAGGATCAAAGGGTGGTAATGCAACATATTCCAGCATACTAATAATAATAATAATAATAATAATAATAATAATAATAATAATACATTTTATTTAACAGCGCCTTTCAAAACACCCAAGGACACTTTACAAAGGTACAATAAAAACACATAAAATACAAAGACAAAAACATAAATAAGAAAAGACTTAAAAGAAGATAAAATACAAAAATTACTATGAGGGATGAGCAGTATCAATATATTCTGACTTCCATGTAATGAGTCAAAAAGATCATTTTAAGCAACTGACCCATGGTGAAACTTTAAAAAAGAGCCTAGCAGCAGGTTTACATTTATACTTGGAATTATCTCTCTAATTCACGCGCCGAGTCTACTCGTGCAGAAGATACGAGAAGGTGTCAGCGATGCGGTCCGCCTCTCTCGTGCGGTTCGTGCACCTCCTGCGCATCCCTCGGGCATTGAGCCTACTCACCTAACTTTTGCGGCCACGGAAGAAATCGCATCACTCCTCAGATTCTTCCTTTTGGACACCGCAGTTCCCATGCTGAAGTGGAAACGGCACCGAGAAGAACGCGCAGACCATTCCACAGACTGATCAGCGAAGAAAACAAACAAAAGAGAAAAGCACAAGCAAACGGAAGAATGAAAAGCATCCGCGTCCAGCGAGTCACTTTTAAATGTCACATATTTTCTTTTCTTTTTGTCTTAATCACGCGCGGGTTTGGAGCGAAGCGCACCAGCTGGGATGTGGAGAGGAAGTGTGAGGAGATGCGCCCTGCTCTGCTCTCCTCATCCATCTGAAGCTTCCAGGAAGGAAGCGAGACCATAAAAAGGAGGAGCAATCCGCGCGGGTGCTGCGTGGCTCGGACAGGTGCGGGGTGGGCATGACTGGGAAGAGCCAAACACGTAGACCTGTTCAATGGTGTGTATGAGATGTGAAGAGGTGTGGACACTTGACACTTGCAGCCTGTCATTGGATACAAATCAGTCCGTAATTTGGTCATCCATTGATTATTTGAACTAAAGTTCAAATGAGCTTTATTTAAACCTTTTACTGATAACCAGATATTTACAATATATCATTTCCTGTGGAGGAGCTAGACTTTTATGTGGGGGAGGATGGGGTTGGTTACCACAGTGGCTATACCTGGACCACTAGAGTGTGCTGCTGAAATATAGCGTGCTGAAACATTAGAGTAGCCTACAGATTAGAGTCCCAGATTAGCTACATGGTTATTTCAGCACTTTGACCCTTGACATTGAGGTGAGAGGACATTTTGTGTTTTTGACATCAAAAAGTAACTTTTTAGTTTTTCTGCATTTCTCTTCTAAGTCTTTTACACAATGGTTTATAATTAAATAGCCTAGTACCAATATAACCCCAACCCCATTTTTGGCATATGCATACATGGTGTGATATATGTAGTACTTTTTTTTTAATTTTTTGTAAATTGAAAATGGGCAGGAAACTTGTCAGGAAGACAAGTTTTTGGCAGACACCCGCTGATGAAATGCTCCGGGCAGTCAGAGCAGTGAAGCTGTTCAAGAAAACCGAAGCACTGCAGAAGAGTTTCAGGTTAACTGTAGAACACTAGCAAGATACTGTAATAAAATGGATTCATCAGAGGTGGCTGGCAATAAACCACACCCATCGGTAGCTGTAGGATTAGTCAGAAATCACTTAGTTTTCAGTGAAGAGCAGGTGGAATACCTCATCACTGCCTCAGATATTTAATCTGGCCGGTCTCCTGTTGAAGTTCAAAAATTGGCATACAAATATGAAGTCCACATCAATGTTCTGTCCACACAAACTGGGTTGAGAAGATAGCAGGGCCGACTTGTTCACTTGCCATCTCAAAACACATTCATCACTTTCAATCAGGACTCCTGAGGCCACCAGTTTTGCATGTTCCAGTGCTTTTGATAAGCACAATGTGCATCAGTTCTTCACCAACTTCGAGAAAGTGATACAAAGACATTTGGAACTTGGATGAAACTGGCCTTACCACTGTCCACCAACCCAACAAGGTGGTAGCCAGGAGAAACTGCAAACAGGTGGGCTCTCTGATATCCGCAGAGAGGCGAAGCCTAGTTACCCTGTCATGTGTTGTCTCAGACACTGGGAACAGTATTCCCCCATTCTTCATTTTCCCCATGGTCAAATTTCACAACCACTTTCTGATTTTAGCTCCAATAGGAAGTGCAGGTAGTGCTAATCCTAGTGGATGGATGAAGAAGGAACATTTTGGACTTCTTAAAGCACTTTGTAGCGCACACAAATTACCCGAGAAAAAACCCTTCCTTTTGCTCCTTGACAACCACAGCTCCCACCTGTCAGTTGATGGGCTAAACTATGCTAGAGAAAATGGGATTGCTCCCTCATCCTGCAGCCCCTGGATCTGTTTGTCTATGGTCCCTTGAAAAGACAAGTGAACACTGCTGCATCTGCTTGGATGTTGAGTAATCCGGGAAAAACCATGACCATTCATGACATACCAAAACTTGTAGCGACAGCATCCCCCCTTCCTGTAAACATGAACAACATTCAGTCGGGCTTCCAGGGAAATGGGGTATGTCCCTTCAACAGAGAAGTGTTCTCCGAGTCAGTATTTGCTTCTGGCTCTGTGACAGACCGTCCAAGTTCGGACCTCAGCTGCTGATGTCGATTCTCTGCCACCTGCAAATGGTACTCAGTGACACACAGAACAGGGCTCTGCAAACTCCCTGTTCAAAGACCATCAACTGAGGCCATTCCCAAAGGCTGGACCCAGGAAAATTGTTAAAAAGAGAGAAAGACTAACCAGTTCCATCCTCATAGACCCCCCAGAGAAGGAGAGGATTGAAAAAAAAAGCAGCTAGTCAACAGAGGATGAAAAAACCCTGGTCGCTCCAGCTGAACAAAAGAAATCTAAGGCATCAACAAAAAAAAAAGAAGAGAAAGAAAGAAAATATGATAGAGAGTTCATCAGATGAGGATGAATGTCTCTGTTTGGTGTGTGTGGAGCCATTTTCCAACAGCCGCCTCAAAGAGACATGGGTCCAGTGCATACTGTGCAAGAAGTGTGCACACCAGGATGGCACACCTGGGCAGACACTGTCTATCTGTCAGAACTGTGACTCAGAAAGTAAGTGAATGAAATAACAAGGACATGAGTATAGCCGATGTCTGTTCTCATGTGATGTTAGTAGTTGTTCTTGCACAGGGACTAAATCCCTTCTAGAAATGTGCTGCCAAATGTCAATATTTTTAAATGATGGCTATTTAGGAAACTGGAATTGACTTCAAACTAGTGATACTGGTGAACCATACGTGTCTGAAACAATGTTTTGGTTCTCCTCATCCAGTGACCTGCCAAACACCTGAGGTGTCCAACAAGATTTCAGAGGTGGCCAGTGCTCCCCTCTCTCTATTTCCACCTTCGTCAGCTGCATTAAATATGTATTATTTTCTCCTCCCCCTGCTTCACATTAGCATCACTTATGACTTATTGTTAGAGGGAACACATCATATGAAACACACTGTGTTTAATCACCGAAGGTATTATGATGAGCAGGTAACAAACAGAAGCAATTAGGACAGTCTTCACAACTCTACACTGAGCCAACTGTGGTTTGTTGTTGCTATCTGATACATTCATTATGTCAATCCGAGTGTGAAAACACACTGCAGTGTGTTTATTTTTGAGTGATCAAGCAGCTAGGCAAACTGTCATTTAGCCCGGTAGCACTTGATAAAAGACTGTGCAAACACTGAGGGGATCTGATTCATCCTCAGTGAAATGTGGATGCACAAAATATGGCGTTAATTGATTGGCATGGCACTTAGTCAGAAACACGCATTATACTGCAGCAGCCGTGAGTCAAATCCATTCCACTATTTGAAACTGCTGGCTTAGGATAAATGTAAACACAGGAGACTGACTCACATCCATCCCATTTTAAATGGGGAAGCTCTCATATCTAGAAATGTGGTTGAATTTATTAGTCATATTAAACAATGACAAATTAAGTCATGAGACCAGGAGGCAGGGTTTCCGTTCTACGGGCTTCTCTGCAGCTTCCCACCCGCTGCCACCCTCCCCAAATCCTGACTGTGTCTGCCCCCCAGCACACAAACTTAATGAATAAAAACCACATGTGGAGAAAATCATGAAAACCTCATGAAAAATTCAACCAAAGAAAAATAATAGGCCTATAACCATTAAACATTATATATCTCTTGTCTACGTTTCTGTTAGTGAGTGACCTGGTGATCATCATATTGATCTATTTTATTTTACAGAAACATGGCTACAGTAGGGGGATCGTGTCAGCATTACATAATGAAATTTCAATAACTATTTATATTTCTATACTTGAAGAAAAATTTCAGTAAAAATAACAACAAAAAAATTATCAGGAAATTTTACAGTTAATTGTACGGTCACTTCTGTTAATCCGAAAACAGAAAATCTGTACTTTCACAGACCTGTTACATTCATGAAATGATACCACACTGAACAAAAAAGAGAATATTTGAATCAAATTGAAATATTTGCTTGATAACAAGCAATTGAATTGAGTTGATCCAAGATCAGTTATTAAGCTCTTGTCCAGCATAATTTTAACTCCCTGTGAAACCCAGAGATTCTTCAGGTTTGGTTGTCTAGACACAACTAAGGTATATTACTGCTATCTACCATTTAATGGTGAAGCACAGATTAGAGGAAGTGATGGATGTCACTTCCTGTACCGTCTACTGCACTCATGCCAACTCTAACATTCAAACAGACCAGAACATCCCAACAACATTAAATGTAAACACACAGGCATAGCACAGAACTCAAATTTAGATGGTAACAATCACAAAAAGTTGATTCCTGCTGAATATGGATCTGCCATGAGCCTTTGCACACTTGGTACTGTGGATCGGAGAATCTGAAGAAAAGTGTTTGTCATAGATACTAAAGCTTTGACAAACTTAACTGTAGAACTTTGAGAGTAAGAAACTAATATCAGATGATTCCAGTCTGCAAGACACGAGATGTTTAAGTTAGAGAAAAATTTTGTGTTTCCAAAATGCAAAAATCTTTTTAAACTACATGTACAACTGTAAAAGGTTACATCGGACAATTCCTTCAATTTTTTACGATACATTTGGACCTATTTTTACAGACTTTTCTTATAGGGGATAGCTACAAGCTTAATTCCTCCCCACCAGTAGGTGGCGCACTCACACTCTTTCGCTCTCCTTCCAACCTTCAGTTCTACCGGTCGCCAGGTACACAGCTGGTGGACAGAGAAGAGAGATGTCAAGGAGTCTTTCGTGCTATGTGAATCATTAAATCATCCTTTCTGTGTAACTATAACGCCATTACTCACTGAAACAATCTCCTTGTAAAACATGTTTAGATCGCTAAGGATGGGTAGGTTGGGTAGGGATAGGATGGGTTAAATACAGAGAAATAATTTCCCAATCAGATTCAATAAAGGAAAAAATACATTATTAATAACTAAACAGCTGACAGACGAATGCCATCTAACATCTTTTTAAATGTCTGTTAATGTCCTTTTTTATATATTTTAGTTATTATTTTTATTTATTTATTATAGGCTATTATTTATTATATTATAATTTAGAGTGATTTAACCTGTTATTTCAATAATAATAATGATTGTTTATTCATTTTTCAGATGTTTTAGTTAGCCTGAGAAAGCTCATGTCAGCTAACTATTTATTGTCCAGCCTGAAGGATATCCATCCAGCCCCAGGGAGGGAGTGCATGTTTCCCAAAACTACAGGCCAAGGAGGAGGAGGGGCAGCTGTGTTCCAATCATTGTTATCTATATACCTATATTCTGAATCCAAGATCATTCAGTGAAACCCCTTCTATGGTTTATCATTCACCTGGATCTTACTCAGAGTCTCTGACAGACTTCTTAAAGTAGCACTACATAACTTTCTGGCTTTAAAACTCTGTTCTTCTGACTCAATTTGTTGGAATTTACTATGTTCATTCCTGTAACCATTGTTGTCCAGCAGCGTCTCGAGGCTGAGAAACTGTACTTCACAACTGCTTTTTTCCCATCCCAGCACATGGAAGAAGAATTTTGCTTTATGGCGCTACGTCACATGCGCAACACGATATCAACACACCGGCTGTTTTGAACACACACTATGGCTGATTTATCACTGAAACCCACAAGGATATTATCAGAGGAAGAGAGGGAAATAATGAGAGAAAGAGAGAGAACAAGAGATAAGACAAGTGTCAACATCGGACTGACTTTTACTGGCCTGAGAGAGCTCAAAGAAGAGACAGGATGCAAGATGGACCCTGAATTATTGTTTGTTAAGGGTGCCCCAGTGAGAAAAGTTCAGTAGTGGGGCTTTAACTCACCTAGTGCTGAGTACAGAAAAAGTCTGGTATTTAACATCGATGCTCAGAATGAAAAAGACAGCCTAAATATTCCTGTTAATGTGATACTGGCAGTGGGCTCATGTGGCTTTTCACAAAATGTACACAGACCATCTCTCTGAATCATACTATTGATCTTGACCTGATGTATGGCATGAAAAGTGAACAAGTAACAGTATTTACTCATACAGTAGATGTCTGTCAGACTGCTGATACCTAATGTAAAGAACCAGTTTCATCATTATTTTTTTCTACAGTGCCATGTGCCAATACAACAGAGAGCAGCCTTCAGAGCTTTACTCCTACACAGGCTGATCTCGTTGACAGAGCAACGGTTTTAATGCGTACAACACTAGACAATGTTGTTCCTCTGAACATCTAATTCACAGCTACATGCTTTAAAACAGACTTCAAGAAGACTGGCGAGGAAATTACATTCACCTGATTTAGAAGAATTTTATTCAGTCCAAGAAAATGAAAAAGACCTTTGTAACGCTCAAACTGTTTAATGGCTGCAAAGCTTTCATGAGTAAGCCCAAATAAGGGGTTCTGGTGTTTAGCCATATGTACTCTTGGATTTGCATGTTGTGCTGAGATGGTGTTTCAAGTAGGACATGATCAACTCTGCAAACTATACTTAGATAACCAAAAACTTGTTGAAATAGGGAAGTTTCTTTTCTTTTCATATTGTCATTTATTACTCTGTAAGTCCCAATTCCAGTGTGACCTGAACTCCCCTTAACCCCCGGTGAGTCATACTTGCTGCTGCAGTGAGTCTCTAATAAAGGGATAGAGTATAAACACACCTGTAAGCTTTGTTGTCCTCCAGCAGAAACAGGTGCTTCCGGTCATCATCGGTGGGGAGCCATTCATCATGCTGTCCATCACTGACCGAAAGACGTATCATCTCATCAGCAGGTCGTCACATTCAGGCTTTAAGTTTCTTTCCAAACACAGGCACAGAATGAAGACACTGAAAATTCTCTGAAATGTCTCTGATTTTGCTAAAAACTTTTATTCTGAACAGCAACTCAAATGTAAACAAGAATCAAACTAAGAATCTGTCAATGGACTCTGTCTCTTTCTTTTCAAATGCTCTACACACCCTGTTTTATTCTACAGAGGATCTTTTTTCTTGTGATATCACACGTGACAGGCTGTAATATTAGTTTATTTTCCTTTCAAAAAGGCTGCAATAGGAGCAAGCACATTTTATGGTAGGAAAGTCAAATATGTTGTATATTTTGTCCATACTGCCAGCAATATTGTATATATTTTATCATTTGGAAAGACAGCAGGGATATGATTTCAAAATCAGAAAAACTTTATTTGTTCCAAAAGGACAATTCATTTGTAGCTTAGCCACAAACAATCACGTTTCATACTAAGACACATACATAAGCTACCGTCAAAATGTGGTTTTGTGAGAAAACACAGCCCATGTATAAAAAGAGAAAAATTTAAGGAAAAAGGATCTTTCTAAATAAAACAAAATAGCTAAAAAAAACAAGAAAAGTGAAAAATACTAGTGAGATTGACCTGAAGTACCTGTTTGTTTTGCTCCGGGGCAAAAGAAAACAGCGATCTGACAGTGAAATCTTGAGCTCGACTGTCAGGATGTGACCAGGATTAATAATGTTTTTGGCCTTTTTAACCACCAGATCTCCCCAGAGTAAACACAGGTCTTCATGGCTGACCCCAGAGATTTTACAGCAGATGTTTACAATGCTGGTGAGAGCTTTGCTGGTTGAAGACTGTGATGAGTTGTTGATAACACTGGCTTTGAGTTCAGTAGTATTGCAACCTCTGTTATCAATGAAAATTAACCTGAGAAAGGTACTTTGTATCAGCCGTACTCAATGAAATTCATTTAATGGAAATTTTTTTCTTGCGATGTTTCTATTGCATCTCTATTACATATTACATATAACACCAGTCCTCAGATCTTTACACTGGCTTCCTGTTTGTCAAAGAATTGACTTCAAACTCCTGCTGTTAGTTTACAAAGCACTGAATGGTTTAGGGCCAAAATACATTCAGGAACTTTTGGTTTGTTATGAACCGACCAGATCCCTCAGGTCATCAGGGTCAAGTCTACTTTCAGTTCCCAGAGTCAGAACTAAA
>JAOXYM010000012.1:27900859-27917091 GCA_028567055.1 Leptatherina wallacei | reverse complement strand
AGGGAAGTCTGGGCTTCCCTGCTCAAGCTGCTGCCCCCGCGACCCGACCCCGGATAAGCGGAAGAGGACGGGACGGGCCACTGGGAGCAAGATAGTGTTGGTCAGGAATGTGCACACCCATGATCTTGGCACAAGTTTTCACAATGCTGGTCAGGCTGTTTTCGTCCCTTACTGACAAACCATAAAACCAATACATAAAAGAAAAAGTTAAAAGACTCTCAATAAAAGATTGATAAAAAAAACACATACAATGGGTTTAGATACATTAAAAGAAATTCAGTTTCCGCAGCGATTAATGTACTGTTGGCCTTTTTTTTTAACAGCCTCAATATTTTTTCTAAATTTAAGATGGGAGTCAAATATCTATAGGTGTCCACAACTTCAACCTTTTATCCTTTATTGTATCGAAGCTTTCTTCCTGAAGTCAATTAGCATTTCTTCAGTTTTTGTCGCATTTACATCCAAATAATTGTCTCCACACCATGTGACAGAGTCAGACAGAACTCTTGAATGTTGTCTTGAGCCATTTGATTGTGAAAGCTACAGATGTGTCGAGACTTCATTGACAAAATGGCTTCAAAGTCCTCATCACTGAAAGTTACAGTAAGATATACAGATGTATGAATCTGATTAACTCTAATGTAAAGGGAGCATTTTTCTCTCTCTCTTTTTAAAAAATATCTGGGCTCACTGCTTAACGTAAATTTGCAAAAAATTTACCGCAACATTTTCCAAGTAACTCCAGTAAATTAAAGTATCTAAATCTGGGGTGTCCAGAACAGGCTTGTGGATGGTAAACTCCAGTCTGGACAGGAATTTCATCTGGAAAAATCATTCGCAAAAGCAAGAACATGACAATTCAAAAACGCTACTCTTGGCCGGTGTTGTACCACCTGGTAAGACAACGATCTGGCGATAAGTAGACTGGAGCTTAAGAAGGCAGACTGTGGTGATCTGCAGCAGGTGAGTGGAATCTCCCATTAGCACCACCACCATGCCCAGCTGAGACATTACAAAATAAAAACCAAACAAAAACATGACATGATGAGTTGCCTATATAGTTCCAGGGTTGGCAACAAAGGATAATGTGCAACACAGAATTCAAAACAGTGGGTTCTTTATTCTCGTATCGACAAAAACAGATCCCATAGTGGTCATATCAGCACAGATTAACCCCCACAAAACAATAATATAAATCTAAACGTACGTGTGTGTGCATGTACAAGCAATAACACACTCATGGTCTATGATTGTGAACAACTCCCTCCCATGACAACACAGTTTATGGCTGTGATATATCACACTGCTGTGGAGGTAAAATACTATGCTCACGGGAGAATGAGCATTGATGAGAAGCGCCTGTGGATGGATAAGCAGAGGAAATGAGAAACTAGGGCAGACCATGATGGAATTATATCAGAGAACCATGCTGTCCTGCCAAAATACATAAACCAATTACAACAAGTAATGGATATGAGGTTAGAAAGCTACTTATTTTTAATGCTAATCAGCAGGCATGAACAACATGAAACCATATTGTGGTGCAGTCTGATCTGTTTTAGTAATTTCTTAACAAGGATTACAGATACTCTAAAAAGTGGTGATCAGACAGAGATTCCGGCTTGTTCTCAAATTTAAATGACTTTTTAAAGCACACTAAGAGAATTTTTTCTCAGTCATGTCATAAATAGTCATAAACTCAAACTAGACCTAAATAAACTAATCTGATTTCCTGAGAGAAGATCAGAGTCACTTCAAGTTTATCTTATAATAGCACTATGTAACTTTCAGACCGAATATGTGTTTCAGACTCGTTTTAATAGCACAGTGACATTTATTATGTACTTTCCTGGAGCTGTCATTACCCTGCAGCATCCCGAGACTGAGAAACTGCATCTTTCAACTTTGGGCTCCAGCCTGGAACCAAGCATTACAGCTGAATCTAGCTTTGACACGAGGTAGCAAATGAATATCAACACACCGGTGGTTTTGAACACACACTGGCTGATTCAGCAAAGAAAGGAGGACATTATCAGAGGAAGAGAGAAAAAGAAATAGAGAAAGTGACTGAGCAACAAATAGGATGAGCATCAACGTCGGACTGACTGTTACTTGCTGGCCAATACATGCCAAAATTAGCCGTTGTTAGGCGGCACCTCCGATCTTACACTGTCCAGAATGCAAGCTTATCTTCAAATTAAGGATATTTCATGAAAGTTTGTTTTAAGTACACAACACTTTAATTCAAACTAAGAAGATATTGCATCATCATCACCTTCTGAAACAACCCAAATGCTCAGATCCTGCAACAGCATTTACATTGGGCCGGTTTGAATCGTTTTTTTCTCCTTTTTAGATCAAGGTTCTCTGTGCCCAATTTAAACCCTGTCTGGGAAGCTGCCCCTTGGTTTGTTAGCTAATGTTCAGTATTTGTCATGCAGCACAGTGATGGGAAGTTCATCTCTTTTCAATGACTTGGCACTTTTGTCTTGGCTACCATATAGTCGGCTTTTTTGGCTCCAAAATGTCCCTACATTTTGTTCCAATGAGAGCTTCTATTTTTGTCTAATTTAGCAATTATGAGTGGCTTGTTTGTTGGTAAGCTATTTATATTCTTTTTGTTTTATCATAAGAGCCTTATTTTGCACATTTTTTTTCATTAGAAAATATAGCCGCTACCATAAATATAGTTATGTTTAATATATTAATCAAACCCTCAAACCAGGAGTGTCCAAATCCAGTCGTTGAGAGCTGCTATCCTGCAACTTTTAGATGTATCTCTCCTTTTTTTTCTAATCTTTTTTTTCTTTTTACACTTGTCTTGTCCAGCATTGTAGCAAGCAGAATAATGGTCTGGCTGCTGTGTTGTGCTGAGCAAATTTGCTTTGCCAAGATGAGTTTTTATATGTATAAAGCCCTTCTTGATAATCTGAATTATTTCTTCCTTTTATTTATTTTTGTTTGTTTATTTTGAATGATTCTTTATTACTAAATGTGTACAATATTCCTAGACCAGACCGGAAGGGATAGAAAAAGAATAAAAAGAGAACAGAAAAGAAAAGAAAAAGAAAAGAAAAGAAGAAAGAGAAAAAAAGAGACAAAGAAACACCATACAGAAAACAATGCGATAAACCAGACTAAAAACAACCTAGTACACTTACACAGACACACGACAGAGAATATCTCAATTTCCTGCAGGAAGGCTAAGCCGACAACCGTCAGGAGCACCTGAGAAAGATGAACTAGCTGAAAAGAAACCATGTAACTCGACCAACTCTAGAGCAGCAGAAACACACACAAAGAAAACTAACTGAGAGTATCTTTTGGTAAATTAAGCTACAACAGTGACTGTGTTAGCATGCGTGTGTGGAGTGAAGACGGTTCAAAGAAGCGTCATCATGCTGATGCCACCGCGCGTGCACAGAGGTCAGAGGCAGGCCGTATCTCTAAGGCAGATGTATCTTCTCCAACACAACCTACTCAAATGAATGGCTCATTACCAGGCCTCTGCAGCACTAAATGACATGCAGATGAGGAAATTCATCCATTTGATTCAGGTGTGTTGGAGAAGGTATGTATCTAAAAGTTGCAGGATAGTAGCAGCCCTGCTTTAAACAAACAACTGAACACAGAACCACCAAGAAAATCAAGTAAATAAAGGCCAAACTATGAAAATTACATTATAGTTTTGCTAATTTCTAAATTTTTTCCGACACACTTGTAATTAAATGTAACTTCCAGCTCTCTCTGTGTTCTGGTCTGTACCACTACACTCCAAAGCCCTTCCTTCTTTACTTGGTAGTATGATCCTGTATGTATTTCTATGTAAATGACTGCATGGTGTGCCCATCAAAATAAAGTCCTGCCCCTTCTAAAGATTCGGCTCTCTTAGACAGGAATCAGTTCTTCTCGCTTACTACAAAGAATTAGAGCTGGCTCATTCATGAACGACACATCACTGATGCAACAACCTACCTTTGACAAGTATAAAAACTGCTCTCTGTGCCATGTTGTATACGTGAACACTGGCTCCACTGCTGCAAAGCACAGGATACAGAGTTTCCATTAGCAAAGCTTTGGCTGCAAAAGAAAAATCTAAACTTAGTTGACCTATCACTGCTTTGCATGATGATGTACCTACCACCTGATTAATGCTTGAAGGTGTAAAATATTATATATTCTTCCAGAATTCCCATAAACTGTGCTGAGCAACCTGTCAGCTTGATGTAACACCGCCTGCCACCTTGTCATATCAGTGTCAGTCTGGGTTTGGTGGCGTTATCCCAGTGGGCTTGTCATGCTGGGCTGCAGGGTACAGAAAGCACCGAGGGAACTGACAGCAGTAGAAATGCCTGTCACACTGATAACCTTTCGGATTTATTACATTCATGGTATAGTTCAACAATCAGCCACAACATTGAAACCACCTTCCTGATATTGACTGTGCCCCCAAGTGCTGAAAAAATACCTGTCATGTCAAAACATAGCTGTGAGGTCCATTGAGAGTCTCTGTTGATCAGACTAGTGCAGCACATCAGGCAGTAAATCAGCCTGGGATCTGGAGGGTTTAGAAGATGCTGAATTTCTCTAGTCTGTTTGTTGTGTTCCTTGAGCTAATGTTATTCAGATCAGCCATCTGTAAGCATGTCTCCCTATGCAGTCTCATATTGACACTGATAATACATTTTACCAAGTATCCCTCATGACCGTCAGCTTTAGATTTAAGCATTTCTCATAGAAGACTATCGCAAAAACAAACCTAACAAACTAAAATAATAGTATTATATCAATATTAATACCGAAATTTAGCAGATTTTCTCTGTGAGGCACCCCTAATGACATCAAATTAGGCATCCATCTTGCATCCTGTCTCTTCTCTGAGCTCTCTCCAGACCAGTAAAAGTCAGTCTTATGTTGACTCTTGTCTTATCTCTGGCTCTGTCCCTTTCTTTTTCCCCCCTCTCTTTTTCTTAATACGTCCTCTTGGGTTTCTTTGCTGAATCAGCCACTGTGTGCGTTTAAAACCCCAGTCTGTTGATATCCAGTTGCTAGCGTGTGACGTGGTGTTAAGCTGTAAAGTGATGCAGCATCCCAGAAGAAAAAGTTGTGAAGAGCGGTTTCTTATCGTAGGGATTCTGCAGGGCAACAACAGTTTTAATGTCAGAAAGTTACATAGCGCTATTTTAAGAAAACATGAGGTTAGCGATTAAAATACTTGTTGTTGTTTCTTATTAGCAAAGCGCTTGTCTATCAATTTTGACATTCGTGATGCATCCACAAGAATACAGCCAGCATACTGAAATGCAACTCCATGGGTGTACCTAGGGAAGATTCAATTTGTTATGAGCCCGGAGAATTTCATAAAACATGACATGTTTTATGACTATTTAAGATGTTCTCATCTTCTATTTCTCATATGAAATACACACCAGACTGTACCATTTTGTTCTATATTTTCTATGTAACAGTTCATTTCAAAGGGGAGATCCTACAGTCACAAATCACTGGATCCCACCAACAGTTCATTGTATAATATAAAGCATTTTCAAGGCCACACTATTCATCTTCTGGGAAAAGGAGAAGATGTCTTCTTCACATAATGTAACAGGATCCATATTTCCTCTGCCTCCCTGTCTTTTTCATCTGCACATTAAAGAGGTTTTTACTTTCAGCCTCGCTATGATTCCGACCTTGGTCAAGGTTACACTATCCAATCTAATCCCTGTAAGCTGGCTGCTTGATGTTGAACATCATGAGCGGCCATTTAAATGCAAGCATCCCGTTCCCTTCCTTAATAAGCCCCTCCCTCTACATCTACCCCTGCTTTTTTAGCTTCGCCAACATCCTCAAGTGATGGATTGGGACCTCCTAACTTTTGTGAGACTCTTAATTTTTTGTTGCTGCCATGAGGGGGGGGGGGATGAGGACAGTTGGAGGGGTGAGCATGACTGATTAGCACGTGCACAGACTGAGAGAACCAGGACACAGGATGCTCCACTACACGGACAGCTGATCATGTTTAGTGTAGTTTGGATAATTGGATAAGCCTGGAAGTCAGTGAGCCATCAATGTCAATACTCCAATCAACCCCAAGCCACTCATCCTTTTCTCTCCCTCTCTCACACTTTTCCTCTCCATTGCTTCCTTCATTGTCTTTTTCTCTCTCATCCTCCCTCTTTTCATGTCCACACACACACACACACACACACCAACAATCCCTCCCTCTCCCTCTAATGCCCCAGGCTGTGAATAGTAAATGAAGGATGTTTGAGGTTTTTTTTGTTTTTTTTTATGTCCACAACAGCTTGACAACGTGTTTTTCCGACCATGCTCCCATCATGTACGCCTCAGCTTTCACACATGCACTGCTTTACAGTAATCAAGTGACAACCAAATGGGCCGGTATCATGTATGAGCGCTGGTCTTTTTTTTTCCTCACAGTGAGTCGGAACTCTATGTCACAGCTTCTAACATCCATATTTCACTTTTAGTGCAGTTTCATTAACAGCTGCGGGTTTTTGTAACATTTGTTCAGCTCTTCCTGACAACGTGTTTATGCAACCGCTGCTTTGTTAAGCTCAAAGCTCTGTGTTTGTTAGCTTGATTTGGACTATTATGGCAAAATGGCGTGTTTTAGAA
The DNA here is from genome assembly GCA_028567055.1 of Leptatherina wallacei. Taxonomy (NCBI): domain Eukaryota; kingdom Metazoa; phylum Chordata; class Actinopteri; order Atheriniformes; family Atherinidae; genus Leptatherina; species Leptatherina wallacei. The sequence continues at coordinate 27,910,452 of JAOXYM010000012.1, read as the reverse complement.
AACTACCATAAGCAGAGTTTTGTGTGACAATGCAGCCCAGTGACAGCGTTCTAAAGTAAAATAAACTTCACATTTTCTGAGATTTGTTTTCGTTCTTGTTTGTTCTTCTAACCTGTCCTGTCCAGCATCATGACTGCAGAATAATGCTGGCTGCTGTGTTGTGCCAGACAAATTTGGTTTGCCATGAGGAGCCTTTTGGATATGAGGCTTCCCTTGAATCTTAAATATTGTTTTTATTGTTTATTCACTTTAATTGTTTATTGCTGAATTTACATATAATAGCTGGACTGCAGCGGAGGAATGACAGAAGGAAGAGGGTGAACAGAAGAGGGAAGGGATGAGTGAAGAGAGGAAGAAAGAGGACATTATACTGTACGTGTTGAAATCTTCTTACTTTCTCTAATAAACATAGCTGTGAGTTCTGCTGTAGTTTTTTTATGTTTTTATTTGACCAAATGTGTGATCGCCATCTTTCAGGATTATTTTCTGACCCCATCCCCATCATGGTTCCTCACTATCCTTCCAGTTTCTAATATTGCTTTGGACATTTCTTAAACCACTTTTGATAGTTTCCGCATTTCCTTAGATATTTTCTTTGCCTGATGATAGTAATTTGACCATTTTGAATCAGATAAACATCTTTTCCACAACCACAGGATGTGTCCAATACGCATGTTTGGGGAATGAGAAGCTGCTCATTGCATCAGTAGGCTTAAATAACTCGTTGTCAGTAATAATCCAACAGGAGCCTCTTACATATTTGCTTAGTTAAATCCAAATGGCATCTTTGGCGTCTTCTTTGGATAAACAGTTTGTAATGGCATGTAATATAAATTTATTGATCAGCTATTTTCATTGTAAAGATTTACTGTCATTTCTCAAGTCCATATTTACATTATAGATTTTTACAAATTTTATTTTTCCATATTACACTTAAATCACAAAATACAGCTTGGTTTAAAAAACAACAACAACAAACTCTAACAAATAAATATCTAAAGGGGACTTGAGACAGAATTGTTTTTTTTTAAAGAAGACTAAATATTTTCAAATGAATCTGTTCAGCTTCAGTTATTTATAACAAAAGCCAGATGATTTATTTTTCCAGTAAATTTTACACTGCATCAACTTTTTTTTCTTGTGAACTTGAACAACTTGCTTGGAAATTTTTAAACAGACTTATTTCTTTTGACAACATATTCAAGTACACAAAGTACACGTACTGTATGACTAGTTGTTAATATTTTAACATTCTAAGGTTCTTTTAATGGTTTATAAATGTCTTAATGGTTTTGGGCCCTCGCGGACCCTGAGGTCCTCTGTTACCGGTCTTTTGATTAAACCTAAAGTTAGAACTAAAACACACAGCGAGACCTCATTTCAATATTATGGCCCTCACCTGTGGAACAGCCTGCCAGAGGGCCTCAGGGCCGCAGAGACTGTCTGTGTTTTTAAAAAGAGGCTCAAAACCCACCTTTTACCAGCTCAGCTTCTAATTGAATTTTTCTTTTTCTTTTATTTAATCTATTCTATTTATTTTATATCTCTGTTCTTAACTGATTTTATGATGTACTTTTTATGTATTTACATATTACTCATGGATTTTATTATTCTTATTACTGCTTTCAGGTTTATTTTTACTCATTTATTTATTTTATCCTGTTTTAATTCTATATTTTATCCAGTGTTTTCCTCATGGGGATCCTCCACGTCGGGAGCTGTGCCTGGTCGGTCTACGGGGTCGTCACTGCGGGAGTCGCCTTGATCGGGGTGGTTGGCGGGGTTCTGTAGCCCTATGGCTGTGGGGGCCCTGGCCTGCCCTGGTCTTGGCAGTCCCTGTAGCGATGCCCTCTTTGGTCAATGGTGGGGTGGTTCCTGGTGTGGACGGTTTCCTAAGATATCGTTTCACCGCAGCGGTGTCAAGCCATTTGTCTTTTGGCTCAAATTATGTTTTTACATTATAGTTTCAGTTAAAGAGACAGAAATTAGAACGCAGATTTTTATTTTTATGCAAAGAGGGGGGGCATCATGTGTTTGCGTTGTGTGTGTGTGTGTGCACGCGTGTTTGTGTGTGTGTGATGATGAATGTGTGAATATGAAAAAGAGATAATGATAAGGTGTGTGCGATGGATCTTTGATATTTTACACTTATTATTTTCTAAATATTTGTTTGTATGATGCAAAGCACTCTGTGATGCGTCATGTATGAAAAGTGCTATACAAATAAAGTTTGATTTGATTTAATAAGATGCATCACAAACAGATTTTCAAACATCTACAATTGACAATTTGAAAAGAGTTTTTGATTTGAACTCACATGAGTCATAAGAACATAATTTAAGAACATAATTTTATGTTATTGATGCTATTTCTCCATGTAGCGGCTCAAAAAGTTAGAATTTACAGTTACTGTTCAGATTGTTTTATGGCTGCTGCTATCAGCTTTCCGTCTCCGTCTCCCATACTGACTGATGTTTGCCAACAGAATTGGTCAGGCCTCCCATTAGCAAGCTCTGAGATTTCTGCTTGTCTCAAGAGACATATGCTACATCATCCTGACCTAAATATTCACCGGAAGCAACCACATGCAAGCAGTATAAATGTAGAAAGTTTCTTCTGAATTTTATCTTTTACAGATTACATTTATTTTTAATTCAATTCAAAATATCCCAGAAGATCACACTGGACACATTGTCCCTGTTTTGTTCTCTTTATTATTTTCCAAATATTACAATTACTTCATTTTTAAATAAATAAAGTATTTTTCATTTCATTTCATTTTTAATACTAGTTAAACCCAACATTAAAACCACCTGCTTAGCTTATCCACTCTGACTTCTTATGGATGTGGTTTCTCTATAGGTGTCCTGTGGTGTCTGGTGTTATATTATAATGATATATTATAATTTATTAGGAACACAAAGAAATGAAATGCCATGTAAATAAACTATCTTGTGAGCTGCATTTCTATTGTAATTTTTTCACAGAAAAGTCAATAAAATGCTGTGATGATGTGTGATCATTCGTATTTGTACTGAAAGCCTTTATTAAAACAGCTCTAATTAGAAATGTGGCATCATCAATATATTTAACTGTAGCCTAAATGTGAAATTCTGATACATGTGGTTATGAGATAAATAAATTAGCAAATGAAAATGAATGGCTGCCAGCTTAAAGTGCAAATGGACCATTTTCTGTTCTGTCCTGCCAAATACCCTGATTTAAGTGTGTTTTGTGTAATAATTCTTAAGCGATCCCTTAAAGATGTTGGAGGCTGAATCGTCATAGTAGTAAAACTAACCCTCAATCTAAAGCTAATGTTATGTGCCCTGATTTAGGTAGTAAAAACTACTCGCCCTTCACTGACAAGAAAAAGGAGATTGCAACCTTGGATGCTCCTGAGCTAATGCATTCATATATCTTTAAACTGTAACGCTGAACTTATGCCAGAAGGGACTTTTGTGAATAGGTTTTGCAATTTATGCTTTCGATGGTACACCCTTGAACTGTCATCTACATTTACTGTATGTCCCAGAATGACTTTAAGAAATATTCAAAAAGAGGAATTGTGAAGTTCTGTCTGAGGCTTGATTCAAATTTAATGAGAATATTTAGTGGATTGTGCTCGCTGAACTGTTAAAGCAAGAGACTGGAAGAAGCTGTTCCCCTTCAGAAAGCACAAATATATAAACAACAGCTTTTGATTTCCAAAATGCTTTAAAAAAAAAAAAACAATTATAAATGTGACATTGTGGGTCCTGTCGCTAGGCCTCTGATTGATCATGTGCCCTGGCTACTTGGCCACAGGGATATCCCTTTGGTTGATTGGTCAGCACGCATGACTCTCACCTGGGAGGTTGTGGGTTCAATCCTGCCCAGGCCCTCCTTTGTCCTACCACATTCTGGCGCTTGCAAGTAGGGTCCATGTATCATGGATTCCAAATAGGTGGCTACGTGTGTAAAGCACGAGGACATGCTTGTGGAAAAAGGGGAAGGGATGTGACAGTGAGGGCCCTGTCGCTATGCCTCCGATTGATCATGTGCCCTGGCTACTTGGCCACAGGGATATCCCTTTGGCTGACTGGTCAGCGTCCATGACTCTCACCCGGGAGGTTATGGGTTCAATCCTTGCCCGGACCCTCCTACGTCCTGCCACATAAAGTTTACAAATGGTCTGAATAATGATTTGGTTGACCCCTCTTCAACCTGCCCACACAGTAAACTGCATGCAATGATATAGTTCCAGTCAAATGTTTCCCATTAAATCTAATGGGAAAGTGTATGTATTTATACTATAATTTTGTTTATAATTTTGTTACAATTTTGTTAGTATTACATTTCCTTCATCTGCAGTTTGACTACATCTTTGGTAATAATTCCTCTTTTAGGCCGAAATGCTTAATGAGTCATGTGATGAACAGGTACAGGTTGTTACAACACTGCACTGTAGAAAGAAACATGGAAGTATTGGAACATCCAGTTTAACCTTTAGAGCACTGAGGGTGTTTTGGCCAGAGGGTGTATTTGTATCTTCATATTGTGTCTAACATAAGATTTCCAGTGAGTTTTATCCTGAAATGTTCCCTTTACTAGCTGCATGTGCTGCACATAGAGTGGTGCATGACTATGCATCGGCTGAAACAAGTCATACATGACTGGGTTCAAAGGTTGGGGCGTTTTTTTAGTTTGTGTTTAAAAATAAAGAGGATTCATCTCTTCTGATTTATTTGACCTTTCCATGACTTTCCATCTCTAAAAAAAATTCTTCAAACACAAAAATGCATGTTACACGAGCCAAGGTGGTGTGCCAGATGTTGGCTTTGACAGGTGGAATCTGTGTATGCAACATTTACCTTACTTACTTGGTAAGTATTTTCCATCTATTGCAACGTTTGTCATATGTTGCTACAGATTCATGTTGCTTGAGCGCCGAGGGTGAAGCCATACCCATACCATCTCTGCCCACCAGTTGGTGAGGTCTCCTCCAACTGTGATAGAGTAGTTTTATTCCGCTCATACAGAAAAAACTAAATGTCAATAAAATAATGATGATGCTGTAAACTCACAAAATTTTCATCATTTCTTCTACATTTAACTTGGGCATGCCATGAACATGAGCACAAATGACAGTAATCCAGTAAAGTTGTTTTTCTGATGCGTAATCTCCGTCTCATTCTCATTAGCAACTCTTGCATTCAGGCCGCTAGAGCTGCAAGCCCTCCACTGGTCCACTGATTCCTAGCCAACTGCTTCGGGCACAAAATCAATGAACTCCAGGAGCCAATGAATCAGCATGGTCCTTTTAAGCAATGGGCCCTGTAGGGAACACTGTCTGGGTCTCCTGAGGACAGCTTCGCTGGCAATAAATCAGCATAGGCCTCTTAAGAAATGAGCCCATGTTGGCAGAGGTCTAAACTTCAGGAGCTGGTGTGCAATAATTTCTAACAAGAGGACACACAACTTAGAAATAACATTGCAGTAGACCAACACCTGCTTTTTTATTTCTTTAAAGTCGCCCTATTATGCTAATTTCAGGCTAATTTATTTCTTTATCTGAGTCCACAAAGGCAGGAATTGATCCAGCATTTTTTACAAACCCCTTTATTTATCTAAGATCGATCCTCTCCGCCGGCCCTCAGATCAGCCTCTGCCAGAAACACGTAGAATGGGACTCTTCCGCACTAAGCTCCGCCTCCCCTGTGATGCACGCTGCCTCTGATTGGTCAGCTTCCGGTAATAATTGTCAGGAGCGCAAACATCAACTGTTTTTGCCATCATAGAAGCACCGGCAGAAATCGTGAACAAAACAAAGTAAATACATACTCAGAACAAAAATGTCAACACAAATCATACAGCCGTACATATTCGAGCCGAACAAACCCCAAAAACGAAGGGGAACTCAGCAACCCCAAGCAACGAATGCCGCAGAATGTATCTGTTAGGAAATACTCTGCTTACCAGCCATAGTCCGATATAATGTTATTTGCCGTCTTTCACTCGACTTATATATTTGTACATGCCCCCATTAATATGTGTACATGTGGTAGATGTCCTACAATGCCAACAGAGGTGGAAAACGTCTGCTGCCAAGAAATAGATGAGCTAATAAAGCTATTTGCTAACACTATTTGCTAGTTTGACCTTTGCTCACTCACTAACGTATCGAAACAAAAGACAAAGGTTTTACTCACAGCTTGCGGCTCAGGATCAGCAATGTGGTCCTTGATTGTAGGAACAGACCCTCTTTTCAGCAGAAGCCTGGCTGCAAATCGCCCGTTGTACCGACCCTTATTCATCCAGCAGTCTTCGGTGAAGTGCTGTGTCCACTACAAACATTGGTGCAACTCTGTGACCCCCGGGATGTCACTAAAATATCGAAGTAGAAATAACTCTCTGAAACAGATTGTTGTCAGCGCCATGGAAGCTGAATGTAGAGACACACTGGAAAACTCAAACATGTGTTTATGTGATAAAAAAAACGGCGCCACTTACTCGTCTGCTGAGTATTCAACACTATAACACTAGAGAAAGCTCAGAAAACCTACAGGACACTGTGGTGTCCTGTCAGTTTATTTACTAATAAATACTTTCAGTTAGTTTTTTTTATGTTGTCTTCTCTTTTTTTCTGTCTATTCTCCTTTTTTTCTGTTCTCTTTCTATCCTTTTTCTGTCCCCTCCGGTCAGGTCCAGCAATATTATGTAAATTCAGAAACAAACCATTATTCAAAATAAACAAATTAAATAAAGATTTAGAAAAATAAATAATAAAAAAGATTCACATATAAAGTGGAGCTTTATACCCATAAAGCTGCTCTTGGCAAAGCAAATTTGCTTGGCACAACACAGCAGCCAAATCATCATTCTGCTGCTATGATGCTGGACAAAAAACCTGCACAAAATTCAGCTGGTTATAATAAATTTTCCAGCTAAAATGCCAAAATATTTCATTCAAGGTCAGATCAGTTAACTACATAACCCAAGAAAGGCCTCACATGAGGCAAAATATACAATTATATAAATGATTAAAGGAACAAACAGATAAATAAAAACACAATGTAAAACTTGTTCATGTTTTATTATGTTGAGCATGTGACTTAGTTCATTTTCCGTGTTTTGTTTCCAAAATTTGGTAAATTTGTATTATTTCTTATCCGTCTCCCCTCCTGAAGCAGTTTGGGGTTCTGACAGATGCATCACAGATCTAATCTGATCATGACCCCCCTAAGACTTGTGTGTCCATCAATGCGCCAACATTTTAATCTAGCAAAGATCACGAAAGAGAAAGCTTTGTACCAAAAAACAGCTGGAGCCCAATAAAATCATATTTTTTACCTCGAATGACAAGTAGATTGAAAAACAACCTCCACTTCCATTTGCACCTAAACCCACTCTCAGTCCAGTGAAAGCTGCCTTGAAAGGGCAGAAACTGATTACAGTGAAGTCTCTCTGCTTCCTCTGCTTAGCATAAAACTCTGATCTGATGTGAAGTTTGAAATAGAAATAAAAAGAGTACGAAGGTGTATTTGTGTGTTTGAAGGTTTCAGTTTGAATTTAATTATACTACTAGTATGATTAAGGGATGTTTACATTGTAAATGAGTGAATAAATAGAATTAAACATAAATGTAATACTTCCTGTACAAATATGAACCAAGGCTTATCAAAATATGAAAACAGATCTAAATATATTAAGAACACTTTCCTGTACTGCTAATATGAATATAAAAAGTTACATCAATATTATTAAGATTAAGATTGTCTTTATTTATCCCTAATAAGGGAAATCAACATGTGTATCAGCAGCAGTTGACAGAAAAGAAAAAGAGATAACAACAGAATAGAAACAGAATAGCATATAACCACAGGAATAATAAAAAAAATCATAAAATATAACTCAATTTAGAAAAATGAATCTTGTACTTATGAAAAGTTGTGTAAGTATAAATGATTTTTATTTTAGATACTACAGGGCTTTTGTAAATATACCATTTTGGGTTAGGGATGTATGAAGATTCAAAATAATGTTAAAAACCGGTGAATAAAATTCTCTTTTATACACAGATATGAAGCATGAACAGACATAAACATGCTGCCAGAATGAGGATAAGCGATCCAGCAGGTAAAAACTCAAATTAACACATAAAGGGAAACACAGCTGAACTGGCCTCTGGTCTTTCTGCCTTATAGTGCCGTGCAGAATTTATCAGAGCTTCCTCTGCCTAAAGAACAAGTAATGACCCGAAGTGAATGAGGGCAACCCGGGCTTAACTTTACAAGAGGGCCGTCAGAGCCCCCTACACCTAAAGCAATAAGTTAAAACTAGTTTTACAGTATTGAAGTGCTGAAGAGTTATGTGCGTTTCATATTACACAGTGGCAAGGCCTAAAATTATGATGCAGTAAAAGCTCCTGATACATGTAGCAGGAGGCCATATCTATCCTAAAGCCAACTTCTGATCAATGGTAAGCCTGCACCAGTACCTGGCAAATGAGAAGACAACTAATCAATCTAAACAACTCATGTTGTTCAGTTGAAAATATCTCTGCTGCTAGGTGACTTACATTCTCAAGTTGCCTCAACTTAACTGAATAACTAAATTTGAGAATGGCAAGACAAGCCGAGTTTATTTGTATAGCACATTTCCTGTATAAGATAATTCAAAGTGCTTTACATAAACCATCAAAAGTATTACAGATGGTGCAAAGAACGCGTTAAAAAGTAGTAAAAGGCAACAACAGATAGCAAAAATCACAATAAAATCATTTTAAAATCTTAATAAAATCACAAATTGATTAAAAGCAAGATAAGTTAAAAGTTTCTGTGCAGATTTCATACATTTTCACGCCTTGTTGTGTATAACAGACTATTGATCTATACTAGTGCTTTTCAACAGGGGCGGTACAACCCCCCAGGGGGCATTCAAAGACTGTCAGGGCGTGCTAAGAGCATTATTCTTAAAAGGGGTCGTTGAGGTGTTTCTGGGGTTGTTGGCAATCCATTGTTCAATTTTGATGATAGACACTTATATTGACCAATCAGTGTCATGAGTAATGAGAGCTAGTTCACAAATTCACCTTAGAAATGCCAATAATCCAGAAGGAAGTGAACCCAAAGGTAGTACATCGTAGAAAGACAACGATCAAGCTTAAAAAACTTTTCTTCTACATATAAATAACCTTGTAAGTCATCTCCAACTAACACAGAGTTGAGACAGTAGATCTTGGCAACAGTCTTTCCAGTTGGAATTTAAGTTTTGACCACAAAACAGAAACAGTAGGACGCACTTTATGAATTTTTTTAGTTTTTGTTGTTTTAATTGAGCTTCATTTTGGGTGGTAATGCTCGGTAGAGGCTTCTAGCCGAGTTTCTCCCGGTCATCTTGGTATGCTGCATGCTAATTCTGGCACAAGGTTGAGAAGCATTGATGTATACCATGAATTTAATGTATTAGATTGTTTATCCATAACATTACTAGGTGCAAAAATATATTGTTAACCTGGATTTAAAAGTTTCTACTTTTGGCGAAAGTTTAATCTCTACTGGGAGTTTGTTCCACTTGTTTGCAGCATAACAGCTAAAAGCTGCTTCTCCATG
>JAOXYM010000012.1:27862164-27882488 GCA_028567055.1 Leptatherina wallacei | reverse complement strand
TACTTGCTGGGATAGGCTCCAGCCCACCCGCGACCCTGCATGGATTAAGCGGTACAGAAAATGGATGGATGGATATTAAAATAAAATGGGAGAAAGAAGGAGGGCTAATTATATCTGAGCAAGAACAGACATCAATATGGATGTATCAATGGATGTGCACCAGCTCACAGAAGTTTGGCTGGAGGAGCCTGATTCTGTATTTCATTACACCTTCCCAGAAGTCTTATTTGATAATATCTCCCCAGCTGTTGGAGGAACCGTGGAAATTATAGTGTGAACCACTACCATGTCTTCTGGGACTGTCCTGTTATGAAGGACTATTGGAGAGATACACAGTGCCCTACAGGATATCTTCAAATGTGAAATACCACTTGAGAGTAATACTCAGTTTTTTGGACATATAATGGCTGAAAAGAGATGAACATTTAATAAACATCTTTCTGACGGCATGTAAAAAGAGTATTACCAGGAAATGGTTATCACAGGAGTATCTAACTTTTAAATATGAGGAGGGATATTACAATGGACATTTATAAAATGGAGACAATAACAGCATTTATTAATCACAAAATGGAGAAATGTGCTTCATACTGGGAAAACTGGGTCGAACATGTCACGCCCCATAGACCTGATTTTATTTTCACAAACCAATGACTGCTGTGTTCATTGTGTTCCATTGTTTAGATATAAAACAAAAATACTATTTTGGCATATATTTGACTGAATGTTAATAAAAAATGTAAAAAAAAAAGATAATTGAAAGTCTGGATAACAGCTGTACGAGACTTTATCACGTAGAATTACAAATGTTTGGCCAGTGATTGTGCAAAAGTCAGAGAATCAGGAGCTACAGCAAAGTGTTTGTCCCAAACCTTGAAGCACAGATTGCTGACCTGCAGCTCCGATGCCCAGATCCTTTATCTTCTCCTTCAACTTGACCTGAAGCTGCTGAACACGGCCCGCATCCTGCCTCAGCTTTGGCAGTTTTCCTCAATTCAGTCCCTTTTGCAGTATCAAACCAACCTAAAAATGCAGCACTGCACTGCAATATCTGCACTTGAAATTGCCCCTCTTCAAGATGCTCCAGTCGGCTGTTACTGGTGATATTTGTCGACGGTGCAATCTGTCTCGGCTGCTTAGAAAGATTTACTGCTAAGTCCATCAAATGCATCAAAAATTGAACATATCACTGCGTGCCAACACACTGACAGTGCCCTGAGCTGAAGTCAGAGAGGGACTGGGAAAATATCTCTGGAGCAATCAGCAGATACATCAGTCAGGCTCCACATCTCATCACGAGAGGATGTTGTTTGCAGAGATGTCTGCTGTTGCCACACTGACATATCTTCGGTCTTAATCTTCCAACAGAATGATGCTTTCATGTAATTATCTCCCTCATCGTCAAACCTTCACACAGCCGCAGGCGTTGAACAACAACCTGTCATGTGAGGATACAGATGATAATCCAGACTAATAGGTCATATCCTCTAGTATAGTCAGCTTTATGACAAGGAATGTAATATCGTCACTATATTCATAATCTTTATACAATAAAAGTCAACTCTTTGGCACATCGTCATGATTAAATAACTCCCCTTACTTTTGACTTTGTTTCCATTGCAGAACAATAATCAAGACATAAAACTAGGATGAAACTCATCATGCGGTAAAAAAAATAAAACAAAAAGCTTCAAAACAAAATTCTGCCTTGATCATCATTTTATGGAACATTTTTCATTCAATCTCAGATCCTAGCCCTTGATTGTAGGTCTCTGGTTCATTTTTACTTTATTCACAGTGCTGGGTGTTAAATGCTTAATAGCCCACATCTATAGCCACTTTCTAAAGCACGTTGGTGTTTTAAAGGTTTTGACTCATCAAACATCTTCCCTCTCCATCCACCTCACAAATAAGGTGAAGTTGTCATAAAATATGCCATTTTGCATCAGTTTATTTGGCTATTTACTGTGGACAAAGAGTAAAACACTCTGAGACTAAATTACACAGATAGATATTTAATACCTTGTAGTTGTTTTCCCCTGAAGTTGAGTTTAGGGTAGAGGAGCTCCAGATCAGGCAAGGTCTTTGTTTTCTGACAGATACCGTATCATCTTTATAATGAGCTTTCTAAATGAGGAGCTTGCTATGACAACACATAATTAGCCTATTTCCATTAAGACAGCAGATGTGTGAACAGATTTCCTGATACTGACTGAGTTGTCAACTGTCATCTGTTTCCTCTGAGTATCCTGACACGGCCCCAACTATAATCCATGATGTTCCTTTCTCCGTTACTAATGACCAGAGTCTCTCAGGGCCAGAATTTAATTTTGGCTCTGATATTAACTTTGATATTGTTCTGTACACTCTGTAGTACACCCAGTCTGCAGAAAAGTACAATTCAAGTGTGGCAGGACGTAGGAGGGCCCGGGTGGGGATTGAACCCACCTCACTGTCACACAAGTAAAGTCTTTCAGCAAACGGTCAGCGAGGCAAAGGTGTTGCCCAAGTTCTTATTAGAAACCTGGAGTTTGGCGGGTTAGCATAGGCTGCATTTGGCACTGGCGTCCACCAGTTTCTTCCGAACGTTGGCAAAGGATTGTCACTGTGAAGGAACTTAAGATGTGTAGTCAGGAAAAAAATTTATATCTTCCTCCTGTTGTTAAGCAGTGGGTCCATCAGGTCACATGTCAGTGTCATTGACAATCTTCTCAATGATGAGTCTAGGCCCTTCTGTGGGTCCAGTCCAGTCAATCTTAAGGCTGGTACACACTACAGGATGATCGGGCTGATTTTTATCCCGATTTCCCCCTTACGATCAAAGCCAGCGAAGGCACGATTGTCTGAGTGTGGTGTTAAGAGTGAGTTTGTCCGGTCTGATCAGCTAGGTGGGCCTCGGAAGGGTAGATCATAAATAATGAACATGTTTAATATTTGTGACAGCAAATCCTGTATTGTGCGGGGTGCTCGGAGAGGAGCCGAGCATGCTCAGTGTGTACGTCTACCGGAACAAAAGCTAATCAAAACACAAGCTAACTCACTGATGAAAAAGAATGTAAAAACAAACAATAAATTCATAACGCCGTTATTCACATCACTGGTAATTTGCAATAATTGTGGTAACGTTAGAACTTGCTAGCACTGGTGCTAGCATCTAGCCCTGCTCTCCAAGCTATCTGTAATACTCGTGACAATTTTTACTCACCTCCAACTCGCGCTGTAATCCATACAGCCCATATTCTTGCCCTTTCCTTGACTTTCCATAATCGATTTTCTTTTTTGTGTGTTTTTTTTCGGAAAGTAAGAGGCTGAAACCAACCATCATTGCTTCTTCCTCTTTGTCCACCTTGTTTGTTTACACTGAAGTAACGTTTGACTTCGCAAGATGTGGAATATTGATCGTGAAGAACTTGATACTCTTCTGGAAAATCGATTAAAGTGTGGTGTGCTTCGTAGTGCACACTACTGTGAAGGTTTGAAGAATCCTGTAAAGTGTTCCAGCCTGTAGTAAAATTATTAGGGCCAAAGTTCTCACAGCTATTGACCTTATCCCTAAAGAGGAGGTTAGCCATCTGAAGCTCACTACAGCTATCAGCAGTTGAGAAGCCCTCATCCATATTATCCACATGGTGTTCCTTTTAACAGTAGGCTAGTCCTCATGGATACTAGCGAGGCAGACATCTTTGGCATTAAAATGGCCGTCTATATCTTCAACTCATTTTGCCAGCGCTTCAACTTGGTTAGCAATAGCAGGCATATTAGCCTTGTAGCTAGCGGCAGCAAGTTTATTTTACATTAAATAAAACAGCACGGAAAAACCATGCCCACTCCATTACAGCACACGAGCACCCCCTCATTCACCCTTACTGTTTGGTATTATTCTTAAAAGATTTCTTTTAGATTTTTTATGCTTTTACACTCTGTTCTACACTCAGCTTGCAAAAACATCTGGTTGACTGATAAATCTTGACTTTCTACATGCAACTCTGAGGATTTCACTATTAGGCTATGTATGTGGAATATAGATGGAGTGTTTGAATAGGGTGTAAATAACAAGTTTAATCACAATATCATAGTATATCATTTCAGTGGATGATAATCTGATGTTTGCTAATATCTCTATATTATGACTACAATATAATTTTTATTTGATTCAGAATCCAACAATTGACATGAAAATTATGATTTAAAACAATCACATTATTCATTATTCATATTAAATCACAAATGGCAGCTAAAATATTTAAATTATAATGAAGCACGTCTTACAACTGATTACTGTATGTTTTTGTTAAAAAATGTTTTTGTTAAAACAGATCATGTTTCCCTCAGAGCAAACTAAAGTGGTTCAGAAGTGCCAAAAAACACAGCGAGCATTATTCAGTTTCAACATTTCATCGCAGCCCAACATACCAGGACAACATGAGTCCCATCCATGGTGCTCTCATAGCACTACATAGTAAATACAATGTTTTAAAGCAAAGAAACATGAAGCAGTCAGTTTAGGGGCGTAGACAAAGCTAACAGTTTGAGCCAGGTTGATCATCTTTACACAGCCTTCATAAAACCACACAATAACGATGCACAGAGTCATTAATGCTCTGTTTGTGTTCTTACTTTAGATCTGTTGTAGTTTAATCTCTGCAGATCCACATCTCAACCTGTTGTACATGAAGTCAGATTCTCTTTTTCTAGGTAATTTCCTTTTTTTTTCTTTAATGCCTCTTTCCATCTTTCCACACGATATCATGAGATAATCAGATGTCAAAGAAAAGTGAGGAGGGAAAGACTTACGGGGGTGGTGCATAAAAGACATCCATTGTACAATCCTGCTGGGGGCTTATTCTGTGTCAACAAATAGTGGAAAAATTTAAACAATAATTAAGCAATAAAGACTCGCCTACAATGATGTGCGATGCTCTGTCTGTGATTCTGCTCAAAGTTTGGGAAAGAACAGTATCCTTATACAGCTTCCTGTCAGGTCTAAGATAAGTCTTTTGTTTGCTCAGCTTGATAGCTTACTATCAGGCTACTGACACTGGTCGTGTGTTAACAATAAAACACGACAAAACAAAAACAAGAAGCTATTTATCAAAGAAAAGTGAGTGAATAAATTAAGCATGTCAGAATAAAGAGAACAAGTGAATGATTTGAGTAAAAATATGTTCTACAAATGTGGGACCACAGCATAATTTATTGTTGGCATCTGTAAATAATTCTGTTAATTTTAGCTAACTGTGTAATGTTTTTTTTTTTTTTACTTTAATCAGCAATGAATTATAATTTACAAATTATTACTGAACACACGTAAACCGCTTTGTAAATGACCCTGTTGTAGTCAGCTACTACGTCAGAGTAACTTTTTATAGTATATACATAGATTCATATAAAAAGTTCTCAGCCATGCTCTCATCTGCAGGAAGTAACGAGAGGATAATAATCTGATTAATGACATTTAGTATCTTACAGGATGACCCTTTAGCTATATTGGACTCTATCCTTTTAGCATAGACCAGGGATCCTGGTACTAGTTTCCTTGCTCCAACACACCTGAATTAAATCAGTGGGTCAAGCTCTGCACAAGTCTGAGTCTGAGTCAGGTGGGTTGCAGTAGGGAATCTTCTAAAATCTGCAGGACACTGGCCCTCAAGGACCAGGCCCTCAAGGACCAGGATTAAGGATCCCTGGCTATCAGCTATCAGAAAATGGGATTATAAAAAACAAGGCTCCTGAAACTGAGCCTTACACAATAAAACTGCAGGTCTGCTGAAACCCTCAGCAGTTTTAAATCAAGGTTAATAACTTTTGGATTTGCTGCTGGAAAGTGAGAGGTGTGATGGAATCTCAGCTGAACAACTGTGATTTATTAGTTTGCTCTGCTGCCCCCAAGTGACCAAAAATTCAGTTCAGCTTTAAGAATTTCTACATTTTCTTTGGAGAAGTGGTGATAGAGCTTCAGTTGATAAGCATCATCTACCAGTGTCCCAGGACACGAGCCTACCTGCTCTGTGGACAACTGGCAGATTTATGATCTATGTGGGAATTACACAGAGTGTTTTGTCTATGCGGGGAGGATTTGAGGCACTTCCTGAATGGACAGTTTGTCTTGGTGGAAATTTGTCCTATTTTCATCATGACTGCTTCCGCTACTTGTTTCATCCATTTCCCTAAAAATGGCAAATTAGCACTAGTGGTGAATTAACAGAGGCCCTGTTATTGTAAGCATTGAATAAATAATTTTCTTTTTTTTTAAATGCAAACAAATTAATCTGAATACAAAGCAATCAAATTAGAATATTTAAGATGAAATATACAAAGCATGTAGAAAAGGCTTCCATAGAATGAGATCAAAACACATATTAATGTAAACTGGACACAGGAGGGGATTAGAAATTTAGTCTAGTTGCAAAAACAAAATATTAAACGAATATTTAACTCTGCTTTTTAAAATGTATATTGACATTGTTAACATGCTTTTCACGTGGGTTTGCACTTTCATACACTGTTATATAATGTTACAATAGCATTATCATAGGCTATGTCCCCACAGAGACCTTTAGTTTCTATTTTATTTTATATTTGTTCAAATTCCTCTAAATTATTTATATAGTTATTGTGCAAAAATAGCCTGAGTTAACTTTTAAAAGTACATTTACGCACATAAACATGGTCATTTAAACTTTTAATACTTTAAAAAAAAAAAAGGAAACTTCTTTAATGCAACGTTTTAAAATAGTTTGCTAACTAGCAAAGCTAACTTTCTCCATCCATCCATCCATTTTCTGTACCGCTTAGTCCAATTCAGGGTTGCGGGGGGTCTGGAGCCTATCCCACACAGGGCCAACACAGAGAGACAGACAACCACTCACACACACTCACAGGGAGAATTTAGAGTGACCAATTAACTTATCACGCATGTCTTTGGACAGTGGGAGGAAGCTGGAGTACCCAGTGAGAACCCACACAGGGAGAACGTGCAAACTCTGCACAGAAAGACCACTGTTTCAAACCCCTCCCCAGTTTGAACCGGCAACCTCCTCTGGCTCAAACTCCATCCGGGACTTGAACCAGTGACTTTCTTGCTGTGAGGCTGCGGTGCTAACCACCACACCACTGTAAAAATAAACATCTGGCTTGACGCTGCTGGGAGGAAGATTAAATAAATAAGATAAACAAAGACTAAACAAAATCAAATAGAGATCAGTTTAAAGCTGAGCTAAAAAGGTCTTGAGCCTCTTTTTAAAAACATCTACAGTCTCTGCGGCCCTGAGGCCCTTTGGCAGGATGTTCCACAGACGAGGGCTGTAATATTGGAACGAGGCCTCGCCGTGTGTTTTGGTCCAATCTTTAGGAATATCTAAAAGGCTAGTACCAGAGGACCCAGGGGTCTGTGAGAGCTCATAGATTAAAAGTCAGATAAATAAGAAGGCCCAAAACCATTAAGACATTTATAAACTAAAAGAACCTTAAAATCAATCCTGAAACGCACGGGGAGCCAATGCAGCGATTTTAAAACCGGTGTAATGTTTTCCCGCCCCCTGGTCCTCATCAGAACTCGTGCTGTTGAGTTCAGTAACTGTAAACCAGAAATACTCTCTTTAGGAAGACCAACGAGCAGGGCATTTCAGTAATCTAATCTACTAGAAATAATAGCATGCATCAACATGTCCGTGCTGGCCGATGTTTTTAAGATCATAAAATCCTGTCTTTGTGACATTTCTACCATGTGGAATAAAATCCAGCTATGACTCCAAAAGAAAACCCAAATTTTATCACACAAAAGCATTAAAATTATGTAATTTAAGTAAAATTATCTCTCTCTTGTCTTCAGGACCGATGATCAAACGTCAGTTTTGTCCTGATTGAGCTGTAAGAAGTTTTCTGCCATCTATGACTTTCTAAAATACAGTTTAAAAGGACATTAACAGGCTCATCAGGAGACACGGCGAGACAAGCTGCGTATCATCAGCATGTGAAAATCAATGCCATGTCCCCTAATGACATGTACAAATTAAAAAATATTGGGCCTAAAATGAATCCTTGGGGAACCCCACATTTATGGGTCCTTGAGGAGCATGTATATCCAAGCTTACTAAAAACTGTTGAGCTGTGTTATAGGAATACAACCATTTTAAAACAGTACCTGAGTGGCCCATCAGACTTCTTAGTCTATGTAATAAAATCTGGTGGTCTACTGTGTCGAAGGTGGCCCTAAGATCCAGCAGAACCAGGACTGAAAGTTTCTGTGCATCCAAGTTACACCTGAGATCATTAGGAATCTCTAAAAGGGCCTACACTGTACTGTGCTTCGTCCTAAAACCAGACAGAATCTCATTTAAATGAATAAAAACAACTTTTTCTACTTAAAAATGGTAAGTTGTATACACGTCGGTAATTATTAAAAACAGTGTGATCTAAATGACTCTTCTTCAGAAGGGGCTTCCCCACTGCTGTGTTAAACGCAGCAGGGAAAACACCCGTCTGAAGAGAGGAGTTTACCATGTTTAAAAGCTTACGCTCAAAGAAACCATAAAGGGTTTTTAAAAGCGATGTGGGAATGGGGTCTAAAAGGCAGGTTGTTGGGTTTATCTAGGAGAAAACTCGATGAAGTACCTTTGTTCAGCCAGGGCAAAACTTTCCAGTGTTTCCTCAGCTAAAAACAATGCTTCAGGTATGTTAAAATCAACATTTTGATAAAAGACTGGATCTGATAGTAGGCCTATCGATTTTATTTCTGAAGTAGTCTGCCAATCTCTCATATGCAGCGTCTGATGCTGGCATGGAGGACTTGTAATGGATTGTAAGTTGAGTTTTTCTCCACTTCCTCTCTGCTCTCCTGCAATTTTTCTTTTCTTCTTTACTTCTCCATGGTGGTTCGATTTTCTTCTCAACGGTTTTGTTTTAAGTGGAGCTGCAGCATCGACGGCTGACTTCAGTCTGTTGTTAAAATGGTTGACTTTGTTTCAGATAGTATCCACCGCTTTGTTTGGTGAAGAAAAGTGAAAATAGCATATTAGAACTCAAAATGACTGCAGCAGCCATGACCACAACAAATGCTACGCTAGGTTAGCTTAAAGTCTGCATCTCAAATAATCATTTAATTCTTCAATAACCCACGTGTGTTTGATAAATAAGTCAAGATATACTTTATAATTTGACAAGTGAGGCCATTTAAAACTTGAAAACTCCAACAGGAGTTTGCTAAACAAGCAAATACTCAGAAAACAAAATTAGGATACATGAATACAATTAGAAGTTGATGCATTTTGGAAGCTATTATTTGTGAGGTCTTGAAATTCCCACTGACCACAAAGATTCCTACATGCTTGACCTCATCTCACAGAAAACAAAACACACATTTGTTCAATATGCTACAGAAACAGGAGAAATGTGGCTTTCAACCCTTTAACTTCCACACTAAGAAAAAAGCAAGAGAGAAATGTTTCTTGCATTTTTTCTTGTCTTTTGAACAAGAAAAATACTATTTTTTTTTTAGCAAATCATTGAGATAAAAGTTAATAATAAAGTAATGACAGTGAAATGGTCAAAAATTTTAAACAATAACAGGATAACAAACATTTTATTTTGGTATTACATACCCAGTTTCAGGCAGATTTATTTAATCAAGTCTTTACTATGATTCATGATAATCACTGAAAGTTTTGCTCTACCAAATGGTAGCAGGACCACAAAGGGTTAAAGCAACATGAACGGTAGATAATTAAACAAAATGAAATGTTCTCAAGTTGCTTAAAACAAGTAAGAGCGTGATACTATCAGGAGTTTTTATAAACACAACTGGACTCTCTTTTTTTCTCAGGTTTTAAAGATGCTTCATCTTTCATCCAAATGGCCTCTTCAGTTTTAAACTGAGCTGCTTTTATTCAAGTTCTTAGGATTAGCATGATGGAGAATCTACACCAACACATCAAAACTCATTTTGAAAAAGACAGAAAACACGCAAAAAAGGATCAAACACTTTCGATTTGGCCAGAATAATCCTGACAGGATGTTAGATTACAGAATACCATCTCTCATACATGAACATAAGCAGATTAAATTAACAAGAGAAAATATAAATATCATAATGCTTCTAAACGTTTTGTTTTCTTCAGCATTAAAGTCCAGTGATGGTTGTCAATATGTAGCTGAAGATATTTAAAACTGGTACTCCTACTTGCTGATGTAGCACCTAAAAATAAAATGGGGTCTACCAACTGTAACAATATTAAAAGGTGTTCTATATAAGCAACAAGAACAAAACAACTGACAGGTAAAGTGAAAAACTGATCATTTTATGACAATGGGGTGCAGGGAAACCTTGGGTCCTGGCTTTAATGTGGATTTTTCTTTGAAACAAACTACCCAGCTAAACACCGCTGCAGACTCAGCACAAGGCCTAATGGCACTTACGGCCTCCAAAATCGATGAACGGCGATGAACTGCATCCCACAGAAGAGCAACTCAGCAAGGGCAGGAAAGGCTTTATATTCACACACCAGCGGGTCTAAAATGTTCTGAAACTGCTAAAAAGTATCATTAGGTGGTTTTAATGTTGTGGCTGGCATGTGTTGGCTGGTTTTCACATATTCCCGAAACAGAAACTCATTTAATAAAGGATACAAGGACGTGACCCAAACTGGAGTGAAATGAAGGCACACTTACTGGGAAAACAGAAGGTCAGGAATCAAAAGTAATGTAACCCAGCACTCCTAGGAATCATGGGAAAGTTAAGACTGGTTTGATACATTGTCAAACCAAATAATGCTATTTTTGATTGTGTGTCAGAACATATGACATCACTTATAGTGATGGTTAGGTCTAATTCTCCCATTTTTGTCCCGTTTTCTGCCACTTTGATGGCAGGAAAGGACAGCAAAATGTTGGACATTCAGAACAGATCAATAAAAGTTGAAAGAAAGGTTGTTGACGCAGTTTTATAGGTTTCTTTTCACTTGTAGCCAAGTCCCCGTCGTCTGAAGTGGCAAAAGAGAGGGATGGTGATACTCAGACAGACAAACTGTAAACAGAGAAGACGTGAAACATGTGGATTTAGCTGCAGCAATGATTTGCAAGTACACAAAAAAAATCATGAAATAAAAACAAAATGTTTACAGAGCAATGTTCAGCCTTTTGATTTTACAGAATGAATGCTAATGTTAATAAAGCTAATGCTAATAATCACACAGCATACTTCCTGCATAGCTCGAAATAGCTGTTAGCCAAAGTTAGTGAGCATAGCTGAGTATTAAGAGACATTTTGTACTCTATCAACAGATGATGGAGACCAAATGACAATAATATGTAGAAGTAGTAAGTATATATGAGCCACGATTCAATTGTCAAAGTAGCTTTGTACATTGGTATGTCAAAGTAGAATTCTCAGCTTCTTTTGCTCTCCAAAACTAGACAATAATTAAATTTACAAACTCCTGTTTCACTCTGGGAGTTTAAAGCCATCTTTTACAGAAAAACCATGTGGTTGAGTCACATGTGGTTTTCATGTGATCCACATGTGAATCACATGGGGTTTATGTGTTTTTCACATGTGAATTCACATGTAAACCACATGTGTCAACCAAATGGTATTCACACGTGAACCACATTCACACGCCAGTGAACATTCACATGTTCTTCACATGAAAACGTTCCAAAACCACATGTTTGCACATGTGACCAGATGTTTGTGACCACATGTCACATGTGAAATCCATGTGGTTTTTCTGTAAGGGATATTTAGATGATTTTATCTGAAGCTGCACAAAAATGTCAGCTTCATATGGCTGCCATGGTTAATTCCTCAAACTTTAATCCTGGACACTGATATTCTTGGTTAAGGGTAAATATGTTTACTGTGTTGAAAACTGGGATGTTTGAAGGGGAAAAAAGAAGGCTTAGAGGACTGTACCTGGATGATGAACATTGTGACAACTCCTGATGCCGTACTGAGGTAGTTGTGGGCAAACCAGTCTCCCAGTTTCACCAGACAACCCTGGAAGGTCACATGTTTATGCTGTCATTTACCCACTAACAGTGTTGGAATAAGCACAAAGTCATGTGGGAACATCCATTTGATTTTATTTCTAAGGTTTTACATATGTTATGGTACGATTTTCTTTTAAACATGGGATCCTTACTCGTCCTTTTCCATCCAATCAGAGAGCAGAATATTTGCTGGCCATGCCATAAATTGGACAGATTAGATTGAGCAGGTGGTGTGCTCTGTAGTCACTAATGCAGGTGGATTGAAAATTGAATCTGACCTCTTTAGCCTGCAGCCAATGCAGTTATCTCTTATGGTAAATAAAAACTAACTAATAACTGATTTTCTTGCTATCCCACAGATATATCACAGATCTCTTTGAAAACACCGGTTTACATAATGATGATATGTTACCTCGTTCCAGTTGGGTTGGTCGTCAATGCTACAGGGATTTTTAATACAGCAGGAGACCGGGACGTCCCCGTTCCAGTCGGCCTCACCATGAACTCCGCAGCATTTAAACTGTAAGCAAAATAAGAGCAAACTCCAGTAGAATCAATATAAATGTGATCAAGCTGCAAAATACATGAAAACACAAGTTTCTGTGTGATGCAGCATACAGAGTATAAACCCTTTTTATTATAACTGAACAAAATGAGTTTTAGTTCAGTGGTTCCCGAACTTTTTA
The DNA here is from genome assembly GCA_028567055.1 of Leptatherina wallacei. Taxonomy (NCBI): domain Eukaryota; kingdom Metazoa; phylum Chordata; class Actinopteri; order Atheriniformes; family Atherinidae; genus Leptatherina; species Leptatherina wallacei. The sequence goes on along the minus strand of JAOXYM010000012.1, from coordinate 27,869,817 downwards.
TGCAAGGCTGGCTGGGTCCCACTCTCACAACTCTGGGTCCCTCCCAGGGGCTGTGCCCCCCAGTTTGGGAACCAGTGTGTTTGTTAAAGACGATGCAGTGTGTAATGAAATCAAAGGTCAATGACTGAAAAATTTAACCTGTGTTTCCATTGGTATCTAATGAATTTACTTAAATAACTATAATGTTTTTATTCTCTTACAATTAAACACTTATATCTCCTTGTGATAAGATTATATACAAGGCTGAAGTCATATTTGTGCCACCATTTTTTACCACAGTGTCTCTGAATAGACAAACAACTCTGTGTGTGAAGTGAGAACCCTCTGAGCTCTAAAACTGCAGAACCAGTTTTGTTTGATAGGTGCCATAGCCCCGCTTGGGATAAGTAAAGCTTTAAAAGTCCATTCTCAACTGTACTTGTTGTTCGAAGTAATTGCTATGCCCATCTTTACCACTAGATGTCAGTAATTATTACACACTTTTCCTTCACAGGCATTTTAAAACAATTTCATATCCAAAAAAACTAAACATACTATCTTTGTCAAAAGAAGTAATTCAACCTAATAAATTAACCATGCCTTCTTAATGTTAAAATGAAAGGTAATTAAACCCTAAAATGAGCACTTCTATCAGGGTAAAAGCTCCTACAAAGAGAAAAAAGTTATTTATATTTACCAGGTACTGGACAGCATCAAAGTCCTCTCTAATTTCGTTGCCTTCTGGACTAACTTTGTAGAGCTCCAAGCTTTTCATCAGGTCATCCTCAAAGAATGTGCCAATCTGGACAAGGTGAAAGCAAACATCACATCTGAGACAGACTGCACACCAGTGGATGTAAAGACAGCAGCCTCTGGTTTCAGAGCAGCAGATGCTGGCAGAGACCAGCAGCACTGCTGGTAATAACAGCATGACCTCATCACAATTTGAGATTATTTGGAGGATTTCACAGCAAGTTGAGGTGTTTGTGTATCTGATTAGGACCATTTCAACAGACCTCCGATTGGAGGCGTTCAGGAGGCCTCACACCAGAACCTACTGGAGAGATTATAGGTATGGTTGACCAGGAAGTATCTGAGCATGATAAGATCTGTTGGAATTCTCCAAGTCAACGCTTCCTTTATTATTTCCTTTAGCATACAATACAACAGATCATTCTTTATGAAAGACGGAAGATCATTTCATCCCACAATTCCTTGCAATGATATATTATCTCAGTTCAAAATTCAATAGATTTACTGTCAGATACAGTAAAATCGCAGTTGTTCCAACAGAATGATGAAATTCTTACAGTGTTGCTCCCCTTTACACACAGTGTTGCACAGCACAGAAATAAATGACAGTTTAGTCAAAACAAAATGCAACATCATGAACAGATTGTATTAGATGAAGTATCCAAAGCATTTCTTGGAAAGATTTGATTGAATCTCTTCACTTTCAGTTCTGTAAAGCTGCATCACAGCTTACTGTATGTAAGTCACAGTGCATCATCTTTTCCCAAGTCCTTCCCAACTTTTTCCAACTAACCTTGCTTAACCCTATAATGTTTTCCAACAAGGCCAAGGAAGAGACTTTAGGAAAACACATTAGAAGGTCTTTATTGGACTATTCAGCCGTACGCTGTATGTCTGAGCTGACTTGGACGCACGGTTGTGTGCGCCCAGAAGAGCAGGAGAATAAGAGATCCTGGGGATTTCTATTCAGTACTGCACCTGGTGTCAGATAAGAAGCAGAGGATGGATGGATGCGGAGCTCGAGAGATCAGGTGAGGAGCTCACACATCTGGAGGGAGCTTAGAAAGGAGCTGCTGCTCCTCCGTATTGAAAGGAGTCAGCTGATGTGGTTCGGGCATCTGATTTGTCCTGGTTGCCTCACCCCAGGGGATATCTTGGTATCCCACAGGAGGAGGGTGTCACTGGGAAGAGGGACATCTAGGTCTCCCTCCTGAACCTGTTGCCTACATGACTTCACTGTGGACGGACGGACAGACAGACAAGTATTCATTCTAATATCACTACCAATAAGTTTGACCACTGATCAAAGCAATTTCTGGGGTTGATTAAGTGACAGCTGAAAAACACACATCGACATTTAGGAGCTAATTATCAGAACCTTGTTGTCATAAAACTGCACCAGAAACCCTTGAAGGAAGAAGTTTGACGATGTTTGGACCAATATATCTTTTATGAAATTGATATACTCATTAGTACAGAGACCAGTAGATGTTTAAACTCTCTTACCTCTCTACTATAGACAAAGAACACGCAGGCCATGGCCAGCTCCACCAACATCAGGATGAACAGCAGAACATAAAACTGGAGGAAGTCCAAGCAGATGACATGAAATCATTTTTAATCAACTAAGCGAGCAAACATCATAGATGAGTGGTTTAAAAGAACAAATGCCACACTTCACACTAACACTGATCAGCATGCAGCGATTCTCCTTCATGCCTCCCAGCACTCCCAAATAACACACACAGGTGACGATGGTACCGGTGACAACCAGGGTATTGGCGGGGTAGATGGGCCAGAAGGTAGTGATGAGAGAAGAAAACCTGGAGTGCATCATCTGGAACTCCCCGAATGCCACCACGAAGGCGCCACACAGCTCCAAGACAAGAGAGACAGAACAAGTCATCGTTCTGGATATGTGGGCTGAGATTGTTTCAGCTCGACCTTCAGTTTTCATGAATTGGCTTGTGAGAGTGGTTTATTCTGGTCCATACATCACACAGATGCACCAAAGTATATATAAGCTATACAAATAAATAAATGAACCTAAAAAGGGTGCAGGCTGAAGCTGTTATATGATGCCTACCCTTTTAACTATACATCACACTGAAACAAAAAACAAAACAAAGAGTTCCAGACATCAATTACAATAAAAGCTGATGTAGAATTGAATTTAAAGATTTATAGGACAAGCAGTCCAAACACAAGATACTTGATCAAACTAAAAGTCTGTATTTGTAAGTTGCCCTAAGTTTATAAAATTTCTAAATCTACATATATAACTACACATTTTTAGCTCATCGCAGAGACTATTCCACAAGTTATTCATCTTCTTCTAAAGTTTATCCTTACCTATCCATACCGTATCAAACATACAAGTTACCCGGAGTTCATAAACAACTTTCTCTGGGTGAGAATATTTTCTGAATGCGGTGAGGAAGTAAGTTATTGTGTGCCTTATACATAATGAGAGAAGTTCTTAGCTCAACTACACCTGCAAATTTCCAGGTATTTCATTTAATGAAGAGTGGGTTTGTTGGATCGCAATATTCTGAATGATCTGCAATTCTTATGTCTCTCTTGTAATTTAACTATTGGATCAATGTTTATTTCAGAAGTGTTTCCCCATGCCTACACACAGTAAGAAAGGCATGGAAAAGTATGAGAGTGGATTTCTGATTTAAAAGTTATTTTGTCGTGTATAGGATAGAAATAGTTTTGGACAATTTAGATTTAATATAGTTTATATGTGTTTTCCAGTCGAGTTTTTTTTATCAATTATCACGCCTAGGAATTTATTTTTACAGACTCGTTCAATTTCAAGGTCATAAATTTTGAGCTTAACTTCACGATTTATTTATTGGTTCCCAAAGATTATGAATTTAGTTTTACTTAAATTCAATGATATTCTGTTGACATCAAACCAGTTTTGAAGAACTTTTAACTCTTTCCACTGCACTCAGAATCTGTTCCAAATGTCTACCAGAGCAGTATATATATATATATATATATATATATATATATATATATATATATATATATACTGCTATCGTCAACAAACAAAACCAATTTTAACAATTTCGACACATTACAACTGTCTTTAATATACAAAATCAACAATATGGGCCCCGGCACATGAAGGCGGTTATTATAAATTGGACTAATGTGGATTTGTTTTATTTAAATCATCTATCATACCTATTTCATTAATATGTTCAGTACATGAGCCAGCTGTAGCATTTTATTTAGAAAATGACAGCACGTTTTTTTCCCTTCATTCCTAGTTTATCTTTTTATTTTATATTCTAGTTGCTTTTTTAATTTGAATATGAAAAGACGTGACTGTTCAATTACCTGATATCGTTTCATCTTTGGACTTTAAATCAAATCAAATCAAAATCGGATCGTGACTGAATTATTGATATCGGCAAACATCGAATCACTATCCATTAAATCAATATAATATTGTATAAAGGTTTTCAGGGAAATGGAGAAACTCCAGTACTATCCAGAAAGAAGCCTCAGCTCTGGTATTTGAGGTTGTTTACACCATAATCCTGCGCTGTCTCTATTTAGAGATTAATGCTTTGGGCCAACGTTGTCCACAACTATGATTTGGACATTTATCACAAGAAAGGTCAGGAAAACATTGTTGCAGATGGTCTGACACGGGTTCATGAGTAAGGGCGTTTCTCTTTGGCACTAAATCAGAAACACAACTTCCCTGAAAACACCTTCATTTTCCAGCCTCATGAAGTTGACTTTTACAGTTGCTGATGTCTACATCTGGTTTTATACATACACGATACAAACCGATGGCTATGGATGAGAGCAGTGTGTGTGTGTGTGTGTGTGTGTGTGTGAGGGCTGCATATGTTGTTCCCTCAGCACCTACCCAGCACAGGAAATGGAGAAATGTCACCATAGTCTTCAGACAGCTCGCACAGGATTGATTCATCTTTCCTGAAATTCTTCCTGGAGATGATCTGGAGGTCTTCATCAGTTTGCATCACGTTTATTTGAAAAGGAAAACAAAAAAAGATTTCAGATTAGCTTTGTAGATGTCTTGGATAATGTGAGAAGAAAAACAGGTGGAGCTGCTGCTGTGTTTACAGGACACAAGTGTTTGATATGGCAACACAGAGCCAGGAGCCACAATGGGCACCTCTGTCCTCTAAGTGCCGTGTTAATCATTATCATCTGCTCTTATCTCCAGATTAAACATTTGTTGCAAGTCACATCCACAAGACTGTGTTCGGAGAAAGCAGCTCACAGCTAGTGGCTCTTTTCCTCGTTCATAGAATCTTTTATTTCAAGTCAAGTGCTACATTTTTGAATATTTCTCGTACAATTAATGGTACAATGTGCGATTCAGTGTTAAAACACTCCTTTTTTACTTTCCTTCATGTTTGAAGTTCCTTTTTCTACTTTTACTTGAACATTTCTAAAATAAATTCAGTTCCTGTGGAGAAGTTTTAAATCCCGATCAAACTGGAGGCTTACCTTGATCACACCGTATCCAGCAATATCCCAGAAACAGATGCAGTGAGCAGTTTTTTTATTGTGTCCCCAATCATAAGAGAAATAACAAGGAGGAATGATGACTGAGGCCCCTGCTTGTCTGATATTTACAGCTAACAGTGAAGAGGAGGGGCATCCACGCTTGGCTGAAAAAAGAAAAAAAAATGGTACAACATGGCATCATATCTGGATCTAGATCGTCATCAAAAGCAGAACAACGGTAGAACACCTCTAAGTTGTGACAAATACAGCCGTAACACTTGGAGTGATGCTGTGAAGCTACCTGGACCGACCTGATTGGTGGAGGTAAAAAAGAAAAACAAAGTGAAGAGCTGCTCAGGAAGAAGGCAGGTCTGTCATGAATCTAAGAAAGATAAAAAAAAATAAAATGGCAAAAATAATAAAACTGATCATGAAAACTTTACTTTTGAGTTTTTAATTTGCTGCCTAGAGTCAATTACTGAAGATATAAATCTCAAGGGGGAATTATCATTTTGTAGTAGTTTAGATTATAAAATAAAAGATTTTAGAAATCAAAATGTTCCTTAGTAACCATAACAAGCTCACTGTGCAAACCCAGTCCAGTCTACAGAGAACTTGAGTTGCTGAATTACATGAGCAGCTTTAGAAAACAAACCAAGGTGGATTTTTTGAAAAAAATTACTGAACAAACAAATCCACAATTACCAAAGTGATGTAAAGCACAAGGGCTAGAACTATTCCAGATTATCAGGGAGATGTTGAGGAGATGGCCTGTACAGACCCTTTCCGAAATCCATCCATCCATCCATTTTCTGTACCGCTTAATCCATGCAGGGTCGCGGGTGGGCTGGAGCCTATCCCAGCAAGTATCAAGCGAGAGGCAGGGTACACCCTGGACAGGTCCCTTTCCAAAATATTAAAATATTATAGATACAAAGTTTATTTATCTCCCTAATTCCATTAAAAAGGTTAAACTTTCATAGATTATGGTTTCAGGGCCCACAATTCAAACGATTTCAAGTATTCATTTTTAAATTTTTTGGGCTTCCAGCTCATAAAACCCATGAAAACAGGAATACAAAAACTGAGAATACTGTGAAGAAATCACCATTTATTTCTCAGTTTTTGCAAAAAAAAAAGAGAGAAAGAAATTAGGATCACATCAAATCAATCAAAATATGATACTTTCTAAACGATATAATGTTCAATACTTGGTTGGGAATCTCTTTGCCTTAATCACCGCCTCGATGAGCCGTGGCATTGAGGCAAGCAAGATGTTCACACATTTTTCTTCCCCAAATTCAAAGTTGTCTACGAAGTTTTTAAAGGAAACATTTTGTTACAAATATGAACAAAACGTTTCCTCTAGTCTCACTGGCCTGATTGCTACTGTGCAACAAGACCGTGAGCTCAAACCCACCGTATCCTTCATCATGAACAAGCTGGAAGGTGAATTAAAAGGTGTATTAAAATCGGTATTATCTTTTTTCTAGAGTTTTGCCGCTTTAAATGTAAAAAACAAACAAACCAACCAACAAAAAAAATTAATTGGAAAGAAAAGTCACAGTAGCACGAAGAAAGTTTGTTCTTCACTCATCCATTTCTCTGACAAAGGTTTCGATCTCTTTGCCTTAATCACCGCCTCGATGCGCCGGGACATTGAGGCAATCAGCCTGTGGCATTGTGTGGAAGCCCAGATTTCCTTGATGCTTGCTGTCAGCTCTTCTTTGTTTTTGGGTCTGCTGCCCCTCATTTTCCTCTTGCAATACTCCATAGATTCTCAATGGGCTTTAGGTCTGGCGAGTTGGCTGGCCAGTCAAGCACTGTGATGGCATGGGCATTAAACCAGGTTTTGGTGCTTGTGGCAGTCTGGGCAGGGCCAGGTCCTGCTGGAAGATGAAATCTGCATCTCCATTCAGATCCTCAGCAGAAGGACTCATGAAGTCCTCTAAAACATTCTGGTAGACTGTTGCGGTGACCTTGGATTTAAGAAGCCAGAGTTTACCAACACCTGCACCGGACATTGCACCCCAATCATGACTGAAAGTCGATATTTCACACTTGACTTAAGCAACTTGGGTCCAAAGAGGACCTTGGACCACTGGCCAACAGTCCAGTCCTTCCTCTCCTTGGCCCAGTTGAGACGCTTCCCACGTTGGCTCAGGCTCACAAGTGGCTTGACCCGAGAAAACTGACAATTGTAGCTCATCTCCCGTATGCGTCTGAATGTGGTGGTTTTTGAAGCTGTGACTCCCGCCTCATCCACTCTTTCTGGATCTCTGCCAGATTCTTGAATCTTCTCTGTTTGATAATCTGCTGAAGCCCACGGTCATCTCTTACACTGGTGCATCTTCTCCTGCCACATTTTGCCCTTCCACTAGACTTTCCATTGATATGCTTGGACACAGCACTCTGTGA
>JAOXYM010000012.1:27849930-27862064 GCA_028567055.1 Leptatherina wallacei | reverse complement strand
ACTAGACTTTCCATTGATATGCTTGGACACAGCACTCTGTGAACAGCCAGCCTCCTTAGCTATGAACTTTTGTGGCTGACCCATCCTATGGAGGGTATTAATGATGGTCTTCTAGCCAGTTGCCAAGTCTGCTGTCTTCCCCATATTGAACTGAACTGAGACAATTGAACCAAACTCAAGCAATTTGATGACATCTGGGGAAACCTGCGCAGGTGCTTTGAGTTTAGTGACAGTTTAAAACATTCATGTCCTGCTAAATTTGGGCTGATTTCTTCACAGTATTCACATTTTTTGAATTCCTGTTTTCATAGGTTTTATGAGCTGGAAGCCCAAAATATGTACAAATAAATACTTGAAATCGTTTGAATTGTGGGCCGTGAATCTGTAATTTATTAAAGTTTAACCTTTTTAATGGAATTATGGAAATAAATATTTTTGGATAAATACCTTTTTTGGAAAGGGTCTGTACATGTGAGGATATGTGGAGACACTGAGTCTAAGACGGCAGTCGTCCAGTCAGGTTTCCTGTTTCTTGTCTAAATATGGTCATTTCTGGTCCCATGCAGTGACCAGGATAATGACGGGCAAATTTAAATCTTGAAGTTTGGAGTTTCCAAACCAGTAGGTAACATGATGTTAGCTCCAATTCTTGTACAGTCGACCATGATGTGATGCAGCTGCCTTTGGAACTGGCTCACCCAGCTTTATTGGTTATAGCAGTGGAGTAGTGGTCCCTGGAGAAGTGGGTATACTCTCATTTCTTGTAAAAAAAAGTAGTTGTACCTGAATCTTGGGCTGTGTTCAAAAACATGCTTCATTTAAAAGTTAACCAATTTAACCAGTAAAGAGTACTAGCCAGTTAGAGGCAAAGCATGCTGGGTCATAGATTCACCATCCTTAAAGTGGGTGAACCCGATGCTTACTGAAAAATAAGTAGCTATACCCGCGTATACCCAGGACTACACCACTGGGTTATAGTACAGCAGCAGGATGGATTCAGAAGTGTATTCACTTTTTAAAAAAAATTTTTTTTTACACATTTTGTTACAAATATGAACAAAACGTTTCCTCTGATCTTCCTATGATCTCACTGGCCTGATTGCGACTCTGTAACAAGGCCGTGAGCTCAAACCCACCGTATCCTTCATCATGAACACAAGCTGGAAGGTGAATTAATAACATCGGTGTTGAAGGCTGAAAAGGAACTTCAAAAGACAGTAAACTTATTACATCAGTGGGTAATGGATTTTATCGTCTTTACTTTAAGGAGACGCAATATTTAACATTTAGCTGGCAAGAGAAAATTTGCTATTGTATTAAAACCTGTTTTATCTTTTTTTTCTAAGAGTTTTGCCGCTTTAAATGTAAAAAACAAAACCAACCAACCAAGAAAAAAAACAACATGTGGAAAATCACAACAGAAACTTTTAATTGGAAAGAAAAGTCACAACAGCTTGAAGAAAATTTGTTCTTCACTCATCTTTTTCTCTGACAAAGGTTTCGATTTTTGGGATAAAACTTGCTGATCATCATTATTCAAATCATTTGCTACAGGACTGATCAGCTCATGTTGACTTTAATGGTCACAACAAATGGCTCATCATTAAACATACACGCTACAACACAGACAAAAGAGAAACAGAACAATAAAAAACATTGAAGGATAGCTATGCTGAACACTAGACACATAACAATATATGGATTCAATGATCAGAGAGTCAACAACATCGATCCGAACAGAAAACATCAGATATTAATATATTAATCATATGTAAGACACACTTTACATTTCGAGATTTCCCCTGAATTGTACAGCTTATTTGTTTGTAAGCTAACGGCACCGCGGCGAGCAGTCGGAAGAACGAAGAAGTCATGTGAGGTTAAACCAAGAGAAAGATGTAAAGTTGCTTTTAGTCAAGCTCCTGGGATTACCACGACCTGGATGACTGAGAATCTACACCAACGCATTTCCTGAAGGTTAGCATTGTAGCCGATGGGCTCCTCAGCTGATACATAATAAGCTGGTGCTACTTGAATCCGTTACATGGTACGAACTTAAAATCTGCAGATTTTGAGAAAATACTTGCATTTTTATTGTTTATTCTTGATGCTTCTGGCGTGAACAGAAATCCCAGACTGCACCGACACGTCAAATCTGCATCGCCAGCATATGATTCAACAAAAAACCTAAACAGGTATGAAGATTGATGCCTACATGGTGGTATTAACTCTGCATGGATGCATGTTTTACTACAAAATATGACAGCATTAAAAAAAAAAAGCGTGCCAACCTGATGTGTGAAACCCACTCTGAGCATCCATCTCAGCCCGGTGGTCCAGCTGTACTGCTGATCATGTTATTGCTTAAATCCAACTCATAAATGTACCTTTGCAGCATCACGTTGTAATCAGCAGTAACATGTATCATAACAAGCCAAAGGTCTCTCGTGGAAAAGGCTCGGATTAAAACCCCTTTATGTCCAATGGAAGAGGTGAAACATCTCTGGTTCTCCAGCATTTTCTGTGCAGAAGCTTCTCTAAATACTTTCATGACACTAACATTTACTCTACATAAACACAGCCCTGCAGCATCCTCTCCCAACTTCAATACATTAGAGATAAACCTAAACAACCGCTATCGTTTGCAATCAGTTTTATAGAAATAAACTGCTACTAAAAAGGTGAAAAGTTACACAGCTGCATCCGTGTGACATTGATGGGAAGGCACCAACTCGGACGATGGCAACAGTTGTTCCAGGTTCAACAACGAAACGGTAAAAGACTCAGTTTACTCTGCTACCACTTATCTGATGCTGCAGATGGCTGCTCAGCTCACAGTGTGTGCTAAACCAAAAATCTAAATGCTTTCTGACCACAAATTAATTAACTATTGAAAGAAAAATATAGATTGACAAAATCTGATAAAATTTCAGTGCAAGAAACACGAAAAGTGGAAGAAAACTGGACACCCGGTGCATAGCATTTCATGTTAGCTCATCGCCATAACTGTTAGGTGGAGAAAATAAAACGCAGCCTTTTACAATCGTGACTGCTTCTGGGGAGCTCGAAACTACAGGCTGGAACATAGTCAGCTTGTCTTCACTGGTCAGAACTTGATGCTTTGAGCTACATTGATAATTCGATTCTCTTCTTGAATCACGCATGTATCATCAATGGCACATTTAAAAACAGCTAACATGAAGATTTGCTCTTTAGGCTGCTGGAAACTCTCAGTACTATTTGACTTTTTCAGTGCAACAGGAAGAAGTCCACGTGGATCCACAGGCTGGTTGCTCTTCACAGCAGCTCCAAGTTAGATTGAAGTGGAAGTAAAAGGTACCGACGCAACGTACTACCTTCTGCAGACCTGAGTGAGTTCCACATAGGTGGAGGGTGTATAAATGAGAGGGGCAGCTTCAAACACCATCAGTTGGAGGCTCTTTCCAGAAGGATAATTAAATCTGGGATTAAATGGCATCTATAGGAGCATGTGTGGATTAATGGAACTTTAAGACTTAAAAATCTGGACGAGTCTGGAGAGAAAAGCTGAAGCTGCAGCTGAAAATGCAAAAATGTGACTGCAGGTTGCCAAATAACAAACATGGAGTCAAGATGTTAGGATGAACGCATTAGCTAGTTACATCAAATCCAATTTAACCTGATATGAAAGTAACCGAGTGGATAAGTCAGTGAGGACTGGGTAATGATATAATATCATATTAAGATGTCCAACCCGCCCCCCTCATCTGGACTCTGGTCTCCAAAATTCTGTAACATGTCGGTAAATTCCATACAGCATCCGATTTTCCAGCTGTTCTCAGTGCAGATGGGATACAGACGTCCCACTGTGCTTGAATAGAGACGAATACTATTTAAAAACACACAACCCTTTTCTCCACAGAAGCTCCTGATCATAAATGTGGAAAACATGAAAATATAAAATACTTTACATCAGGCTCAGATGTTCATGATCTCTTTACCGGTTCATCTCGGCCGTAGGTGTCAGATCCACGTTCAGTCGGGTTCAGTCTGTTCAATCATATGGCAGTCAGTGTTGATAAACAAAAGCCAGACTGAAGCCCTGCGTGGACCGACCGCTCTCAATAGAAGCGTTTACGTCTGTTTTCTTTCCAGCGGCCGTAAAGCATCAGCCCCACCACCGCCAGCACACCCAGGCCCAGCACCGAGAAGAGGAGGGTAAAGAAGAAGTGGACTCCGCTCCTCTCTTCCTCCTCCACTTCCACTGCAAGGTAAAATAATCAACAGCAAACAGATTAGGAATTCAGCTCAAGCAACACTTTAAAAGTTCATTTGCAGCTACTTTGCAAAGGAGGATTTCTTTTTCACCAAAACCCCTCCACCCTCAGAAATGTGCAGGATGAAGTCCGATAGTACAGAAATGTATTGCATTTCTTCAAAACACACACAAAAAAGAAAAATAAAGAGAGAAGCTTCCTGCAGTGCAGAGAACAGGCTCGCAGGCATTTCTTCTGCAGAGTAGAGCTGACGTCTAAAGAGTGCAATTAGCTAAAGCATCTATTTGCTCATTTCGCCTTTACCTGCAGGTGGGAGCATCTTGTTAAATATTCATGCCGTCACTCTTATTAATTACTTTTTGGGTCCGTTTCTTGCTGCCTCTGAACACACATATAGACAAACCATCGGTCACAGGAGGGAATGGTACTGGCTTTGGAATGGATGTCATCACACATCGCAGCCACTGGGAGCATTTGGGGTGGGTCACACTCACGTGAACAAGTGTTCAGTCTGCTCCTCCTCTAGTTTTGCCAAAGATCTGATTCCATCCACACGGGGAAAGAAGCGCTCACTGAGAACTCGCCCCCGACGTACAGCTCTCGTTTCACAGTTACCACAGAAAGTATGAAGCCCAAAACTCCTCTCTTTCTGCAGCCTCTCGTTTTATTTTAAAGCTTTAAGTTTTAAAAAGTCCTTAAAAGAAAAGAAAAAATTCCTTCATAATATAGAAAGAAGTCCTTTTTTTCTGCTTTTTGTCTGTTCCAGCAGGGAAACACACCTGATGGCTCAGGTATCCTTCCCCGTGTTTAGAAAGGCGGCAGCTTCACACAGCTTTAACAAATAAAGCTGGATTTATACTCCTGCGGTGTCTGCGTACAGTAGGGCCGGCGTAGCCGACGCTGGTGAAATCTATTTTCACACTCGAGCGTAGGGTTACGTGTTGTTGCAGTTTCTCTTCCAAATCTGAAGGGGACAGTAGGGTAAACTGCAAGCTGGTAAACTACAGGTTCACTACAGGTCCAGCTGGCAGTTCCTGTTTAACAACAACAACAACGGCGACCGACATGGTGCAGTGTCTTCACCAGTTCGTGGAAGTAAATGGAGAAATATTTCTTCTGTTAAAAAATTTACAGCGCAAACATATAAAACTGGGGGATACTGCACAAACTCAGCGAGCAGATCCAGAAACACGTGACCACAAACTGACCAATCTGCTGCGTAGCAGGGGTGAACGTCAGGTCTGGAAGAGGTGCTTAAATCTGGAAATTTTCATCCTTCTTATATATTTGATTTTATTACCTTACCGTTTAGATTGACATTTACAGGAAATATTTTAACAGTTAAAAAGCAGCTAGTAATTTTTTTTATTCATATAAAGCATATAGATCTTTTTTTTTTATAAAAGTTAGCAATAAAGTACTTTTGAATCATTTATTTTGCGCGTAACAAGAAATGGAAATAAATTCTATCCTATACGCCACCACATAATGAATACCGCATAACTACATAATTTTACACGCGACTGGGTTGGACCAGAGATTTTACATATTTAATCCCAGTCTGTCCAACAGTTAGAGTCTGACAAACAGCTGCTGACAGAATAAAGGCAGCTGTGCTGTATTCACCATTGAACTGTTCCATGTTGTCAACTCTGGGGATGGTGACCTCTTCCTCATCCTCCTCTTCCTCCTCCGGAGTCCTCTCTACTGTCAGCTGGTACAACTTCATCGAGATGATGTCATGGTTATCTAGAAGGACAAGCCATGACGAAATAATTCCCACAAACTTCATCAATTTCAGCGCCTGTGATGTGAAGCAGAACCTTACTAGCTCTAATAGTTACAGCTAGAAAAGAGAGTAAAACCTGTGGTTGAGCAAGTTTCATGTCATTTTCAGAGATGCCATACCCGACAGGTCTCCGGTAGCGGAGGAGGCACCGAAGAAGTAACCTGTAGGTATCCGGACTCCTGTGACGTCAGCACAGTCTTTCCATTCCTGTTTTCCATCTACGTCCACCATGAGCTGGAGGGTGGAGGAACACAACATCCAATGCAATCACCATAACGCAACATCACCATGATCATCATCATCCAGGTTTGCAAACAAAGATTCATAACTCGTCTTGGTAACAGTCGCAGATGTCAGACTGAAGCATTAACTCTTCATTTATTTTCGCTTAAATGTTGCAGGTGTCGTACCGTCAGTCTATGCTTGGAGTATCTGACCAGAAGAAAAGTGTCGTAAATTGCATTGCGCGCCATCGCTGAGCATCCACCAAGCTCAGTGGTCCTCCCGTCGCGGTCGTGGTCGTATGACAAGGTCCCGTTCCCAAGCATCATGGATATGTGTGGGAAAGTCCTCTGTGAGAGAGACAGGGAAGTCAGATTTATCGATCTCCATCGTCTTCAGGTGGAGCAAAACAAATGCAGCACTGCAAAGTCTTTTTCAAAAAACACAAGGACCCTTTTCTGTGCAGGAGGAGACAAAAAGACAAGTTCGTCTCCTCTTAGACCATATTATGCGTTTTCCCTGCTGTTCAAGATCAATGGCGCTCGCCCCCCCAAACGAGACACCATAACCTATAGGCAAAAAAAAAACAAACAATGGCTTTGCGAAGGTCTGGGCTCTCAGAGTGCTTCTAGTTTATGTTGATCTAATTTTCTATACAGTGAGATGTCAAAACAGAAGTCATTTAAAGTTTAATTTCCTTTAAGTTTAGACTTTGTTTCCACCCTGATGCCACACATGTACGCACGCACTCAGGTGAGCACATCGGAAAACACGCCAACCAGCTCGAAATCAGACAAAAATATCAGCATTTTAAAAAAAATCTCTTCCAGGAGGTGAAGATGGAAACTCCTCCTGGGAACACTGCACTGGCCAGGAGCAGCTGGAGTATTTCTCCCGTTCTGGGGTTGCGCTGAGAACGTTTGTGCCCATCGTGGGAACGTCCACAGCTAAACAAGCTCGATCATTGTAGTCATTTCTGAGCTGTATTACGGCTCAAAATAGATCTAATATTCTTTCATCATCTCAGAAATGAACTTTAAGAATATTTACACTCCATGAAATGAAAAAAGTTTTCATCGGGACCTTTAAAAAGTTTAACTTTTTTCTCTCCGAGTGTTTTGCGTCATTACATTTCAGTCATTTAAAAAAAGGAAAATGAGTCCGTGATGAGGTTTGAGAATGTGACGCACTTTCACAGCTGCATGTATCCGTCATATGATGTTATATTATCATATCATCATTACACTTATTCCCACTGTGAAGCTGGGTACCTGTTAAGCACAGGGGGTCATCACCCTGGCAGTACTCCTCCTCAAAAAGGGGAAACACTGGATGCAAAACTAGCTCTTGATGATTCCAGACAGCACTGATGGATGACGACAGATGGGTGTAATGATGTGACAGAATGATGCTGTGAACATCTGGATGATCTCAAATTCTCATGCAATAAACAACAGTTAGTGTTGCTACCTGTTCTCCAGCTTCAGTCTTCTGTATTCAAGAGGTTTGCAGAAAAAAAGAAATCAAAAACTCATGAGAGCAATTAATTCAGTGTCACTCTGAAAGGGCCCTTGAAACTGGCTTTATACTGTGAGGTTACTGCAACACAAACAAATCACTCCGAGAACAGGAGGAGTGAACATCTGAACAAAATGTTCCTTTAAACCAACTTGAAGATGACGATTTAAAACATTGGATATTTAACAGAAGCTACGAGTTTTCACTCACATCATGGGTCTTGTCAGCATTGGGGTATGTGTCAACAAATATTCCAAGTCCAGTGAACTGGTTCATGTTGCCAAACACAGCACCTGCAAACAAGGAAGTAGAGGGAAAAAAAGATTATCATTCTGGAGACCGGATTTAGATTACACGATGGAGGTGTGTAGCACTAAAACAATTCATTCACAACTGGACAACAAACAAAGTCCCGTAAACTTGATAAAATAAAATAGATTCTCATTGCCAGAAAGTTTAAGACTCATATTTTGGACAAACACAGACAGACCATCCTGTAAGTACCAGCTCTCCTGATTACTGAATAAATCAAATAATTCCTATTTATGTAAATGTAACATATTTATAATTAACTTAATTAAGCATTGTGGTCACCAAAAGTGTAAATTCAAACTTTTTAATAAAAACAAAGACATATCCTTACACATTTAATAAGAAATGTTGCCTATCCCAGTTGTCAGATTTAAATTTATTGCTTTAATGACTGATCATTCAGACAGCAGGGCCAGTACTTAAACAGAGATGTTAGTTTTATTATTTGGATCACTTTTAACTGTTGAGCTATGAATATCGTTTTCCATCTCCTCAGTCATACCAAACATGTCTTTTAAAGAAAATGCAAAGCTCATCTATACACACACAAACATACCAGGTCTACAAAAGAAGTCTGATTTAAATACTAAGGACATTTGTGTTTGCACATAGCACCCTTCTGGAAGATCTCCAAACAATTCAGGGCTCAATTTTATGTGCAAAATCATCTAGAAACACATATTTACTGATGGTAACATCTCACATGGAGGTTCTGACAATGACAGTAACAACTTGCAGACTGAAAGAGGCAAGATTAATCCATTTTATAGCTAGAAGTTCACTATTAGTCCTGCTGTCTGAGTTCTTTGAAGTCTGAACTCATCTGATACTTTCAGAAAGTTGTATTTATGAGACGTTATGATCCAACGTAGGCCGGAGGACACTTGTCCTGCATCCTTTCATGTTATTGTAGCTTACAGGCGTTTTCACCAAGAGGTAGTGGTAGGGACTGGATCTAAATCCAGTTTTATGCACACTGATGACCTCAGCATGCTGTGTTAACATGCTACTACTGGCATTTGGAAAGGATTTAACTGTTTTAAAACCATGTTTAAACTTAATATACACCATAACTCATCAGAATTGGGTCTTATGTTGAGCAGCAAACCACTTGTTTGAGATAAAAACTGACAGACAAACTGTTTCTTTGCAGCTGTCACATGTAAAGACAGAAAACTGAAAGATTGTGGTTTTAGTGAGAGTTGAAGCTAGGAGAGCACACATGCTGCACCCCTGCTCCAGGCAGGGGGTGTATTAGTGACATGTGATTACATCATCTGACTGTTAAAAACTAACAAGACTGTGGCTCAAAATACTACTTATAATGTAAACTATAATAACCTCTTTGAAATCCTAGATGAAGAATTATTATTTAGCATAAACTTACCATTTTGCATGCGATCTTTGGTCAGCCAGAGAGCAAGTCCATCTCCATTCAAGTTCTTCTTTCCCTGGCCGTGGATTTTGAAGTGCACGGTGAGCTCCCAATCCTTCAAATACAAGGGCTAAAGAGCAAAAGAAAGGAGAGCAAGCAGAACAGCGGAATGCATCATCAAAAACAGGCGAGAAAAGATCTCCTTTTCTAAAACCCTGAATGTGTAAGGATCTATTTTTCTATGTATAAAATGGCATTGTTTCTGAGTTGCTGTGCAAGAATGAGGTAGGGTGTGAGAGGTTAAGATGTGGTTTGGTGGGTTATCATATAGTGTGTAGCACAGCTGCATTCTGCAGATTGTTGCAGGTGACTTACGATTCGGCTCCACACAGCTCCCTGTCTGCTCTGCAGGTCTGGTGTCAGTCTCACTTGATCAGGCGTAACCATGGCGGTTCCCATCAGATCCCATTGTGAGGAACTAGAGAAACCCAGACCTTCAAAACAACAATTTATATCCATTAAAATAAGTATATTCAGAATGAGGAATGTATAACTTAAATGGTCATATCTACTTTATTTCACTTTCTGGAGAAATACAAATGAACTACATTCATATAGCAGTTTTAAGGTAGCTGAATAATTTACCACAAAATAGCCTCTAACCAATTAATTAATACAGACAGGTGCTTATGAGTATGTATAAGTGTAAATGAATCTAGAAGTAAAGCTGTAAAGAAACTGCTGATTTATATCAAGTTATTTCTGCTGGTCGTTATATAAACCAGTTTACTAGTTAGTTGGGGGGTTGAGAAAAGCTATGGAGCCTCGTTATTTGATTTATTTAGTTCAGAAATCTAACCACGAGGGGCACAAAGTTCCTACTAGTTAATTATTATACGAAGTAGCTCATATAGGCCAAAGTATTACGGTAACTTGAGTAAAAGGCGCTCTTTGCTATTGAGAAAAAAGATGCTATTTACAATATATTAAGTTCTTCTCGGTTCTCACTCAGTTAGCTAACATGTAAGCTGACGCTGCTGAATAGTAAACTTACCACGGTATGGTTTGGCCAGAGAATATTCCCGTTTCAAAAACTCCTCCATAAAGTCCTGGTCCTCTGCCAACGACTGGCTCGTTAGCATACAGATAACTACAAGCAAACATATTAATTCACGGGTGTTTTTTAGGCAGAAAATTGGACATAAACAACAGTAACTTCTCAGTCGAGACAGATTCAAAATCCTGACAGCGGTAGCCATTTTTACCCTCACGCTTCGAACTGGTCACGTGATCTACAAGCAAGAGGAGAAAGGAGGAGCCATATTTAGTGGCTGCCAGCCAATCCCGTTCAACTTAGATCTGCTTGAAGCCACGCCCATTCAGGTTTCCATCTTTCTACACCATAGACTACGGGGAAGACTTAACTCACTTGCTGAAAATATGTAGTATAACCAATTTATGTATATTGCCTTCCACAACTATTTAATTTTTATATTTTGGGAATTCAAGATATACATATGTAATATTTTGTCATGTTCTGATTTGTTTTCTAGCTCTGCTCTGTCCTTCAGCTGGAACTGTCCCAGCACATAGAGTGATAAGCAAGAACCAGACATAACTAAGAGTCATCAGTTAGATATACATTGAGGGACATCTACTGTTAAATGTACAAAGATGACATAAGCAAGAACCAGATGTAACTAAGAATTATCAGTTTGTTATCGGTCAGGTCTGTTGCATTAGATACACACACAACATTCACACACATTGAACAGAACATCCCAATCTATAGCATGGGCAATGATGGCATTCTCATGTTAAAAATAATTTTAGAAATAACAGGGCTTTAGAGTCCCACCGTGACTTTAAAGTACTGTGGATATTTGTGTTTTTCTATACCCTCATGTACGTTTTTTTAGCAAGCAAAAAGGTGGAAAATTCTGGCAACACGTCGTCTGAAATCTCAGGTAAAGTTTATTGTCTCTTCCATCTCTACAGGACTAATCATTATTTGTCCAACATCTTGTGTGGTTCTGAAAGATACTGACAATTTCAAAAGCTCTTTATTATATACCTCTTAATCCCCTTCCCTCTCCATCCTCCTACTTATAACCTAGAAACTAATCTCAACACGTTTTGGAAGATATTTCAGTTTCTAAATGCTCCTGAAGATGAGAGGCTTGCAGGGGAGCTATATGACTCTTTATCTGTGACACCCTTGAAAACTGAATTAAATATAAGTATTGTTATGAAAATGTCAACCTTTGGCATTTTCCCAAAGACACTGCCAGTGATGTGAATGTAGAAATACTCAGAAATGCAATTTTGGGCCTATAGTTTTATCAAGATGTCTCCTCTTGCATCATAAAAATGCCACATGAACATGCGAACAACATGAAAACCATGATTTTCATTAGAGTGGGTCTTTTCTGGTGACATGGTGTGAGGACAACAACCTCACCCTCAACACGGACAAAACCAAGGAGATGATAGTGGACTTGAGGAAGGAGAGGAGCCCTCATCAGCCACTGCTCGTCCAAGGTCAGGAAGTGGAGAGGGTGAGCAGCTTCAAATACCTGGGGGTTCACATCAATGAGAACCTCACCTGGACACTGAACACCACACAGCTGATGAAGAAGGCCCAGCAGCGGCTGTATTTTCT
>JAOXYM010000012.1:27831918-27844815 GCA_028567055.1 Leptatherina wallacei | reverse complement strand
TTGCTGGGATAGGCTCCAGCCCACCCGCGACCCTGCGTGGATTAAGCGGTACAGAAAATGGATGGATGGATGGACAAGTGGTGCTGTTGGCTACCTGGAAAAAGGTTGGTGAATGTCACCCCCAGCCAGGTCGCCTGGAAGATTGAGTCTGAGGATAAGACCCGAAGCACCCAATGACGCCAGGTCCTTCGCTGACGTTGTGTCCATTTTTGATGGAGACAAGTAAAAACCCTATCAAAGTTAAAGTAAATCATATTGAAGTATGTCTAAGATGATAAAATCATGACTGTGCAAGTTTTTATGGTATGATGTTCAAATCTCAGCCTGAGGTTCATTGCAGCAGGCTGTATTCTGCCATCTGGGATCCAAATAAAAGGTTTTCTGACATCCAGTGTTAAACATCATCCAAGCAGTTATGTAAAGCATTTCCCAGGTTCAGTGGCTTTAACAAGCAAGTTTAACTGTGTGTCATCTGCATAAAAGTGAATTATGTCATCATGTGTTGGAATTATGTTCCCAGGAGAAACATAATAAAAGAACTGGAGAAAAGAAAATTGGTCCCCAAACTTATTTCTGAGGCTGTTTTGGGACCAATACTTACTTAAATGAAAAAAATTAAAGCATGAACAACAAAGAATCTTCTATTTGAAAGACAGCATAAAAAAACTTTTTTAAATCGTCCCTAAAAATCCTCACCCAGTGCCTCAGTCTGGTCAAAAGAATGTCATGATTAATTGTCTCTAAAGCAACACTGAGGTCCAGAATTGCCTAAACTGAACACGGCCCATCATCTGCTGTCATTGGTTTCCTTGAGCAGAGCTGTTTCAGAGCTATGATGCATAGAAGCCCAGATGCAATTTCTCAAAGATAAGATTATCCTCTGGTACTGCTTAATATTGTTACATCATCAGTGGTCCAAACTGCTGGACAAACCAACAGCAATAGCCAACAACTCCTCTTTAACTCAACTCACTTTATTTCTATAAAACTTTAAAAACCACACTGTTGACTAAAGTGCTTCACACAAACATAAGAACAATAAAACAACTGGACAAATATTAAAAGTAAATCAAATAAGTAATAAGAAAATAGTAAAGCCAACATTTCAAACTTAATTAAAATTCAAAGAGAAAAAAATGTGTTTTAAGAGATGATTTCCTTTTTGTTTTGGGGACAGTTAAAATTGACCCGAAGGAATGCAAAGAAGTGTAGGGTTAAAGGAGGTCTGAGAGAGAGGGGAGCCAATAAAGTGATGTCAACATCAGAGTAATGTGCTCTCGTTTATTTGTGCCTGTTAGAAAGTTGAGAAGCAGCATTTTAGGCCAGCTGTAATCGATCTAGCAAGGTCTTGCTGAGCCCAACGCAAAGTGCATTACAGTACTCTAAACAAGTTGATATGAAAGCATGGGTTAATATCTCATTGTGATGCTGAGAAAGGATTAGTTTTACTTTAGACAGTTGTCTTAGCTGAAAGAAGCTGGACTCGACCACTGAACTGATTTGTGCGTCAAGTCTGAGGTTACTGTCTATATGCACGCCAAAGTTCGTTGCTTCAAGTTTCAAATAACCGCTCCAGAAACCAAGGTCAAATGGAACCATGGAGGCATCACATGCCTATAACACAGCACTGCTGCAAAAAATTCATGAAATCCCTGTCTTAATATAATCAATTTAATCAATTAATCATTTTGTTGAGCACACACTTTTTTAAAGAGAGAATTAAATCTGGCTGTCATAAGCATTAAAAGTGAGAGGACATGTTGTGATAGCTGAAGTTTTGTACAGAGAGAAAGCAAGTACAGGAAAAAAGAAGAGGTCCAAGAATCGATCCTTGAGGCACTCCACACATAAGAAGTGGAGTAGAGGACCCAACAGTTCCAATCTGGACACTAAAACTCCTCTTAAATGAATAAGACTTACATGCTGAATGATGAGTAAGTTTTGTTTTAAAAGACCCAATAACTTGAAAAGATGTAGCACAAGAAGAACACAGGGATCCGCCATTGTTGTTGTTTATGCTTTGTTCACGTGGTCTGCAGAGTGCGCAGTAGGCAGTGACGTCGTCGTATTCAAGAGCATCCACCTTGGCTTTACGTGTCTCCGCTCCACCCCGCGTAACAAGAAAATTCCACCCTGAAGCCGTCCTCAAAACTTTGCGGAGTGCCCCCCCCCCCATCGCCATGTATAAGAGGCCGAATCGCAACACAAATGTCTTGCTCTTGCAGAGTTGTCGTGTCATAAACATGGCATGAGATTCTTATTGTTTCTGTCTCTGATTCTCAAGACAAGATTTATTTGGTAATCATTAAATTTCATGACATTAGTTATGAGTCGAGTGGCTCACACTCCTTCCAGCAGAATTCCTCCCCTGGTTTCCTTCGCTGTCATTGGTGGTTCAACAGTTTTACCAGAGTTTTAATAGCTGGTTTGTTAAGAAAAAGGAAAAATATTACATGTGAAAGCTGTTAGCATTAATTACACAGCAGTTTCTTGAAAGATTACAGCACCATGTAAGATAATGCTGCACATATAGCACACAACTAACATGTCGTGCCCAGCCTCCTGATGGGCCCCGGTGTGAAGCAGCGAATGATTAAATAATGAGGAGACCTTAATGCTGCCTCTGGCAGGACGTGCTGCTGTTAATATACGACCACTTATAGCAGACAGTAAGTGTCTGCCCGAGGACTGGAGACATTAGGAACAGGCAAACACCTCTGGACATAAATATTCACACTTTTCAAGTCAACTGGCCTGAGAGAATATTGTCACATCAGTCAGCGGGGCTGAAATATGCCCACTGCTCTTTTCAGACACTCTTTAATGGGCTTTTCTTCCCGCCGGCTCTTTGTGCTGACAAAAAGGAAAACACATTTTCTTAATTGAAACACTCTTTCAGTAACTCCCCCTGTTGTGTTACCCTGACACATTCACTGACAATATTTTACAGCTGATTGGATGTAGATGATTATTTTATAAATGATAAAACAATAAATACGTTTTTTTTCTTCTCACAGAACACTTTCAGTTGGCAGTTTCAACTTTTTGATTCATTTTACAGAGTTAGTGAGGAAGTCTATCAGAAGAAAATGGATAAACAGCGTACTGTTCTCCAGGTTTTGGCTCAGCAGTGATGGCAATGAAGTTGTCCGAGCCATGAGAAAATGTGTAAATGCAGGGGTTGCATCTCGTCTAGAAGATTGACTTCCTTGCAAAGTCAAAAAACTACTTCAGAAAATTAGCAACAGTATGCCAGCTTCTGTTAATTATCCTGAAATGTGCTCTGACGTTCACAAATCAGATCTATTCTTAACAGCAGATGGAGAGCAAGAAAGCATAACGATGGAAGCAACTGAAGATATCATCATTGTTGTTTATTAAAATCATTTTGTTTTACAGATATGTGCAAAAAAAGTTGATCATTTTGTTTCCAAGCAGCCAGACCTCATGTCATATTTTAAAATGATCTTCTCCAGCTTTCTGAGGTTCTTTCAAAGATGTTCTTTGGACATTTAGCAAATGTTTAATTCATTTTAAGTCCAGCCTTCTTGTTTCTGATTCATTTCAGAGGAATAATGTTTTTTGTTTGCTAAACTTTTTTTCCCTTTTTCTTGGCAATATATAAAGAAATGCAGTGTGGTTGTTAGATTTTTCTACACATTACTGTGGACCAATTTGCTGTTAATTTGGTTCACTTGCTAAGAGTGGGTTACAGTAGAAAACATAATTGTTATCCTGTAGATGGAAAGGTACTTAGTAAAAGACAAAAGGTGGGATAAGTGAGACGAGGTTTAGTTTCCGACCTGGACGAGATTGATGTCAAGAAAAGCTAAAAGACTTTGAGATGGTTGAAGGAGAAACTAAAATCCTGGAGGAAACAGAGACTCTGTTGGAAAATGCAAAACCTGAGACTGATGTATAATTCACCAGCTTTTTGCTCACTGCTGACATGTATCCCCCAGCAAACCAAGGTAAAAACAAAATCAGTGACAAAGGACTGTAATATCTTATAGTAATGTTTTCCGTTGAAGTGTTTTGTATTCAGTTGGAGGAAGACGCTTGTTGCTCCCACTTTTTTACCTCACCTTGACTAAATTTATCCTCCTACCTGCTACTTAGACTGAACAGTTCCAGGATTTTATCTCTTTCAGCGTTCCCTTAGTTCGTACTGATCTTGACAAAAGGGCGTTCTTTTACTCTGCTCCTTCAACTTGGAACTAGATTCATTAGGATCTAAAGCTGCCCACCTTGATCCCTTTAGGAGAATTCAAAGTTATTCTGAGGGGACTGGATAAAGCATCTTTTAAATACTCTTGTTTTTATTGTTTTTTATTGTGTAACAATCTATCTAACTAAGTCTTACAATCTTATGTTCAGCCAAAAAATGTTAAATTCTGCTTGGGAAAAACAGAATGTGTAAAATTATTAATCATGTTTGGAGAGAGTATGTCTTTTATTTCTTACTTACTAACAGAATCTTGAAATTGATCATACATAAGATACCTCACTGAGACAGAGTTTGAGGTCACACTGGATCTATCACACCCAATTCTAGCTGTAAAACATTGTTTCAAGACTTCCCAGCACCGACAACACAGCAGGGGTGTATCTACAGGTGGGTGGGGGGGGGGAGAATATATCAAAATACAGCAATGATCATCTGAGCAATCTAGTTGACCTCAGTGTTGCAGAAGCTCCAGCTTCAGCTCTCCTAAAAAAGATGCTGCTATCTGTCCTGTATGTTACAGTCGTAGTTTAGTTCTGTTTGGCTGACGTGCCATTTTTCAAGTATTTCCTTGAAACTCTTCATGTCAGATAACCCCCATGTGGTTCAAGCATGAGCAGAAAGAACTTGCATCACAGAAGCCATCAGAAAGAGTGTATACATGCTTAGTTTTTCCTATTAATCGATCGTAAAAAGGTTTAAACCTTCCCTCTTGATGGATTGAAAATTCATTCCAATCAAGGTTGATCGGATAAACTGAGGAGTTTACACACCGCATTTCATGCCGATTAAATGTTCGATAGGATCAAAAGTTCTCCATGTAAATCTAACTAATGCCACCCTGTCTATAGCTCTTGCCCCTCCTTTGCCACCCAGTGTAATATGGTCTAGATCTGCCACTGTAACACACACAGATTTCCTGGAATAAGAAAACATATCTAGACGTTAGACAAGTGAGTAATATCTTAAAACAAGTTGACAAATACTCATTTCAAGTCCAAGTCATAAAGTGGAAAAAAACATTAAAGGGACAGTGTGTAACTAATTTGGCTTTATTTGCAAAAATCAAGTATCACTTTCATAAATACGTATTTTATCTTAGTCTAATCACAATTGTATCCAAATAAAAGCGTCCTCGTAGCTTAGAATGAGTTATTTATAAATACATAGGTGGCGGCGTAGACAACTGAAAGCTGCCATGTTGCATCGCCATCTTTAAATAAAGCTGATATGGGACAAACTTGTTAGCCTTACACGTTTTAGCATTGAAGCCCCGCGTGTTGTCGGGGGAGGAGGAGGAGAAACACGCAGACCGCAGACATTCAACTTGCCATTTTCCATTGAAATGGAAGACCATTCATACTCTTTGCCCCGCGAGAGGGAGGAAAAATAACCAAGAAAAGAAAAAGGATTAATAACCAGGAGAAAAAGAGAGTTTATATCGGCGTAGCGTTTACCAGATGGAGATAATCCATGAGGGAGAGGGACATGACACCTGACGCAGAGGTTGCAACTTTCTGCTGGACAGGTAAGTTAATTCAGTCTAACAGTGAAGTTTATTTTGGTGTTATGTTAGAAACAGGGCAGGATAGTCCAGCAACTACCTTATCCTCCCGTTTGGTCGGATCATTTACTGTCACTGTACGGCGGAGACGGATAATCTGTTAGCCTACATTGGAAAAGCTCCGTTACTCCAGTTACAGCAAGGGATTTTCCTCTGGTCCACTAACCCTGCTTTAACTGCCTCTACCTCTTCATTTTCCTCTTCTTCTCACTTCACCAGATCATGTCTGAGTCTGCAGGTCACGAAAAACAATTTCACAACATGCGCCGATGCATATGCAGCCTGATTCAGTTGCTCCGCGCTGATCTCCTTTAGACTGCTAGATGTTTTCTTTTTATTACTTTTTATTGCCATATTGCTAGATTGCTACTTTTTCTTGCTATCTTGATCATGCATGGAGTACCTGGGATGCAAACAATTTCCTTCGCCGGATCAATAAAGTATTTCTGATTCAGATTCAGATTTTGATAAGCTATTAGTAGCATGGTACCAGATGGAGAGCATGCTTGTAACTTATCGTCATCAATAAGGAAACAGAATAACATCGTTCTGTGTCTCATCACCTGACGGGACACTCTAACTTGTGCAAGATGTTGACGTTTTTACATTTATGACTCTCTGCGACATCGGTGGTGGTAGTAACGTGCTTAAACGGTGAGGTGCCAGAGATCCCCGCTCAGTTGTTTGCATTCAATTAGCGCACCGCTAGATGGGAGTAATTATTACACACTGGGGCTTTAAGATCAGCTAGTTCTACTCTTCAGTGTAGAGCAGGTTGTCCAGTGAACAGAAGGTTGGTGGTTCAATTCCCATGTCATCATGATCAGTCTGGACCTTGGAAAAAACACTTCACCCACCTCCCTTCGGGTAAATGAATGTTTGGGGGTGACTGGGGAGACTGTTGGCATGTGTGGTGCTGCCCTTTCAGTGGGAGTGTCAAAGCAGAGCTTTTTTTTTTTGTTTGTTTTGTTTTTTTAAAAAGGTTATTAATAGCAATTCACTTAAGAAGAATCATTTTGTTTACAGATTTTCTTCTCTTAAAGTGAGGAAGAAACAACACTGAAAAGAAGTATTGACAAGCTCCTTTAGAGGGCTCTTCCCACATGTGTAGAGATCTTTTAAGATATTTCTCACTTGTCTAAATTTTAGATACTTTTTCTTATTTCAGGAAATCTTACCAAGTGTAATTATCTTACTGGAAAGATTGATTATAGTCTGAATCTTCTCAATTTAGGTGTTTTTTACTCATATTATGGAAGCTCATTTTTGCAGTGTACCTTTTATATGAACTCTAATTTATATACTGTGTTGTTAGAACCTTCTGTAACTCTAACTAAATTTGTTTTTGTTTTTTGTCTGTCCGAAACAGGTGTCTAGCTAATGAAAATACCTGCATAAATAAAGGTTAACTAAGACATTTTTTAAGTTTAAGATGTGAGATAAATAATGTCTATAACCAATAACTAAGGTTACACATTTATAGAAAAATAAAGGAAGATTTTTTCCCTTTTTTTTTTGCTTTTTGTTTGTTTCTTTTTGTTATTTTCAGCCAGAAAAAGTTACCTTTCAAATAAAAGTTCAAATTCAAAATAGGATAGAATAATTTTTGGTTGAACTGTAGAGTTCAACCTCAAATATTCAGGGGTGCTCAAACTTTTGACTGTAAAAAATAATTATTTTATTTTGTTTTATTCAACTGAGTGTTTATTCATTTATTTTCCCTTCTATACAGTTTTATATGTCTACCTAAATGAGTTGAGAGTGGAAGCATCTGCAGTTTTTCCAGTGTTTCCCTCTGGGAAATTGGGCTATGACTGACGTCTGTTTGGCTTTTGATCTGTATGGGCATAAAGTAACAATGAAGCTCCTCAAAGAGCATCACTTTCTTCAGAGTTCATTAACGGAGAAGCTGTTTTACAGTTACAGCTCTCCTAAACATCTAGCCTTCAATCCATCTTTCACCTCTCAATAAGCTAATAGTTCTAATGTGTCAAAATTGATTTCTAGGGGCCTTCAGCATCCTCCTCCTCCTCCCACAGCTTTGCCTCATCCTTTCTTCACTCATCCTCCTGTACATGTGATTTATGACTGTGTTGATGCTTTATCTGTCCCCCCAAGTAAACCTTTGTTTAATGTAAGGTTTGTTCTCTCAGCTAAGTGGGGGGGGGGGGGGATCCCAGCCTTCACCCAGACAGGCTGACTTAGCTTAATAAAAAGTTTATCTAAGGTTTTTGTTTTAAGAATTTTACAACCTGACACTTATACATGTCAGCAACATCTATGCAGTCTTTTAAAGGAAGAGGGAAAATGCTTTCAAGAAGTTAGATTTTGACATGCAGGAAAAAAAATATTCTGTGATTTTATGTTCTTTCCAGGAATAAAAAATATCCTAAATAGTTAAGTTGCTTGTAGTCTTATTCTGGATTTCACATGTGCAGAATGAAATTTTGCTGTCTTGACTTTTTTCCATATGCATATTTTTAAAAAGCATCTTACATGCAATTTCCACTTGGGGATCAATAAAGTATAATTCATTCATTCATTCATTATAGACCTTTAAAAGTGTGTCTCCATCACTCACATCAGTAAATACTAAAACTAAATTTGGAGTCTGTAAACTGACTTTGGCTTTTGATTGTTTGACATTAACTTTATACTTTCTGCAGGGGAAGACAGAAAAGACTGCTGAGGAGCAACTGAGCCGACTGATGACTGGAAGTACAGTATAAAAAGGTGCAGAGGGCTGCTCAAACCAGACCAAGAATGTTC
Source organism: Leptatherina wallacei (assembly GCA_028567055.1). Lineage (NCBI taxonomy): Eukaryota > Metazoa > Chordata > Actinopteri > Atheriniformes > Atherinidae > Leptatherina > Leptatherina wallacei. The sequence continues at coordinate 27,836,257 of JAOXYM010000012.1, read as the reverse complement.
TAGCAAATAGGAAATTCACTGCATAGAATGAAATGGGAATGACTGAGTAGTCTAATGCTTATAAAGAGGAGGCCAACAATGCAGGTACAGCTGAGTCTAAATCAGGCATGTTTGTGGGAAGGCAATTCAGGAACCATAAAAAACCATACAAAAACAGAAGACTTCTCAGATCCTAACACACAATCACAAAAGAGTGATTTTATTTTTGAGATTTTCATTTATCAGTTTTATTTACATTTTATCACAAAACAAATCAATCAGGTATCAAAAATGTCAAAAATCCATTGTTTCTATGTCCTTCTCTATTAGACCATGGAGGATGAACACCACAACACAATTAGCCATAAGACGACACCATTAGCTACAACAGTTTCCTGTTTTACCTTAAAGGGACATTGTGTAACATTTTCTGTTGTTTACCAAAATCGATATCTGCATGTAGGTGTTATTATTGGTGTATTATGAACGTTGCTAATGATCTGACACATTCTCGTAAGCAAAGAATTTTAGATTTGTTCATACATATGACGGGTAAGCTGGTAGTGAAGCGCCATGATGGTCTGCCATCTTGTAATTACAGCTGCCTATAAGGGACAAACAGCACCAACTCAGAATAACTCAGCAGCACCGAGATACAAAAACAGCAATGCCATTTTCTCAACAGCCTGCCGTTGCTGTAGAACAGTAAACTTTAAGGACCTCACTATGAGCAGTGAATCTTAACAGAGAAACTGGCCTCAATAGATGGTCTTGACACAGCACCGACTCTTTGTCTTGGTAAAAGCAGCTTATCAAGCCTTCCTACCGGCTTTTAGCCGGCTTTACCACGACTGAAAGCCAGTGTCTACCGTGACGGAAACCATGTATACATATTGTTCCACCAGGTGAGTAGAACCAGATTTCACTGTACGTGTACTTATTGGAAAGCAGGGATTGGAATGATGTTTTCAACAAGTCTTCTCCATGCCGTGTATTTGTGGAATCACCAGGTGATTCCAATTAGCTGTGAATAAACCTGGTTCAGTGGCTGAGCAGAACAAATACACAGCATGGAGAAGACCTGTTGAAGCCATAATTCCCATCTCACACACTCACACTAATGATGGGATGCAGTTCACAATATTTATGAAACCACAAACCTCTTCACTTGAGTGAACACTATTAGATGACATGCTATTGTCGGAGTTGTCAAAGCTTTTTGACACACGGCGGCTACAGATGTTGCATTATGTGTTTGAGAAAGTGAGATGCCAGAATACATTATACATTAGAATGCCATACACGATTACAATGTTAAATGTCACTAATTCTTACACAATATCCCTTTAAGTAATTGGAACCAATAAATGAAGGAAAAGGTAATCACAGACTTGATAAAATAACTTCAAAACACGGTCATCAGGGTTGAGGCAACCTGGAATTTGGAGTTTCCTAAGACAAGAGATAGATGCAGCTGGCTTTCCTTGTAGATCATATCAGTATTTCCCTCAAATGTCAGCTTATTATCTAAACTTGTAGGACTCTACAATCTCTACATCCTGTCCATCAGTCACAGTGCTGTCAGGAGAGACCCACAAACATCTAAAATCTCTACACATGTCCTTTGTCTTTGACACATTCAGAGAAAAAAAAAAAAATCTTGACCACCATTTTTAAAAGTAGTGGACTACAGGACCATGAAAGTTTTTAAAGCTGTTCAGCAGGCTCACAATCACCCTGTCAGTAGCCAAGTAATCTTACAGTCTAAACTAAAATGAAAATGTTTTGGTAATGTCTCATAGTTGTTGTCATGTGTTTGTCTCAATCACACATCACACCAGGGTGAAAGTCTATAACTGCACCATCCACCTCCATCCTTCCTCCTTATCAGAGTTGAGAATGACATCCGTTCCAACGCAGAAACATTCACATCAATTATATTTCCCTCCTGCAGCTTTGTAGAAGTACTACTTTACAGAACACTGTTATAACTTGTACATTGTATTTGAGTGTAATCATGATGTTTTCTTAGGCTTGTTGTATTCTGTAGGGTCAGGTCAGTGTCAAAAACCATGCAAGTCCTGTTTCTACACAGTTATATATAAGCTTATAGAAACATAAGCCGGTTCATGTCATCAGTATGACAGGGAAATATGTATTTAGTGTTGCAATTATAGGTTAAGTATCTGAATATTGTGTTCCTTCAGCTAATCTGTGAGTCAAAGATGTCTCAGATGATACTCTGATAAAATAATGGTAATAATCATGTATTCCTGCCACAGGGATTGAACCTTGGACCTGATGATGAGGTAGACAAGGCAAATGGAGTACCTTAATGTGTTGTGTTCTTCATAAATGCTCATGTGTAATTTCCCTATTGCTGTTAAATGTATTGCAACTTTTCATTAAGTACCTCAAACATAAGAGATTAACGAGAAAGAGAGGAAGGGTGTTGTTGTGGTTGATAGTCAGACAAATATGTCTTAACTGTGTCTGAGTTCTTCCAGAGGGGATCTGAGAAGCTTGGAAATGTCAGGAATGCTTAGCATAACCTTGTGAATCTTTTTGCTTCAAACCCCCACACTCATCCCTGCAGCTCAACGGTTATCTGTTGTTTCACACTGAAACACACCTCTGACTGAGCCATGCTGGTGTGAATCGAATTCTACAGACAGAACCTGAACAGAAAGCTCCACACTGAGGGCTCCAACCTCTGCATTCTTTACAAGAGGTTGGTTGGAGAGTTTGTAATCACTGAATTATATACCGTTGTTGTTGAAGAGTGTGTCCCGTATCCAACTAAAAGTGTTGTGTTTGATCGAATGAACGCACACACATACCTTCCTGGATTGTGATCTTGATCCTTGGCATGGATATAACTCCATGTTGGCTCTCCACTCATGTTGATGGCACCTGACTGATGGATCACATAAGCCATTTTTACACATGCATGGCAGTCCTGAAATCTTCCAGTAATGTTCTGGAGAGTTGACATGTGGGAATGCTAATGTCTGCACGATTACTTCTTGTGGAGATTTTCCATCCAGCCCCTCCCGAGTAAAATGTTTAAAGGTGGCTCATCCGCTATTCTCCCTATCCACTGTTTACTGCTTGCATAAAATCCTGCCTCTCAGTCACTCTGGACAAATGTGCCTCCGACATTCCCTGTTATTTTTCTTCATTTGGAAAAGCTCAACTCCAGGAGAAAATCTCCTGTTGTGAAGTGATTGTGCTTATACTTGAGTGAACTACAGATAACTGGAGACGAGGGGCAGCCTGTGTGTCTGAAAAGTTCATTTCTTTGCAGTCAGACAACTCCAAGCAATTCTGAGCTGAAATAACAAATATCCATGGATATAAATACAGTATACATGGCTGACTTATGCACAAGCTTCACAAAGCCTCTAACAGGGCCACTGCTAAGCATCACGACCCTCAGGTGCCCCTCACCCAATTACAAACACTGAAGTCTTAACATAGCTAGGACATATTGTTTGAAAATCTTTAGTTTGCTAACAGTAAATCAATTCAACTCAGTTCAGCTGTATTTGTGTAGTGCCAATTCACAACAATGTCATCTCCAGGCACTTTACAAACAAAATAAATGCATCCAGTTGATTTTGATCCAATAAAAACAAATCCACATTAGTTTAGTTTAAAATAACTGTGTTTCTACTAGCCAATTCATGAAAAATAATAACTTGTGTAGGTGAAACTATGGATGGCATCTAATCTTGTCTTCGATTCAATCCACCATCCTGAGCATTCAAGAGGCGACTGCCACAGTAGAAAGGGAAAAACTCCCTTTTAACTGGATGACCAGCTCCAGGAGAACCCAGCTCAGGGAGGGCAGCCATCAGCCTCCACTGGTTGGGGGTAGAGAGGACAGGAACCATGACTTTTAGCTGCGAGAGAGAAAGAAGAGAATTACAAATTAGTGATGCCAATTTATTTATACGTGGAAAATAAGAACAGAGGAAAATGGTTACAAAGTCCGCTTCATTTGGGGAATTGTGAATGCGCAAACAAATTCTGATTCGAATCAAACAAGCGGACTCGGTCCACCTACAAAACGTGACTTTCAGTCCGCTGCAGTAATTCTTGGTGCAGCACTGCCTCTGGTGGAGTGGAAGACATCATTTAAAATGTCTGATTTGTTTGAGTAGTGCAGCGCCAATGCAATCTTGGCCCGGAACAACGTTGCAACCCCCCAACTGAACCAAGTCCCAATCATACCAAGTCTAGCAGACTATCCTGGTGTGAATGAACCCTAAGCCAGCATAACTAATGCCCCTTTCACACTAGCACCTACTCAGCCCAGCCCAGCACCACACCGCCCGGTTTGTTTGTGTTCCCATTA
>JAOXYM010000012.1:27809988-27831818 GCA_028567055.1 Leptatherina wallacei | reverse complement strand
AACCTCGCTATGAAGACCCCGCCCACACTGAGGACGGCCGCGACTGTAATGGGAACAGACGAAACCGGGGTGGTGTGCAGAATGAAGGCTGAGCCGGGCTGGGCTGAGTAGGTGCTAGTGTGAAAGGGGCATAAGAGATGGCTAATCAGCCCTAACTATAAGATTTACCTGATTAAAATAAGATACTTGGATTAGCTTATGTTACATGTTTCTGTGGTATTGACGTGCAAAGAAGGGCTAACTTACAAATTTCCACGTATTTCACAACTAAACATTTCATAGGCTTCAACTGATATTTTATTGAGCCAATATGTTAGTTTTGTAAAGCTTACTAAAGCTCACCTGCTGTCACTCTCTCCATCACCTCAGCATCTCCCACTCTTTCTTAACTGCAGCTTTGATTCTGTCACCAGACAAAATGACACATTGATAACAGTCAGCATGAATCAATGTGTCATTTTGGTCAGGTGACAGATGTGAGGCTGAGAAGTAGTAATGAGAGAGGAATAGAAGGAGATAGAGAGACAGGTGGAGAAGCAGTTTGATTGGCAGGATTACAGGTGAGGTCTCAAACTTTTGCTTGTTCAAATTTATTGTCCACTTTAGATACTTGATATCATAGGGACCCCTGACTTCTCACACACTTCAATATACAGACACTTTCATATTGAGAACCATTCTTGTTTAACTTCATATGTTTCACTTTAAAGGTACAAGACTTTATCTGGATCAGTCGACTAATGTGCAAAAGAATTGGTTGTTGAGCCACTACTGATACAACTTCTATGATCCATTTTTTCTCCCTCATTTCTGAATGACAGCTTTGATAGCAGCTTCTCACATGTGCATGTTAGTTTCACAATTTTCTAAAATGTTTTCCGTTGGCTTTTAAAAAGACAATGTTAGAAAGAAGATGGGTCTGACACATACTTCCACCCAGGCTGAATGAAAATTTCCTGGATGTAAACTGAGATCTGAACTGACAGGTGTATCTTGTGAAAAGGTTTCAACGTTGTTCTTTCGTGTAAATAAGTCAATGATAAAAGTCCATACATGGGTACAATTTCTAAATACCAAAAATGAAGAGCTGTACAAACATTAATTGAATAAAACACTTAATACACAAGAATCACATCGCTGTTTCTCAATAAAATGTATGAATAACGGAGGAAACCATCCTCATTTGGTCGACTGTATATGACCTGAAGGGAGACGGGCTACACTTGACTTTCTCATGGCTGGCCTCCCCACCTCGCTGTGTTTGATATCAGCTCAGGCCTGTCTCTTTTAGCACCTCCGCTCTGCTGTTAAACGACATTCCTCCCACCTCCGAAGCCCAAATATGTTCACTCGCACTAACCTGTTACCATTAGGCCATTCATCAACGTTCAACTGTCCAAACATGAGAGGTGTTAGAAGAGACAGTGCAACCAAAAAGGTTTACTCCAGCAGGCTTTGCCTCTCTGGATATAAATAGTCCATCAGGTATTCTTACTCAGAGATTTTTCATAGAGCAAATTTACATTCTTGTTAAGAAGACTGTAAATAAACATTGCGTCAAGCTAAGTTTACGTGCTAGTAAAATCCAACAGACCACCCCAAAATGGCGTCTTTATGGACTAGCGGCTGCTTTGTGACGGAATTCTTTAAGACACCACTGAGAGCTTAAAAGAGCACTGAACGAAGGAAACCAGTGTTACCAGCAAGGAAATGTTCCCCAAAAACTGCTTAGAAGTGGCTCAGAACACATCAAAGAGCTCAAGGTGTTGGCATGTCATCCAAACTCCTCAAATCCAATCTGGATGCAGCAGGAACAAGTCCAATTCACAGAGGCCCCACAATGCAACTCACAGGACTCAAAAGCTCATCGTTGCTTTTTTAAATTCACATGATATGACTAAAGAGAGGTGAATGGAAGCAGGAATACTGATAAAGCTTCCAATGATACCAAAAAATGTGTATACGCTTACTGAAGTGGTCTTTGGGCTGTTTCAAAGAAGACTTCATATATATACATGAAGGGGGAAAGTCCAGGTCAAGTCACTGCATTGTAATATCCAAGGAATTTAAAATGATACTTCCACTTAATCTGACAGCATTTAGTAACATCACTGATCTTTAGCTTAAACTAACAGATGCTCTGTCCCTCTCCACTGGACTATTTCTTTGCTTTACGGAATTCAAAAAACTGCAGATGAACATGGAAATCCGTTCAGATTAATAAATATACTCCTAACATAAAATAACTAAGAGTTCTGAATATGTACCAAAATCTGGACCCTCAGAGTTGTAAGAAAGCTAATACGCTAACTATCTAAACTGCAGTATTGCATTTTTTCCCCCTGAATGTAAAGAAAATGGACAAAAAGATACTAATGCATCAGAAAATAATAATAATCTTTAAAAAAAAAAGCATGAAATCGCTTTATGTGAGATAAAGACAAAACATATGAACGTTAAACTTTTTAGAACTGAATTTAAAAAATACTTTCACAATGTTTTATTTGATTTAGATCCAATTTGTACAACTTCAGTAAATAATAAATATAGCTAACATTCCTAACAAACATACCCAGTGTTTTGTCTGATGGTTTATCAGATTCAGTTTAATGTTATCTAGGGAAGGTCATGGTAAAGCCAGTACTTTATGTTAAATAAATGTCTCATCCAGAATGGATACTATCATAATTGAGTTAACATTGAGCTTAAACTTCTGTGGCACTAAGCTTGTTGCTAACTTAGATGCTAACATAAAGCTTTCATGTTACAGAGGGACTAACCTCTCTGGGTGTGTTTTAAGGTGGTGGATTCAACGTCCTATGTTTTTATGCCACAGATGTTACAATTTTTTTGTCCTTTTATCTGTCCCCTTGAATAACGTTTTATGCCCAAATGTTATAATGAAAGGTGCAACAGCAACAGGTGTGCTCACCAGGCCTGCCATTGTTTTGTTTGCACATACGTGTGGGACTGTGTTTCTGTGACACACGCCTGGGAAATGAATCAAATCCAGCAGACAGGAGATCAGACGAGGAGGAGATTGTGAAATAAGTGTTAAAAATGAAAGATTGTTCATGAGTCTCAAATCGTGAGTCGAGTCTGAAGTCACTGTTTATGTAAGTCAAGTGCGCCTCGAGTCCTCATGTCTGCTTTACAGTTGAATCTCACCAGCCAAAGATTAAAATGACTTGACACACCAGCTGTTTGTGGTGTGAGTTAACAAACAATAAACTTACATGATTGATGACATCTTCCTATTCTAGATATTTCTTAAAGCTCTACCCAAATTTAAGCAGATGGTTTCAGTGTTGTAGGTGATCAAGGTACTTCTCAAATCCTATCCACGAGTTCATTTTCTAAACCTTCTGTTTAGTATAATGTAAGCTTCTTGTCTCTCAATTCTTGCTCTGTTCATAAGTTAGCTTAATGGTTCCAAGGCCAGGTCAGGTAGAGCCCCTGACTATCAGATAATATAACCAATAAAATGACTTGATTTGACCTTTTTAAACCAACCAGAAGCTCAAATTCACTCATGGATTTTAGAGTTTTTTAAGATGCATACATTAGTACTTAACCACAAAGGGGTCTAGTCCCTTCATAACCTTGTTAAGGTTTTACAGTCTTTTTTTCTCATTTGTCCAGTCATACTTATCCAGTGCTTCTCATTTACACACTCCCCAGTTACTTTATTAGGTCCACGCTTTCTAGTACCAGGTTGGATCCCTTTTGCCTTCAGAACTGTTTCAATTGTTCATGGTATAGATTCAACATGGTATTAGAAACATTCCTCAGAGATTTTGCTCCATATTGACATGATAGCATCACACAGTTGCTGCACATCCATGATGAGAATCTCCTGATTCATGATGAGAATCTCTACCACATCCCAAAGGTGCTCTTTTGGCTTGAGATCTGGTGACTATGGAGGCCCTTTGAGTACATTGGAGTAGCTACATTGAACTCACTGTCATGTTGGAGATGATCTGAGCTTTGTGACATGCAGTGGCGTGTTGTGGGTAAAGTTACTGAGGAAGCTTGTCGCACATTCACATGAGTTTTTAGTATATGAAGGGCTTCACCTACAATGCATGACTCTTCGTCAAAGAGAAGACAGCAAAATAACCCCTGAAGTTTAGCATTACCGGCTAGTCATTCAGTACAGACGTAACTTTCAACATTAAGAGACTGAACTCCTTCGCCCATTTCCACACGAAGCTCCAGTTTTGGTGTCAATTTCATTTGAAGTTGCTGCTGTAGTGGTAGTTTAGTGAAAATATTTTTGTCTAAAAACTCCAAATCGTCACCTTCCATGTTCGCTCTGAGCCTACTGGTGTTGCTAACAGCAACCGCTGTTATTCAGTCATGATTCTTGTGGGCAAACTTCTCTGATTTGATTGGTGATGCAGAGAAGCGACTGGCTTCCCTTGGCGTAAGATTAACAAACAAAACTTCGGTCATGACAAGACGTTAGCCTCATCTGATTGGCTGATCATTAAAAAAAAGTTCTACAAGGGATGTCTGGCCTCTTTGCTGATGTGATATGAGTTAAATTAGTGTATCACCACAAGTGGGCGCTGTTTCAATTGTGAAAGACAATGATTGGAGAAACGGGCAAGCGGAATCCTCTGAATTAAGTGTTTCAGAAAAAAGACAGCCACGGTGTTGAAATTAATAAATTAACATAAACAAAAGGTAAATAGAGGAGGCCTGGCTTCCCTTGGCTTCTGGGAGAAAACACCACTGGTGACATGGTACATTATCCTGCTGGAAGTAGCCACCAGAAGATGCTACACTGTGCTCATAAATGGATGGACATGGTCAGTAACAATAGGCTGTGGTGTTAAAATTTTGTTCAGACGGTACTAACGGGCCCAAAGTGTGCCAAGAAAATATCTCCCAGACCATTACACCACCTGCAGACTGAACCTTTGATACAAGGCAGGATGGATCCATGCTTTCATGATGTTTACATCAAATTCTGAGCCTAGCATCTGAATGTGGAGCTGAAATGGAGACTCAGACCAGGCAACATTTCTCCATCTTCTATTGTCCAGTGTTGGTGAGTCTGTGTGAATTGTAGCCTCAGTTTCCTGTTCTTAGCTGACAGGAGTGGTACCCGGTGTGATTTTCTGCTGTAGACCATCTGCTTCAAAGTTGGAAGTGTTGTGTGTTCAGAGATGCTATTCTGCACCTTGTTGGAAGCTGTGTTTATTTGACTTCCTGTTGCCTTTCTATCATCTCCAACCAGTTTGCCCATTCCCTTTTGACATCAAGAAGACATTTTGGTCCAAACAACAGCTGCTCACTGGATATTTTTCTCATTTTCAGACCATTTTCTGTCTAGAGATGGTTGTGTGTGAAAATCCCAGTAGATCAGCAGTTTCTGAAATACTCTTGAGTGGCGGATTAGCTATTTATGCTGGCAAGCGATTGAACGGGTGTACCTAATATTGTGGCCAGGGTCTATATGTGTTTTCTGCATTCTCTCTTCAATCAAATGGCAAACAACACATTAGAGAGTCTTGTCCAAAGATTCTTCCCCAACTGGAGAGGCTGACCTTCTGATTGGAGGATGACCAATCTACCAGCTGTGTCACTGCCAATCACACCTTTTTAGTCATATGTATCACATGCTACAAATAAACCCATCTGCAGTGCATGTTGGGTCATGGCAGAGAAAGTACAGGTGTAACTGATGTTAATCTTTGCTTTTGAGTGCTGAAGTTTGAGGGAGAATTACAGTAGAATTACAGAAACATGTGAGTCATTTCTTAGAAATGTCTTGCTTATGGTAAATTCTGTGTTCAGTAATGCTGCTATTGTGTGTCAGACATAGTTCCTCTATTCATGCCAAAGTCTTTCCTGTATCACAGGAAAGATATGGCATCCAGTAAATCCTAAAGGAAGAGTCTTATTCATTCCAAGTAATGGGGATTGTTACGACATGTGCTGAAATAAACTTTTGGTTCCTCCAGAGGGAGCTTTTTTAGTCAGCATTATTTTGGGCTACAATCTGGAAAAAGAAAAGAAACTTCAGAATGACCAGTTTGATGAATCAGTGGACTGAATGATGACTTAAGCAACTTTGCATTTAAATCTCCGACCAAAATGTCAGTATTTCAACTGCATTCTGGGTAATGAGGTTGCAGGTTTTTGAAGACAAAAAAAGAAAAAAAGGAGCCACTTCTGTTGTAATACTTTGCTTGATGAAATTTCCTTTCCCTACTCATCGAGCTGCACCTGGCTTATGAACAGCCAGAAGGATCCATTCAGTTATGTGGAGCTTTTACTGGGCAGAATGTGTTATTGGGCAGTGACCCAGTGGAGATCTGTGGGTTTATCCTCAGTGACAGGTTTCACACGCAGCTTGTGGGCCAAACCCACAAATAACAGGCAGGCGTCTTGTTTGCCGCCATCCTCCGGCCTGTTTCAGATTACCGGTTGGCTCTTTGAAGTTGGCTGACGAACACGCAGGGTTTTCCCCTGCTTCTCTGCCAGAAAAAGATGGGGTCATCAACAGCTCTGCCACCCACTGCATATCTTGAATGACCTCTGAAAAAGACGTGTGCTTACTTAGGAATCGGATCAAGGAATCTGTGACAAAAGGTCCAGTGTGAGGTATTTCCTGATTTCACAGCAAAGTCCTGGCCGTAATACAAGCCTCGGTATGTTGCCTTTACAGAGAAAGTGCTGTTACTCCTTTATCACAGTTTCATCAAAGGCCACAGCTTTGAAAGCTGTAACGAGCTATTCTTGTAAGTGGAGAGGCGCTGACTGAGAGCTTTAAGCAGATCCAGTGTGTAGAATGTCTTGGAAAGATAAACTTCATTGTTTCAAGTCCTGGCATTCTTGACAGACCATTAGATGAAAGCAAATCAATCCCTCTCAATATTGCTTCAGGTCAGTAAAGAGAGTAAACATTAAGAGTGATTGTGATTGGAAAGTCCAGTTATGGGGCAAATATTAGACATCTTAAAGTGGACTACACAAGGAACACTCACAAGTCTTGTCTCGCATTGTTGTATTGTGGAGAGTGACACCTGAAACATTTTTCTATAACACAAGTGTGGCGTCCTACCTCCAGCATAGGGTTGCCATAGCATGACAAAACAAGTGCATGCTGACCTGTGTGCATCGTCGCTCAACTTTGTCCTCTCAGTCAAACAGGAATTCTGCATCATCCAGGCCTCTCACGTGCCCTGTTCAAAGGTTGCCCATCACCCTGGCGGTGCTCCGTCTTTCTGCAATGCAATAGAATTTCCTCCATGGACACCTTGTTTGTTTACCTCTTCAGTCACAAGAGTACCCTGATTAGATCTTAGCAGCCTTTAGCACCTTCTTGAAGACTTACATCAATCAGTGCTGCTTTGAAAACACGATGAGTATTTGCACAAGGGTGACACATTTATGCTGGTTGGACTAGGAGCTGATATTTGTGGTTGTGCAGCTTCGGGTCAAAGCTTTTAAAAGCTAATATTTTGACACATGCATGTAGAGACGGAGATGTGCAAACAGGAAGACAAACAGATGTGAATATCTGAGGTCAGACACCCAGGATGGGAAAACATATGGATTCACAAAATTTTTATTCAAACAAATGTTGAACTGATTTCTCCTGCACTCTGGATGTAGAAACCCTGGAACAGAGTCAGTATTTAGACTGCTCGGTTTGATGAAAAGTGAAGCTAGAATTAATTTGTGTACAGTTAGAATGAATTTCTTTTTCTCCTCCCCCTTTATTTAGTTAAGATACTACTATAAAACAATCCTCCTCTTAAACAAACACAAGATTCAATGTAAAATAGTTTAAAATAGCTTTTAAAAGCATCTAAAATGTCTTCTTCTTATGGTTTAAAATGTTCAGAAATTAAAGAAAAGAAAAGAAACTCTAAAGCAGGGATGTCAAAGCCTGGTCCTTGATGGCTGTTGTCCTACATGTTTTAGTTGATTCCCTGCTCCAACACACCTGATTCAAATCAGATGGATCCAGCAGCTTGTTGTCAAGTTCTGCACAGTGACTCATTCAATGGAGTCAAGTGTGTTGAAGCAGGAAACACATAAAACCTGCAGGACAGCAACCTTCCAGAACCAAAGTTTGACGTCCCGGCTCTAAAGGAAATTATTTATCTCTTTTCTTCTCACAAAAAAAAAACAACAAAACAAAGTCCATGGGCAGGTGATGTATAAAACAGATCAGCTGATGTTAATCAATGACAATTTTATGGGGGGGGTCAAAGCCACCCCTGGAATTTAATTGACTGCCCCTGTGGTATCTTCTCACTTTTATCACAATCTATATTATCTATATTATTATTTATTTTAATTTGTAACTCGCATTATTGTCAGTTTGTAATCTTAATTTGTTTATTTCACTAGTTTTAATTGTTGAATTTTCATCTTTTTTTGCTCTGTAAAACCCTTTGGGTTGCTCTTGTGCATCAGATAAAGAGCTGTATAGTTGAGCTGAGCAGAATATTGTCAGAAAAAAATTGTGTATTTTGAATGAATGAATGAAAGTGAACCCAAATACTACAGCTTTATTTCTTCAATAGGGCTAACATCATATATGTGGCTAAGCAGCATGTGAACTATGGGTGGGGGACCTGCTGTGGTAATGGGGGGGCGAGGGTTTGGTTGTTAAGCCTTAAAAACAGAACCACATTTTAGACAGTAGATTCAAACAGCAGCAGAAGAAGAGGTGCACTATGCTGATTGGTTGATAATGGGTCTTTCTCAAGAGGCAACCTCACCTGTGAAGAAATCTGAAGCCTATGCAAGTGCCAAAATTTGCATTTCCCCTCTCATCCACTAGGGGCTGGCTCCAAAAGGGAGTCAATCCCCATTGATTCCCATGTTAAAAAGGCCAACTTCATAGCAGAAATAAACACGTTTATAGCCTGGTACAAAAAAACATTTTAGGTTTGAGAGGTGAAGTTTACCTTCATGACAACTGTGGGGGCGGTGGATTTTTTTAATAACTCATCCATTTAGATGTTAATTAATCTTGAAATGTATCTTAATTAGGGGTGTGTCCTTTTGATTGACAGGTGCCAGATATCTGGCAGCAAGGAGGCACAGAGTAGCACAACAGCGGTTTTTAGCCGGCTAACAGCGTGCCTTAGCTTTAGCCCGCCTACTTCTATTAGCTGGTTAGCTCCCATTAGCTCCGGGGTTAACTTGGTTAGCTCTTAGCTACAGGCAGCTCAGAGTTTGATGGGTGTCAATCGTCCGTCCCCATGCTCTCAGCCCCCCTCTTAGCGCCACCTTGTCACCCAGTTTTGTATTTTCCAGGAGTGACGAGACTCGTGATGCTGCCAAGATGGTGAAAACCGCCCAACAAGCTTCAATTCAGGTCTTCAGGAACCTACGGAACACGTGACAGAGGCTCTGTCCACTAATATTTTACAGTCAATGGTCTCCTGTGTGTTTTCTCTGCATTAGGAGTAATGTTGACAGTTTGTGGGAAATAAAGGATTTTTTTGTCCTGTTTCCACTGAGCAATTTGGGTTTGAGTTGCTTGATAAACTATTTTGAGTGTTTTCCTTATACAAGGGGCCCACATAACCAAACCAAACATACCATTTTTGGGCCCCCTTCACTTGTATGTCCGTAGGAGAATGATATGTTGGAGGATGGAGCTAGTGGCATCACACAATACAGTCCATTGATTGAAGGAAAGAAAATGTTACTTCTTGTAACAAAAGTAAGCGTTGAGAGAAAAACACATTGGAGTTCAGTTGTTACACTTCACTGTTCACTAGATGTTAAAAAGATACTGAGAAAAAAAAATGCAACTACAAATATTCCTCACTATCATATCATTGCTCTCAGTTGTGTCACATTTGTTGTCGCTGCACTAGTATGATGCATTCAGGTTAAACCTCATCAGTAAGGGTCCGACTTGCTGTGGGAACATGCCTGACCAGGTAGGACCATTCCTAACCGTACCGTACAGATCTTAACCACACCACTCAGTGGAAACAGGGCTTTTGTGTTTGTAATATTATTAGAAGATTTTAGAGAATATCATACAAAATAAGAGCCATATTAATTGGCTCTTATCTTGTATGATATTCTCTAAAATCTGTACACAGAATTTTGTTTTTGATATTAAAAAGAGCTCAAAGCCATTATTTATTTCCAGACCCCCATAAATCCTTGTATTTCACACACTTATTCTAATCAAATTCAACAATTATTCTGCTGGACATTGAGATTAGAGATGTATTCTCCTTACACTAACCTCAGTCTTTGGACACTCCATTAAAAAAAAAACACCACTCTGATTTAAACAACTGGGCTGTTTAGCTAAAATATCATCTTTAAAGTGTTGTTTGTTCACAAAAGATGATTTGGGAAGAAGTTAAAATTACTTCAAGACTGATAAATCCTAAAACAGATCTATTAATCCCTTCACTTCCACAAATGATTCCATGCCACCTGAACACTTGGGTTTATATTACAGCCCATAACCATTTAGATTAGGCTACTTTAAAACAGCAGGAAACGCAGATGTAACATACTTTTGTATCGAGTTTTCTCGTTTGAGGATGTTTGGGATGTGATTTAGTAAACTATTGTTATCTCTGACTGAACATCTCAATTAATTAACTGAACCTGTTCCATCATTTGGGCCTTGATCGACACATAAAGTGGAATGAAACGGCCGTGAGATGTGAATAAACTTTGGCAACCCTAAGTTTTAGTAAAACCACATGTTCTGTTGCATCAGGACAACACGAGAGTTTCCCAGATCGTGGTTTTGGACGTGTATTCTTCATCCTACAGTGTTGCGTATCACTTGTGGCGCACATCCACTCTGAACCTGGCGCCCTCACTCACGGAAAGTTCTCCTCGGGACGTCCCTGCCGCTGTTATGGACCATTGAGCAATAAAAAGCCTGTAACCGAACCCAGAGTCTAATCCGTCCGGGACAATCGCTGGCATAAGGCTACCCCTCTACAAAGCCGAACCCCCGGACACCTTCCCTCCGAAACAGCGCTGCATGTGGGAGGAGAGACCAGCCGCTTCATTAGCCGGTGAGGAAACTTAAAGCAGCGCTTTCCACCTCGTAAAAAGCAACACCGAGAAGACCCCACCCACTGCTGAGTGTCATCCCGAGTCCAAACATGTGAAAGAGCGATTCAGCGTGGACACTGGCTCACGCACAGGGCTGTGGGACAGGCAAGGTTACACATTCAGAGGAAACGTAGAGTTAATGTAAGAGCTATTAAATATAATCGTGTCACTGGATTCAAAAAGTCGCCAAACCTTTTCTCCTGTTGGGGTCGATGCGACCTAAAAGTGTAACACGATCAGAGTCGTGCGTAAAACTTTATTTTCCCCTTTGGAGACTATGCGCAGCTTCTCTAAGCTGTGCGCCCCAAGGGAGGTGTTGCCAACTTTTCCCGCAGGGGGGAGAGATGCGGCCCTTCACGGGACTCTCCTGTTCCCAGCCGTAATATCCTCCAGAGGATCATCCCGTGTCGAGCCGATTTTTCACACTTGTCCGGCGGAGCAGTCCTTGGTCTTAAGTCGGCCTCCCGACATTCTGGAAAGCGCTGAGATGGCAGAAGATGATCCTCACATTTATTTGGAAGCCAGTGACCTTTGGGGACAGTTCCACAAATGCGGCACAGAGATGGTCATCACAAAATCCGGGAGGTAAATATGTCAAGTTTACGCACGAAAGGTGGAAAGTGAGCTATATGTGGTTATATCCTCATGTCTTGCTCCCGCAGGCGCATGTTTCCTCCACTCAAGGCCAGGTGCGCGGGGATGGACAGAAAGGCCAAGTACATTCTGCTGATGGACATCGTGGCGGCTGATGACTGTAGATATAAATTTCAGAACTCGCGGTGGATGGTGGCGGGCAAGGCGGACCCGGAGATGCCCAAACGCATGTACATCCACCCAGACAGCCCGGCCACGGGCGAACAGTGGATGTCCAAAGTGGTCAACTTCAATAAACTGAAATTGACCAACAACATATCCGACAAGCATGGATTTGTGAGTTATGATTTCAGTACTTCTAACATAGATGCACCAAATGTGTCAAATGCGCAAAGTCTGCGGCCTTATATGATGACCTCTATAATACAGAAAGTGAAGTTACCCTTCAATCTCTTTATTTCTTTGCAGACAATTCTGAACTCGATGCACAAATACCAGCCTAGATTTCACGTAGTGATGGCGAATGACATCCATAAACTTCCGTACAGCACTTTTAGGACCTATGTGTTTGCTGAGACACAATTTATCGCAGTCACAGCTTACCAGAATGAGACGGTAAGCGGCTCAATCTTTCTTAACAACACAAAAATGATGCAGATAAAAAAGAGCAAATATTTTTAATTTATTCATATTTTTAATTCGAATGAACAAATGTGTCTCCTTTGTACAAATGATCAGATCACGCAGCTGAAAATAGACAACAATCCTTTTGCGAAGGGATTCCGCGACACGGGGAACGGAAGAAGAGAGAAAAGGCAAGTTATTCCTAAACTTAAAATGTATTTCATGTGGAGTGTTACCATGCAAACATTACCCAAAAATCCACTCGTGCAAAAACTGCATTGAATAATCTTATAATGCAGTAAATGTACTTTTGTGTTTGTTTTCAACAAATAGTCCACAAAACCTGGCGTTTTATCTTTAAGCGGGTTAGCTGTCATCAAGAAAAATGTCTTCAATATTTGGATTTATCATCCTCCGTTTTTAGAATCATTATTTTGAAGACTACCATAAAATCAAGTCTCAGTCCTGCATGAAAAATAACCTAAAACTTGTGTTCGTTGGCTGGAAGCAGTGACATTTAAACGGGATGGTCTCAAAGTCTCGACTGTAACCAGCGAAACATAAACTCTCACCAAGCTGCAAAATTTCCCAAATCCCCAGAAAACATACACACAACACACCGCAGAGCCACCACACAATCACACTCACATGGATGTTTTAACAGCACCAGGAGGATCATTACATCCTTTTCTTTCTCTAATAGATGAGAAAAATGAATATTTTAAAAGTTAATTTAGAGGCGTATTGTTTCCTCAGTGAATAATGAAACCTGCTGGGTTTGAAATACAGCAAAGATATGAAAGACTTTAGTTTTAAAAAATGTTTTATCATCTCTTCATCAGATTATAAGTCATTACTAAACTTCACACCTAAAATATGTTTCCATTTTTTATAAACTATTCCAGCTTAAAATTTCCAAATGTAGAGTTAAATGCACTTATAATGGTTATAATCCCTTTTTTAGATTCCCTCGCCCCCTTTTTTTTATCATTATTGCTGTAAATGTTTTGCGGTGTTCTCTTGTTTCTTTAGTGTTGAATTATTGCCGTGGTCCACACTGAAATAAACAGTAGTGTACTCTCAGCTGGGGGCCTTTCTGTGTGGAGTTTGCATGTTTTCCCGTGTCTGTGTTGGTTTTCCTCGGGTGCTCCTGCTTAACCTTCCATTGTCCAGTAGCAATCACATTAGTTAGTGATTGTAGACTGAACATCGGGCTGAGTTTACTCGACTGTTGGTCTCTGTGATGGACCGGTGAGTTGTTTGGGACGTATCCCGCCTCTAGTTTGGGATACTCCAGCTTCCAGGAGACCCTAAACAAAGTTAAACTGGATTAGTTAAAGTAGGATTTTTTTTTTCTTTTTTGGTCTATGAATTTACAGAACATAAATGTAAAATGATCGTCTCTAAGGGAGCACAGTTGTTTTAAATCTGCAGACAAGATGTTCAAAAGTTCCCCGTTAGGGTCCAACAGCAGTGTAAAGGCACGGTGGGTGTCCAGATTTGGGACATTTACTTTACTTTGATTACTTATTGAGTGCAGAATGATTCTTTAGTTCAGTGAAGCAGCAGCGTGCTGTCAAATATGAGAAAATAATTTAATAATAATTTTACATTCAGTCAAAAATCTAAATAAATTATTTCAACGCTTGCATATTAAAGCTGTATCTTTTTTAGTGGATTCATATTTAGTGATTTATCATCTACTTTACTGAAATGAACTGTTTTCATTTTCTGTAAAGTTTGCTTTAGAGACACTTCTTAATTTCATATAAAACTAAGCTCTTAATGTTCCACCGTCAGTCCAAAACGACACCTGAACCTGCTCCTGCTCACTTTGTGAAGCAAAAACATCCAGTTTTATGGACTGAATTCAGTTTATGACCTGATGTCTGAGAAGAAATTAGCAAGATTCTTGTGTTAAAGACACCTGCAAGACATGTTTGGTTTCTTCTTCTTAGAATTTTGACACGTTAAATTGCTCAAATGGTGGACTTCTGACTCTTTCATGCAATGTCCAAAGCAGTGGACACCTATTTAAAGGCTATTTTCTCGTAGATGCATGGGTGAGGAGAGGATGGCATATTTGCAAATTAACCACTTCAGTGGACATTAGAGAGTCGTCCAATACCGCTCACGGTAGAATCAATAAATATATGATCAAATTTTATATATCTATACGTGCAAGTTTGCCTCAGTGATAGAACAGGAAAAGAAAATGATATAGTTGTGTTTAATGTTATATAAATATGATTGATTATTATCAAATACAGTTTCATAAAATAGATCCAAATAGAAAAGATTTAAACAATTCCAAATAAGATTGTACATAAAGAAAAGCAGCGCCGTACACGTCTGTGGAAGTAAAGGATTGTATGTGAAATTGTGGCAATGTTTTTAATAATTCCTGCATCCGAAGGTTCATTTACGACAAATTGAATTTTCAATCAACTCTTTTCTGCTTTCTCTTCTATCAGGAAACTCCAGCAGCCTCTGCTGCGGTCAAAAGAGATGCGGATGACTGACGCGAAGTGTGACTCCATGAAAGATTCTCCACGGTACTCAGACATCACCAAGTCTTCAGCTGACAACGGTCAGTGGTACAACCACAGCCTCCCCCTCCCTCCCCCCCCCGCTCTGTTTTGTTTTGTCTGAAAAGGAAAAAAGAAAAATCACTTTTGTTTGCACTTTTTTTTCTTTATCCTGTAAGATGCTTATGGAAGTGACCGTGGCGAAGACAACAATGTTGAGGAACGTCCTGAACCAAAGGTGTTTAAACCCAAGCAGAAAGCAGAAACCCGGCCAGCAGGGACCGGCCAGGCTCCGGCTGAGACCACGGACCCCGGACTAGTCGGTGAGGTCAGTGCAGGCTGCTGTCGGTCACCGGACTCAGACGAGGAACAAGCGGCCACGTTGTGCAGCAGTTTGGTGCACAGCTGTGTTTATTCTCCGGAATTAAACAAACATCTGTGGGATCTGAGCGTCTCCGGCAATCTTTTCCGTTCGGCTCAGATGAACACCTGGTACGGCCGCATGGCGGCGGACGGATCCGTGCCATGTGGCCTGAGACTGGCCGCGCCTGCAAGGACTCCGCTTCCCATCAACCTCCAGCAGCACACTCTGGTACAGTACACAGTAAAAAGACAATAGTTGGACTAACTTAAATGAATTATTTCAATTGGGAACAAGTGATTGAATGAAGTTTATCTAAGATCAGTTATAAAATAAGTTCAACTTAGTTTAAGTCAGACTTATTCAAATAATTTTGTTTTTTTCTAATGAACAACCTGAATCACTGACTCATTTTCATGGAAAACCAACTTAAAAGATGAAAGTTCTTCTAAAGGAAATATTTGATTCATCCAAAAGTAAACTAATATTTTAACATAATGATAACACAATATGTAAAGAGTATTTTAATCACATACTTACACATTTACAACAGCAGCATTCCCGGTGGCAACTTTTACATTAAAACAGAAGAAAATATTCCAACAACATTGTCTAAATGTAAACATAACACAGAAAATAAAGCACATAACTTCAATTTATAGGGTAGCAAACATAAAACGTTAAATTCCTGCTGCATAGGAGTTTTTTCAGTCTGTGCACCATTAGTACTAAACAGTTAGCGTAGCTCCATCCGTCACGTTGAACTCATTTAATACATTTAAACTTAAATCAGTTACTTGTTACAAATGAAAGCAATTCGTTTTAGTTGGTTCTACAATTCTTTCGATTTCACGTTTATTAAGTCAACAAAAATACGTTTTTATCAGTAAACAAAAGAATTAAGTGGGATTCGTATGAAAAAGTGCTTCAGATCAACTTCAGCTTAAAAACTCTTTCTTATGTTTTTAATGCTTGTTGAGAAACGTCATTTACAGAGTATCCAGTGGTGGTAAAGGTCTCTAATAATGGTCCAGAAAACTCTTCCTCAAGAGCAAAAGAAATGGTAAAATACTTTATATAAATTGAAGTCCCTTCTATATTCGAATAGAATCCAGAAGGTTTTAAAATTATGATCAAGTAAAGCACATTTCTCAACAGATTTCATTTAGATTAAAATCGTTTGATGCATCACTTTCTTTTCTCATCTAATATGTACATTAATAATACAGTACTGTACAAAAGCACTGTGCACAATTTAGCTTTCAAACAGCCAGACCAGATGAGAAAGTAGCTAACTAACCATGTAGTATTGAAAATGTGAAGATAAAAATGTTGTTTAGTATCAGTTAGCATGAGACTTAAAATCGGCCTATAACGTGTGGTAACAGGCACAAACAAGGCTGGCTGGTAAAAGCAACTATTTAAAATGACTGGTTTAAGTCTTGTAATATTTTCGCAAATATCTGAATTTGAATTGAAATGTATTTGTTAGACAGGGACATGCACAGCAGTACATTTCCACCTGCAGTCCCCGGACAGGTAGTTGTTACAAAATGCACTAAAATGAATAAAAGAAAAAAACAAACAAAATATATCACCACAAAAATGTCCAAACTCACTCACATACAGACTACACACAACAAAACTATTCAAGTTGTGTGTACAGGTTTGTTCGGAGACCAGCCACATTATGGGCAGGCGTAAAAACTTCTTTAAGTTTGTGCCGGTAATTAATTCTGTCGGAGGAGTTTTTCCACAGACTTGTGGCTCCGTAAGAGAAGGAAGACGTCCGGGAATAATACTTCTCCTAGACCTTTTCTCTGATGTAAGAGGGACACGTTTTCTTTAAGAAGGAGGAGTTATGAAGAATTCTTAATTCAAGACAAATGTTGGAACATTTGTTCATATTTTCAAAACTCAGAATGTTCTGATATTATGGGATGTTATAACGACGGGACAGTGGAGGCTTTTTGTCATGCAGTTAGAAGTGCTGTCTTGTAGAATGATCCCAGGGGTGTCAGAGACGTTGACATGCCTGAAACCAGCTTGTTATGCAATATAAAAAGTGTGCAACAATCAGAGTGTTAAGGTAAATACTGGAAACATCGTAAGTCAAAGAATGTTTCATATGTTTAATATTTCTTTGATTATGTTTCAATACATTAGGCCTAATACGTTTTTTATATGATTTTTAGAACAAAGGTTTGAATCCAGCGTGACCTTTAAATATTTGAATTAATTTTTAATGTTTTGCTTGTTTAAAATGTCTTGATTTGTATTTATTGGAGAACAACATGGATGGTAATTTATTGCCATTTAACAACTTTTTTGGCATTTCACATGTGATAGTTAACTGACCTCACCGTGGATCTGCTCCGGCTCTTTCTCACGCCATCGAGGAAGAACATAAAAGTGCATCAAAATGCCTCAAAATGAGACCGTTTTATGTTGGGTCTCTGCAGGTTCGGCTGTCCGTTTAGGAGACAGCAATGTCCCGATTGTTTAATTTCACAGTTAAACATCACGAATAATTAATCGTAAAGATTCCTCAATATCGTCACTTTCCATGAAACATGTCTGAACTGTACCAGCAGATCAGCGCAACTCGGGCACAGAACGAAAACAACGTAATTTGATATATCAGATGGGTCATAAATGAAATGAATGAAATGAAATGAAAAATACTTTATTTATCCCTTTTGAGGGAAATTAAATAAGGAGGATAAAGGGGTTTTAGTGGATTCTGTTCACCGTTGTAACAAAACACCTACGTGCCCCAAATTCTTCTCTCTCCCAGATAATACCAAATTCAGATTTTCAATATGGCATGAGGGATAACTTAATGCATTCATTTTGACAACCCTGATTAAAACTTAAAGATTTATAAGGAAGGTTCATTTGATATAACATATTTAGTGTTGGGAAATTAACGTAACGTATAATCGTGATTTATCGTTAAACCGTGATTATTTCTTTGACAATTATTGTACCAAGAAAATCTGCCATCGTGACATAATGGACGCGATGAGGAAAGTGGACCTACGATGATTTGGAGGATACAGACAGCAGAGATAATAGTTTATTTGTTTGCTAATAGTTTGCTTTTGCAAAAAAAACAAAAACTTTGTTCGGGTATACTGTATATTAGTTTGCATATTTTTATTTAACCTTTTTTATCCTGTAATTTTTTTTATCATTAATTATCGCCCTTTTGTAGTATTTATAATATCATTTCATTCCATGTATTGCAGCTGCCTCTAAATGAACATATACATTTCATTGGATCAGTGAACTTTTTACATCATCGTGTGCAAATAGTGAGTTAGACTTCTATGTGGTCTCTATCTTATTTATCCTACTCAGAGGTTCAGATGTGATTATTTTACTTGGTAGATGCAAGAGATGAGCTTCCAATTTTAAAAATGGCTCATTCTGTGATATTATTGTCCACAAAGACCCCTGAGCAATGCACCGTCTGGTGTGTGGGCTGACCACAGGCAAAATCTTTTGCCCTTGTCAGCCCCTGACTCATGGAAAAACCCCTGGATTTGGCCAAAATGAACAATCTCAGGCTCTATCTACAAGAAACACTTAGATCAAATAAGTCTGACAAAAGTGATAATTATAGCATCTATCCCTGTTATTTACAGCTATTTTTGTTTGAATTTTTTACAATAATCATCAGGTAAAGAGGCTGTCGAGGGTAAGGATAAGAAAGAAAAAAGCAGATATAACAGGTCTGTTTGGTAGTCGGCTCAGGTTCATGTCACCGAGCGTCTAGCTGCGTGTTTGGATGGTTTGATTTAAGAAGGGATCAGACAGTCAGCAGGTCTGTCTGCATCTAGAGGACTTTTTCCAACTCGGCTGCTCCTGCAAAATTTGTAAGCAAGTACGAAACATGTTGTAACGTGTGTGTGTGTGTGTGTGTGTGTGTGTGTGTGTGTGTGTGTGTGTGTGTGTGTGTTAACTGGTGACAGAGGCAGACAAAACCATCTGAGATTCATGCACGCAACTTTTAAAAAAAAAAGTACATTGAACAAACCAACATTAAGATAAAAGTGTAAAACAGATTAAAAAACAAATACGAACAACATAAAGGTAAATTCAGTGCGATGTTCGAAATGATACGATAACCAATGAAAAAGGAAACGTAAAAATGTGTGACATTATAATAAAGACAGACTACATGAAAGCTCATTTCACATCCTTTAGATGAGTTTCCAGCAGTTTGGAGCATAATGAGTGAAAGCAGCATCATGTTTTTCATCTCGTTTGTGGAACAGCTAGAAGTGAAGGTGAGCGGCCATGTTAGCGTTTCAGAGAGGTGCTCCAGTTTAAGGCTGCGTGGTGTCATATGAATTGATAAAAGTTTTAGAAATCAGTCTGATTACTTATAGCTAATCCGAGTTTTAAAAATGGTACCATACAGCCAGCACACACACACATCTGGGTTCAGCTGATGGACGAGATGAGACGACAACAGTCACCTGCTGGTTATTCTGATACTGATTCTGGTCTCTGTGATGTGCCCTAAAACCTAATTGAAATGAAATAAAATGCAAATCTGTGTGTTTTTAAGTGCTTATCTGCTAAAAATGAAGTTTTAAACCATGATAACATGTCTGCAGGATGTTTATGAGCTACATGTGCAGTCTCAGAGAGGCGAGGTCATACAACAAACGTGTGATGATATTGGAAGAGCTAATCCTAAAAAAAACTTGCTGGGTGGAGTTTTGTGCATGTGCCGTGTGAAACTGATGAAGTTAGCCCAAACTGGGCGGAGAAGACGGTAAAAGCAAAGCAGAGCGAAGAGTGTGTCAGTCTGGAGAGAGCTGGGAGAGCTGGGAGAGCTGGGAGAGCTGGGAGAGCTGGGGGCGAGGCCGAGAGAGCCAGTAACTGGCTGACCGGTGAGATTATACAGTCACTGGACAGGGAAAGGCGGTCAGAGAGGGAGGGGGAGACGTGCAGCGAAGGGCTCCATGCCGGGAGTTAAATCGGGACCGGCTGCACTGAAAGGCTGTAGCCTCTGAGCATAACGCTGCCCACCACAAGTTATTGTAAGGTCAGAAGATTTTTTTTCTTTCATGGCAAAAACTTTCAAATTTACAATTTTGAGAAACCGATGAGTTTTTAGCAGGTTGACAGCTACTGGAGGGGATTTCAAAGGGAAGTTTGACAAAATGTGGGAAATAAAATGTAAATATAGAGATGAGTGCACACAGAAAAAAAAGTTTATAGATTAACGAGACTAAACTAAGTTATGGCTAGTTAAGAAAACAAAAAAATAAATATGTAATACAAACTATTAAAGTAAATGATGTAAGTATGAACTAATATAAAATAAATAATTTTAACAGCACAGTGCTAATGAATAGAAAAAATCGATTTACAACTGAGAAGCATAAATAGATAAATAACCAAACTGTATAAAATAGATTGTAAAAATCATAATAAAATAGACAAAAATACAAAATCCCAAGAAATTATAAGACAGTATAAAAAGTTTGGGGAAAATAGCTTCTTTATTTCAAAGGAGTTTTATAATATTTCAGCTCCTCAAAGACTTTTTAAATGCAGTAGCTTTGGAGGATGAGCAGTGGGAGCAGCATCACCAACTGGTTTGGTTTTTTGTGTGTTTTGTAGAGCAGTAATAAGAGAAGACGTGGTGGAACCTCATGGCTCATAAACCAACAACATTTCTGCCAGCCTCTCAATGAAATGGATTCATTTTTTATTACTTAAAACTGTTTAATGATATATGGGTCACAGCTGTCAGTCGGTTTATTATCATTAAGTCATTGATAGAAGTTTTAATGCAGATTCAGAATAACATTATTGCAGACCTGTATGTATATTATAAAACAGCAACGTCCTTCTATGTGAATGAAATCATTTTTCCTTCTTTTTAACAGGACCTGATGAGCCTTTCCCCCTACGGAGGCTTTCTGTTTTATCCTTACTCCAACGTCTCTGCAGCATCGACCCAGTACCTCATCCCACCGATTCAGTCCAGAGCGGATTTCAAAGCTTGTCCGAGCGTCCGCAGCTGTGACTTCCTCTTCTCTCCGATGATATCTTCATCTCTTCCTCCGGCCGGGGAAAGCAGCTTCAAATGTCTGAACTCTGAATCGGTTCCACCATCGAAGTCAAAGCAGAAGATGACGGCAGATGAAGCGAGAATGGACCGCAGCCTGAGTGAGACGCCAAGCGGACGAGATTAATGACTTCTGCTTCACTCTGTCCCTGTTTGTGGTCGTTTGACACCAAACAAGACTTTAATTATCTTGGTGAAGTCTCATACATGTGGCGCAAAATCTCAACTTTATCTCAAGTTATCTCTGTTTTATTTAACATAATAAGTTGGGATTTTCTTAAAAGCTGCCTGGTGCATAATGTGGATGTGGTGATGTCTATTTGACATTCAGACGGATCATTCATGACCTCCATCAATAAACTGATTGTTTTATCTTTAGTGCAATAAAGCAAATATGAAGTTAAAACATGTAATTACCTCAAGATGTTTGTACATTTTTCATCTTTGAAAATGATTTCAAACTTTTGTCCACTCACACACACACACACACACACACACACACACACACGCACACACACGCACACACACACACACACACACACACACACAC
>JAOXYM010000012.1:27761327-27787530 GCA_028567055.1 Leptatherina wallacei | reverse complement strand
GTCAATAAAGAAGTACGTTACTACCGCTTTCCTCTGGACGAAAACGAGAAGAGGAGATGGGTTAAACTGATCCGGTATGTTTGTTCTGTAATCATGAAAAATGCATTTAAGTGTAAGCTAGCACCAGCAGCTAAGCTTACCTAGCTAGCATTTTTAGCTATTATTTGGGCTAAACGTTAGCCGTCCTCTTTCGCTTATCCGTTAGCCTAGATAACGTTACCTATTATTTTTACGAATGCTATTTGTTGATAGACAATTTTTTTAATTTTTTTATTACAGGCGAAAAGATTTCACCCCAAACGCCAACTCAAGGGTCTGTGGGTGGCATTTTCCACATGGCAAAGCAACCTCGATGGAGTAGGTGCTAAAAGAGGAATCGACTCGCCCCGGGAAAATGGTAATGGGAACACAAACAAACCGGGTGGTGTGGTGCTGGGCTGGGCTGAGTAGGTGCTAGTGTGAAAGGGGCATATGGCTCTTGCTGATCACCTTAAACTGAATACGAGGACTGAAAGAGCTCTGGACAATAGGGCTGCAAGGGGGGAATTAATATGGACAATGCAGCATTCAGTATTACTACTGAATGCAACTCAAAGCTTCAGGCTTCAGTGTCATAGGAGGTTGCAATGGACTATTAATAATGAAATGTAAAGAAAAACCAGCAAGATTTCCTGTCTTTACCAGTAAAAAAATCTATTTTCTCTGCCTGTGGGGTGCACAAGCAGAAAGAGCAAGAGCCTTGAGAAGCGCAAGGTCGTCTTGTTCTGTTTGCAAAATAGCCAGAGGCCTTCAGGTGCCAATTCACAGCTCTTTAGTTCTATTCTGTAAAGCCTAAACATGCTGTAAGTGTGTTTTATTTATTTACTCCAGGTAAAGTTTAAAACAAAACAAAAGAAAATCCCTCCCAACTGAATGGCGTAGTATCTTCCCTTTAAAAACAAGCATGTCTAAACTTTTACAGGTGCAGCGTAAAAGGTAGCATGAAGGAAGTGTCTATTATCACACAGGAGAAAGTACTGGGGTGTGAATCTTACCGGGATGCTGCTGTTCCAGGTATGACATGATGGATGTAAACTCCCGAAGCTGCACCTGGAAACTCGTGCACACGCTCTTTTATATCTCTGATCAAACTGGACACACAGAGAAGAGTGCAGAGTTCATGAAAATCCACAGAAACATGCTGCTCCTGGGATGGCAGCTGAACTTTGTCAAAATTATTCCACCTAACACTTGGGATTTGACCCCAAAAAAACCACACGTCTAACAAATCAACGATTTTACAGCAATGATGTTTTTTTAGGGCAGCAGTCTCCACTTATCAGGCCAACAGAAAAGCATTTCTCATCAGGTAAAGAGCATTAAAAGAAAACAAAGAAGAAAAGATGCTTTAGAGCAGTGGCATGTATAAAGGCAAACATCTGCAATATTCACTTTAGCAAATTTGCTCTTAAGTCCCATTTATGGACTTTTTATGAAGATTGTGGTATTCATGAAAATATTTGTATCATGGATTTGTTCTTATGCTTGAACAAATTCAGTATTTGCGTTGTCTTTGCTGTTTAATAAGCTGAAGTACAATAATAAAATTACAGTAATGTTATTTGTCATATTTTCAAAATACCTTTCGATAATTTACAAAGCATTTTCTTATCTTAAAAGAAATTGCATCATGTCCTAACATTGTAATCTCTCGGGGAAAAAATTAGCAATTTTTAATTCATTTAATTAATTCAACAAAAAGTTGCAGTCAAGACGGGGTTTAATTAAAGCGCTCGCTCCATCGGCGCACAGTGACTTGAAACAGCAGGAGATCATTTGCTTTACAAGCTGTACAAGGTTCAGTATAAGAGATAACATTTTACTCTACGGTGAACCACTTTCCCCTTCAGCCACTACACCAATGTAGACACTTTTAAATCCAGATTAAAAACGATTCTGTTTTCATGCACATATGCATGAAATCTATACGGTATCTCTTAACTTATCTTGCTTTTAATCTTTTTAATGATTTGTTTTTGTGTTTAATGATTTTCTTGTGATTCTAGTTTGCTTTTTACTACTTTTAAATGCTTTGGACTATCTGTAATGCTTTTAATGTTTTATGTAAAGCACTTTGAATTGTCTTGAACAGGAAATGTGCTATACAAATAAACTTGCCTTGCCTAACCATTAGGATGTTCGTCCTGATGGGAGGGTTTTTGTACAAAAATTCTTAAGTACAAATTGAAAATAAATTTAAAAAAATGTGTAAGATGATATTGGATGAGGCCCAATGTCCTTTGGAAAAAGTGGAAATGTTTTATCAAAATGCACGGCAGCATGTCTGGTGAACACCAAACCACGGTGTCTAGCATGATGCTGAAGGGCTGATTGTTTGGGCTTGTTTTGCAGCTAAAGGACACCTTGTGGTCACTGAGTGGACCATGAGTTCCTTTGACATACCAAAGTCTTTCAGAATCAATTGTGAGAGAATCTGCCTGAGAGGTAAAGCTTGCCTGAAATTAGTCAATGATCCCAAGCACAGCAGCAAACCTACAAAAACATGAATGAACTCGGCAAGAAAAGTTGCAAACCTCTTTTTCCTGAATCAGTGTTATAAAGAAGAGTTGGCCACAATGTGAAAGACTGATAATACCATTAACATTTAACATTTTATGTCTTATTATTCACATGAGGTAACATTTAACTAATCATAAAACCCAAAAATTGTACAGTGGGTGAATTTTTATGTTCATATAACTTTAAGTAAAACTCATGGATTTATTCAAATATGACATACGTATGGACATGGGGCCACGATGGTTTCCAGTTTGGCCCAGAACCTACATGTGAATCTGCAGTAAAGGTTTCTCTTCTCGTTTAGTAACAAAGAAGGAAAAAAACAGAAAGTGAGAGTTCGAGAGAGAAACTAGCACAGTTTGCTGTGGTTATCATTTTTAATAGCACAGCCAAAGATGAATAACAGGAGCCGGATACAAAGACATCATTAAAAGAGTCTCCTGCAGCCCCAAAACAACCTAATAACAAGAGATGTCTGTAGAGCTGCTGGCAAGATGCCTCCAACAACAATCAAGCCCAGTCTTTACTCTGCCTATAAGCCACAAAACTTGTCTACGGACTCTGAAATCTTGTTTAAAATGATGAAAGAACAAATGAGTTGCTGACTTACGATGGTGTGAGCTGCAGCATCCGTATGCCTAAAAATTTCTTTTTTGGTTCTGCATTTCCTAGAGGCATACAAAAGATGACACGATTTAAAGACTGAATGAACTGAGTCCTGCAGATTGTGACTGATGTGACATCACTCTCACCGTTGAGCTGTCTGTTGTAGAAGTCGGCTAGAAACTGACGGATTTTGTCTGCAGGGATGGCAAAAGAGATTCCTGCTGCCACTTTAAGTGTGTTTATGCCTATTACATCTCCATCCTGTTAAATAGAAAATGACAAGAAAGCTGTGAGACGGTGGTCTTCGCTGATTTATATGCTGCGACGGATGAGGGGAACGAACAGCAGAAGAGTGGAATCAATTACTCGTCAATGCACACACACTAGCTCATTGTTCATCAGTCTTGTTACTGAAGGAACTAAACTGTGTTAAAGTGGGAGGAATGAACATATATAAACAGATCCACCATTTTTGTCCACACAAACCAAATCATGATCTTAATCTGTTCTAACGAAGACAGGAAAGATGTCCTACATAGCAAAAAGCATAAATACACAGATTTCCGTATATTATTCCTTTACCCATGAAAACACTTAAAATCCTCTTACCAGGTTGACGAGTGGTCCGCCTGAGTTTCCGTACTATGAATCCAAAGAAAACAAAAAAAAAACATCAGAACACAGCTGATCAATTAGAACAAGTGTTGTTTCTTAATGCTGTTTGTGTGAGTTCACTCACATTTATGATGGCGTCAGTCTGGATGTAGTCCATATCGGAGTCCTTGAAGCCCAGTTCCAGGCCGTTGCGATGGACAGTGCTGATAATGCCAGTGGTGACGGTGTTCTGCAGGGAGAAGGGGCTTCCCACAGCCACCACAAACTCCCCCGGACGCATGTCTTCAGACTGGCCAAGACGCAGCACAGGTAGGGGACCCTGGATCAAAGACACGTGACAACAGGATTAAGCAGCTACCACAGATAGCTGCCTAAGAGTTACAAGCTATGGGAAAA
This sequence comes from Leptatherina wallacei, assembly GCA_028567055.1. Taxonomy (NCBI): domain Eukaryota; kingdom Metazoa; phylum Chordata; class Actinopteri; order Atheriniformes; family Atherinidae; genus Leptatherina; species Leptatherina wallacei. Next base: position 27,783,354 of record JAOXYM010000012.1, on the reverse strand, counting down.
CTAAATTTAGATTGTCTGATGGTTTACTATGGGAGCCGTGCTTACATTTGGCAAGAAAGAATTAATTGTTTATTTCTTAACTTCTGACACTGGATTGGAATTAACCCAAATTAGGAAAGTAATTAACGCTATAATTTCGTATGTAAAGTATATTATTTGATACAGTTTCCGAGACCTTTTGCATCATTTTATGATAAAAAACTTTGCTCAAAACCTAGTTGTATACAATCTGATGCTTGTCTTGTGCCCACTGGTTTTCATCAGGGGGCACAAGACTACACTATAATAACACAGTAAAAAATTTTAAATATACCAAAAAATTATTTTTGTTAATTATTTTTCTAAGGGCCAAATAAAAATTTCAGGCTAAAAAAGTTGGACCATTTTTTCTTGGGTCAGGCTTAAAGGGGTTAACCCAGGCTTACATATGAGATAATATTCAGTCTCTATATCACTGAGTTAGTCAACGGCTTTCTATGTTATTATCAGTCACAATAAGAGCTAAATGGACTTCTTATCCTTTGTGCCCTCTTCAAATCTAGTACCCTCTGGAGATGTTTGTAGCCAAAAAAGTCCATGCAAAAAAACATATAGATCAATTTTTTTGTCCTGCTTTCTTTCATAAATAACTTAAATAACTTCCGACCTATTTGTTGGGATAAGCTCCAGCACCCTCTATTGTTTTTGAATTGTGGTTAAATAGAAATATTTTTAAAACACAAGCAAAACATATGAGAAATTAATATATGTTACGTCACTCATAAGCTAATCTTTTGTTGATCAATCCTTTGAGACAATCACTGCAATCGGGTGTTTTCTGTAACTCTCCATCAGACTTCTACACCTGTTGACAGGTATTTTGGCCCACTGCTCATTAGCAAAGTGCTCTCATTGGTCCAGGACTCTATTGTTTGTTTGTTTTTTATTATTTTTTCAACTAAATTATATTAAAAACAATGTATTATTTTACTAAATTATAATTTAGCAAATTTATATTTATTATTATTTTTTTCAGTCTCTAGTTATTTGAATTACTATTAAGAATTTGTCATTTTCTGTAATGGAAGGGTATGAATAGTTTTGCATGTATGTTGTATGTTTCTATTGGTTAAGAGCTTTATATGCAACTGCTTTTGTTCTGCTTTTACATTTTTTACATGACTTCATTCCTACAACCTGCTCCACTTATGAATCTGATAATTGGTGTATTTTTTCTTTAGGAAGAACACAATGAAACACGTTCTATGTTGTAGTGCTTGTTATCTCTAAGTGGATGTTTAGGTTTTATAAAGGCAACTAACAGAAATAAAGCCTGGATTTGTAACCTCCTGTTACAGAGTAGCCTATCTCTGAATTTCTGAATAGAAGTTTTCGACTGATCATTACTGTTTGACCTTTATTGATACAGGGTGTTTGCTTCTTTTATAGTCTCTAATAGATGCGGCTTTGACAGACATTTACGAGGGAATAAGAGGGAAGCAAACCAAACAAACTAGTCCCTGCATGTCTCCTCTTATGAAAATTTCATACATCATGGAGCTTTTTATCATTTAAGGAAATTTAAAATCCCTTTCTACAAGGAATACATCCCAGCAACTGTCACCACTTCCTGGTTAGTATAAGAAATTCCTTATTGCAGTGAGAACATATAAAACATCTAGTTTACTCCTAGTAATCTAGAGATGCTCCTGCAATCAGATCAGTACAAAAGATTATAATCATGTGTTTCATGTTAAGTGGATTGTGACTGAAGTGCTTGGAAATAGTCCCTTCCACCATACAAAGCAGAGTGGCATATAAGAGTCGTACTAGTCGCGTGTTTTAATCAGAACACCAACAAACAAATTCACAAAAAATACGTCAGGATCAGATTTCACCAGACAAACTGACCATGTTGAGGAAAAGAGTGTAATTTTGAAAAGCCCTTGATGATTTTTCTCTATGGAGTCTCTGGCCCACTTTGTAAACAGGATTATCCCACTTTGGTGTTCGGCTCCGACGTAGCTGCCGGGCCAGAGGAAAAACACTAAACTAAATTTAGCCCAAAGCCTTCAGGGACACAGCAGGCCACTCACTTCTGGTTCGATTTTGATGAGTGCGATGTCCATCTTCTCATCCACATCCTTGACAACAGCATCGTAAAGCACGCCACTTTTCAGCTCCACTTTGACTCGTTGCTTGTTGCTGAGTACGTGGGCGTTGGTGACAATCCAGCCGTCTTCAGACACAACAAACCCAGAGCCGCTCGACACAAAGACCTCGTCACTAGAAAACGGCACACTGGAAAACAAATAAGGCAAAAGGAAAACATAAAATAGTTTCTGGATTTTTTTTCATGAACTGTCAAAGTGTTACTTTCAATTTCATGGTTTGGTTTTACTTTTGGTAAAGCTCCAGATGGACCACAGCTGGGACGATCTTATCCACCACGTCTGCAATAAAGTTGAACTTGTAGCGCACACTCCCTGGATGATGCACTCCTGCCAGGACGGAAGGTAACACATGTTTAGGCACTTTACACAGAAATCCAAGTCGAACAGATTAGGAACGACTGAACATATGGATTGAAATAAATCTGCAACAATATTCATGATCTCTAAAGAATAAAATCTGACACCTGATGATAAAACCCCCACCAGCAGGGATCACAGAGTTTATATCCTATAAACCATTGCAATGATCAAAATTGGTTGGGCATGCCTTAATGAATTCAGGTAATATATTCAAACAATGGAAAATGTACAGTCTACAGTCATGTGACTTCATTGTTATCCTCATGCTTCCTGCTCTGCAATGTCTGTGCTCATCAGTTTGATTCTGCCCATCCGGGTTTTCCTGATTGCTACATCGTTTCACCTGTAAACAGCACAACTTAAACTGTCTCCAGTCTCATCCTGTCTGCCAGATTATCAACGGCCCCTTTGCCAAGTTGAAGTCCAGCATTCTCTCGACGGTTTTCTAAGGTTGCCTACTACTACGTGTCCCTGGATTATTCTTCTTGCCTCGCCCACAACAGACCCCTCTTGCCTTTTCTGATATCTGGATACTGACCCACACTTTGTTTATAGACCACAGAGCCTCACCCATCGATTATGCCAAGTGCCTTACATCTGCCTGTGTTTTGACCTTGTCACTGGATTCTGGACTCTTTCAGCTCTCCCCTTCCCCCAACATCAGACTTACCCCAAAGCACTCAACTCACCATCATCCTCCTTTACAATAAACTTGCTTCCTTTTAAACTGCTCCTGTGTGTGGCTGAATTTCCGGGTCCTCACTGTAACCTGTTAGTAAACCTTTCATGGTTCAGGCACCTTTTGGGATTTTTTTTTGTGGTTATTCACCTTGTTGAGAACAACATGTTGTACAATAAGTACTTGAACATTGAACAGGTGTATGTGTGTATTCAAAAGCATGAAAACAGTAAAAGGAAGTTTACATATGAAGATTACAGTGCATTTTTGGTGCATTCAGACATCATATAAAAAGGCAAACATACCTAACTTTTTGTGAAGTTCATTGTTGTCCCGAAAGCTTAATTTAGATCTCGTCTTTCCACCTCTGTTAGACGTGATTTTTGAAAGCAAAATGGACTCAGAACAGATCATGGGTAAGCTGTTCAAGGATTATGAGGATGTAAAAGCTGCATTTGTCCTCATGTATATAGCATCACAACACAAGCACAAAAATTGTGAGATGGTAATATTGGGTTGGATAAGGCTTGAACACAAGCTTGAAGTAATGATTTTGGAGTGCATGTGTAGAAATATTGCAACTTTCGAGGCTCTATGGCGTGATCATGATCGACCAATGTGTCTATTGCACTCATTACGACTGCATTTGGTGGAATTTTAGGCTGACAATTTCAATTTTTTGCTCATTCAAATACAGTCAGATATATTTGTCTACATTGCAGACCTGGTCACAAGATTCAGAGACTCGTCCGACCTTCTCATCAACTCACGCAGCTGCACTGCTATCAGCATGATAAGAAAGTAGAGCAACCACCGCTGCTGACATACATCCATCACTGAGAGAAAACATTTCAGACATCCTTCCATTTCTTTCGTGGAAACAGAACCATATTTCACTACTTGGATGAGTTGTCTTGACATCTGTCACCGCTAGCTGACGAGCTACCGGTGCAGACTTCTGCTGCTTCTGCACAGTTGTCTTATTTTTGGCTCTTGAGCAGCCTTATGAATTACTTCACATTTTCCATGAGGATAATACCAAAGGCATTTCAGAACAAAGCATTACATTTTTTTTTTTTTTTTAGGAAGTGGAATATTTTTGTGGAATAACAGAAAGCAGCAGAAAGGTCGTGGATTGCTTGATAGTTTCAAACTGTGCCACTGGTTGGATCAGAGGCAGGTTTCAGCAGGGATGTAGTCTCCTGCTAACAGCAACCAGTTTATCATGGAGACTAGGCCTTGCAGCAGAGGAAGGATGCTGTGCTATGATTGGCAGTTTAGGTAAGGATAGATTGGGGCGCGAGTTAGGTTTTATTCACCAGAACTTTGTGCACTATGACAAGCAAAATGTCTTCTGTGAAAGAAGCTATTTCTCTCCCTGCACTGCAGTTGCAACTCCTGTTTCCTACCTTCGAACAGCCCTGAGATAACACACACCTTAGTTCTCAGTCTCCCAATCAGCTCCAAGACTTTTGCACCAGCCACTTTCAGATTGTCCCAACGGGTCACAACTCATCTGACGCCACAAGAATGTATTGGTGTAGCGTGAACCAAGTGAAGGTGAAAAAGAACATTTTTAAAAGAAAGAGTTTCATGATGACTAACAAACTCATTTGTTTGTCATTAGTGGAGCTTATTTTGAAAAACAAGTGGTTAAATTATATCTCTAATGCGAACTTGTTCAGTTCATTTTACGGGGATCTGGTGGTCAGGTTACACAACATCATATATCAAAAGTACTTATGGCTCATTGCTGAAAGCAAGTGATATCAAACAAGTCAGAAGTTTGGAAATGTACAAGAGGACACTGAAATTTGCTGATTTTTTAAAAAAAAAGCTAAGGTGTTAGCTGAGGGCTGTGTACTGCGTTCTCTGCAATCAAAGCAACCGTTTGTGTCCTGACGGCAGCACATTTACTGACTGATGACATGTTTACAAAGCTGAACAAACCAACATGTCTCTGCAGAAGCATTCTTATATGCAAATTTCAGTATGCTCTTGCCAAGGGGCAACTTTGGAAGAACACCAACAACTTTTTTACCTGTCTGAGAGCTCTGCTTACAAATCAGCAGCATGCTACCTGTTGGCAGAATAATTAGTTTTCACTGTTGTTTACTTCTCATCCATGTCATCTCAAACAAATGCATCTTCCAACAGATGAACTCAACTAAAACTTCATGCATCATGACATCTGCTATCAAGTGTCCATGTTAAATGTGCATAACTCTACTAGTAGAGCACATTGTTCTTTATTTTAAGTGTTTATTAAGAATATGTCAAAAATATTTAACTAAAACTGAAAAAACAAAACCTCAAATGTAATACATACAAATACATATTCAAAAAGGAGCGAGAAGAAAATAAAACTTGTAAGCTCCTGCCTCCTCTCCTTGAATTAGGAATCACAATGATAAGAATGAGAATAATGGTTTAAACATGCCTAGACGTTAATGTCTGATAAAATTTCACACACACACACACACACACACACACACACACACACACGCGCACACACACACACACACGCGCACACACACACACACACACACACACACACTATTCTAAATCCAATATTTCAACTTCTTTTTTTTCCGAAAAATGTCCTCATTCTTTGACTTTCCCAACTCACATTTTAAAATCCAAATTAGAATGAGTTTTTATTTAAGAAAAGTACATGAGGAGTAAACAAATGCGTTTCATTTTGCCTAACAACATTTTAGGTGAGCTCTGGTCCGGAGAAGAGGCCAGAATTTCTGGATTGTGTTCACATATGGCTTCTTCTTTGCATGATAGAGCTTTAACCTGCATTTGTTCACTGTCTGTGGACTGTGTTGCAGATCGGTGAACCTCTGCCATCTTTATATCTGCAAGTCTCTGCATCTGAAATGCTCCTTTTATACCCGGTCATGTTTCTGATTTGTAGTCACTGAACCTGATTAGTTGTCAAATACTCTTCCAGATGGTTTTGATTTGTGGCAATTACTTTCCCAGCCTTTTGCTGCCCCATTCCAACTTTTTTTTTAGATGTGTTGCTGCTATGTTTTCTATCTTATTTTGCAAATAAAACATGGTTTCATGAGATTTCCAAACATTGCATCCTGTTCTTATTTTATGCAATTTTAAGATTTATTGTGAGTTATTTTGTCATTAAAATCAAGCTTTAGATTGGAATTAGTGCATGCATGTATGATTGGAGAAAACTACAATGAGTTCACAGTCAGATATTAATACTTTGTTATATACAGTATTGGTCTTAATTTCAACTTAACTGGTCTTTTACTTCAGACATTAAAGTGGCAGCAGTAGGGGAGAATTGTATTTGCATGTTGAGACCCACATCATGACTCTTTCCCAATATTTTCTTTTGTACACTGAAATATTGTTTACATTTTTAATGGGTAAAGGTCTGGTTAATATGCATTTTCATTATTTTAGCTGCTCTGAGAAGCCTCCTTTGACAGCTAAAACTGAATATAAACAGAAGAAAGAAGAAGAAAGGGCATTTATTACATTTACTTATTTTCAGGGACTTCTCAAGATGAGCTTTTTGTTTGTTATTTTTTATCCTCTACAGTTAGGGCCCCATTCATGCACAATTAATCATTTTGTAAAGAGTCTTTTTAAAAAATGATAATATTTCTATAGTAACGGGAATGAATACAGTGTGAGTGTCTTGAAAGCAGTTCTTTTACGGAGAGGTGATGGTAAGGCCATGGTCAAATATGCTGGGATTCAGCTGAAATATTGCTTTCACCTTAATTAAATACAAAACACATACCTCTAACAATTTATGAGGTTTTTAGGAAAATTGAAGTGGAAGAAGTGACCTTCTGAAAGTAATAACTTTATGAATCCATTAACCAGGATGCAAAAAACAGAGATTAGGCTGTGCAGTTACCTATTAAAGCTAAAATTTACAATTTCTGTTCAGGTTTTCGGTGGTATCTGTTCTTTGCTGACACGCCGACACACATCTCACATACTGTGGACAGAACAGCTGTAGATGTGCCAACATTTCTGGCTTGTCTGTTTCCCAATCAATGGGGTTGCCGAGCAGCAGTGAGATGTACTGGCAGGCCTCTTGACATACACGCTGCTTTCTGCCACTCATACAGCTACTTTGCCCTTATTTCACTTTCTCTCCACGAGTAGCAATGAGTTTTGGGTGACTGAATTTAAACTATTTATTACTGCACTCAGTTAAATGCAAGATTTTGCTGTGTTATCAGGGATTTTGAGGCAACTGCTCTGCCCCACTAGTGGAAGTGAGTGCAGTATCATTTGTTGCATCCATAGTATGAAATATTAAAATGAAGAAGTATGAAATCTTTCATTTTTTGAATTTATCTTATCAATATATTACAGTTAAAGACAATAAACACTTGGTTAAAAAAAAACACATTATCATTCAGCATTAAAATACGATAAAATATATATTTCCTGCAGAATTCTTTGAAGATATTTTCCACAGGGATGTGGCGCCACGTTGTGACAGCTTTGTCAAGTGGTTTTCAAACTTTTTGAGCCATGAGCCCCAAGATGATACACGTAGATGTTTGCGAGCTCGCCTCCCCACGACGACTGATTAATTCAGAGACTGAGTGATTATTTGTGAGATCATATGGGTCATCCTGCAGCCATCCTCCAAATAAGAGCTGCTCAATTACATGTTCAGCTGGGCCAGATTTTCAGATGAACCAATCTAATGGAACCTGATCTTGTCTTTGGCCAGTCAGTAGCGGGTAAAATCAAAACCTTTTTAGGGCAGATTTAGTATTGAGTATCAGTATCCATTAATTCAAGTAACCAAACAGACTTATGTCCACTATCTTTTTCTTTTTTTACACCCGTCTTGTTCAGCATTGTAGCAAGCAGAATGATTGTCTGGCTGCTGTTTTGTGCTTTGTCAAGTAGAGTATGTATAAAGTCACTCTTGAAAAAATATTATTTTAGTTTTTTATTTTGAATCTGCACCTTATTGCTGGACCCGACCAGAGGGGACAGAAAGAGAAAAAAAAAGAACAGAGAAAAGAGAGAAGTGGGGGTGGACTCCCACCACCACCACCTCCCATGTCCACTATCTTTTATTCATGTCAAACCATAAATAAATCCAACACATTTCCATATTTTTCATATGTTCATATTTTTCAATGGAATCTACAGGAAGGATGTGTTTGCAATAGTTAGGAACAACAACTAGCGGCTATTGTCCTCCTGGGGTAGGAACTAACGTTTGGAGTACTACTATTATATTTTATTTTGGCTTTAAACAACATACAAATGGAGTAATTCTTGTTCAGGCCTTGTCCGTTCTATGTCCATAAAACCACATATTAGCCTTCAAACCGACAAGTAAATCTCATGCTCAGTGACAGTGGCTGAAAGGCTGTCCCTGACACCCTCTGTAGTATCTGTGGCTGTTTCCGAATGTCCACCCTAACCCCTCGTTCCCTACATAGGGCTGCACTACATAGCATACTACATAGGGCACTCATTCTGTTGGCGATTCAGACATGAAGCTTACTACTTTCTCCCCGCCGCAGATCACGTGACTACCAGCTGTGACCACGGAAACCCAGACGCCGTGAATATGTCGTTCCAAATTAAATGCAAACTCTTATGTGAAATTATATTATATACTTATATTGTTTGTTATTCTCACTTTGTTGCAGATCTACTGATATAAAATGATGGTCTAGCATATTTTAACATGCTTTGATGTTCGTGACACTGTTCGTCACCTGAAGCAGCATCTTCCATCAGAGAAATGGTGTCGGTTCAAATTTCTAGCATGTTCTGACTGACACGAATTGAACTAACAATCGTAAAAATGAGAAAATGACGGCAGATAAGAAGACAGTTGGGTAGAATGCTGTTTGTTACGTCAGCAAGACATCATTAGCTCCTGCCCGTAATGCATTGGGGTCTATATTGACTCGTCTAAGGACCATTGATGCTCAATACTTTTCAAGATGCATTGTGGGTAATTTTGAATGCACTACTTTTTTCTCTGTGGACATTCGGACAGCCCTACAAAATGGCGTGACCCCCATATAGGGCTATATGTAGGGAATAGGATGCACATTTGGACACAGCTTCTGTTTTTTATCTCCGTTTGCCGGCGGGACACTTTATGGGGACAGACGGTCTGTCTCAAATCAAATATTTTTGGGAGTCAGTAATAATAACCAAAGTAGTACAGCCTGACTTTAACTTAGTAACACGCCACACTTTTGGATATCAACATTTTGGTCGGTAAAGCAAAGCAAACTGGAAAAAAAATCCACATTTTCTCTTAAAGTGCATCTCACAAATGATTTTTGCACCAATGTATGATCGATGTTTTCAACGTGGATTGATGCTATTTGATTATATTGATGAAGTGATGTAGAGTGACGTGTTGTTACACCCTGACTGTTGATTGTCCACAAATCAGTGGCACCTATAGGACATTTATAAAACTAGCTTATTAGGTACCACATTTGGTTTTTTGTTCCTTGTTTCTTTATTTCAATATTACTTGTCCTTTGTGATTTAATCTTTTGGTTTTTCTTATCCTTATTTTGTGCTTCCTTCCAAAAGTTGTTCTTGTTTTTGCATTTTTACTTCCCACGCCTGTTTTCTGTTTAGTTGAGAACCCATACTGTTTTGTTAGTGCTATCCTCAACCTGCCACCACTCATTACTCACAGGTACATATTCTCCCCGGCTTCTTTTGTACTTTGCCATATGGCTTCTTTTTTTTTTTTGCCAAGAAGCCCTTTTATGTTCATAATTGCTTGTCATTGCGTTTTATTTCTCCATTTTAGGTCCCTGCCTCGCTGTGTTCTACATTTTTGGATTTTTTTCTGTTTCTGGATGTCTTGTCTTTACAGAACTTTTGTTTTAGTTTATGAGAAAAGAAAATATTTTCCCTCTTCCTACTGCCTGGGTTCCATTTAAAATATTGAATCTGATTTAAGGTGAAACATCAAGTCAAGGCAAAACATGTTTTGTTAAATTATTTCTGATTAGATATGTCTATGTTTCTGGCCATTTTCATGTCAGAGCAATTCACTCACATTAAGTAATTTTGTTTTTTATGATCTCAATGAGATATCTGACCCTTTTTACTGGTTTGGATTTAGTTAATACTTGAAACCAGAAAAGTCTGAATTATTAAGCTATTTAATAAACACTGAAAAGTAAAAAAAGATCAGATTCTTAAAAATATTTCTTGTCACAAAACGGATACATTTCTTTTTAGTCTCATCCCTCCAAATCTCTAAAGACATTTAAGAGTTCTGATACTGGAAAATGCAACTTGTTCTAGCTAGATTTAACAAGTATATATTTTCTTTCTCTAGGCAGATCCTATTTATACCCAATTTTAAAGTGCTCATCTTTTTAAAGCTGATATTTTGTAAATGGTAAATGGTAAATGGTAAATGGACTGTACTTGAATAGCGCTTTTCTAGTCATGTAACCACTCAAAGCGCTTTGACACAATATGTTCATTCACCCATTCACACAACACATTCATACAGCACCTATATTGATACATACTCGGTGCTTGGTGGAAGCATTCATTCACCCGATAGGCACATCGGGAGGCAGTGTAGGGTTCAGTGTCTTGCCCAAGGACACTTCGACATGTAGTCAGGGGGAATCGAACTGCCGACTTCATTTCTTCCTGAAATACTTAAATCAGCTGTAGTTTAGGGATGTTTAAATACCCTTTTTTTCTGCCAGAAACCGAGTCTAGGTATCTGCAAGTTTAAGTATCTGCTGCTACAGAGTACCGATCCGATACCTGTTTTATTCTATTAAGAGGTCTGCAAAAAGGATTTTAAAATGCGAGGGGGAAAAGAAAATGGAAATGGAAAAGGGAATTACTTTTTTAAATGCACGATATGGAAAGGTATTTCTAACCAAATTTAAGAATTGTTTAATTTAATTCTGCTTTTAGAAAAAGGATTTGAAAATGCATTTTCAAATCACAGGATTTAATAATGAATTAATGAATCAATATGTAATTCCTCTTTAATAATTCCATTTTAAAAGTGCAATTACAAAATATTTTGTAAATTTGGTTTCTTTTTCTATGAATTAATTGTTGAATTTGAAATTATGTTTGGTAATCTATATTTTTATTTTACAATTAATTAATCATCATGAAAATGCTGTATTGCTTTTTCCATGACTCTCCTAGTCTTCCATATGGATGGCTCAACTCGCATGCATTGTCTCCGTGTTTCCTGACCACGTTAAAGACTACAGAGGTTGCACCAGTTAAATAAAACAGTTGAGTTGAATTAACACATGAAAACAATAATTGCCACAGAATTTTTTTGATTTATTGAGTAGATAAACTCAAATCAAAGAATTTCAATAAAGAAAACCTCAGAATTGGACTTAGAACATTTTCCATGACGGACAGGGGCTGGTCATCCAGGACAATAAACGCTGGTTGAAAGACACCTGCCGCCTGCACACAGAGTGCATTTCACGCCAATATTTTTGTCCTTTCGAGCAAAAAACTCGAAATATTGCGAATATCGGCACTGACCAAAACCCCCTGTCTCCGTGTCAAGCTCCATTTTCTTTTTCCTTTGTTGGCGCACAACCAGCTACGTTACACAAATCGATCTTCATGGCAACAAGCCCAGGCAAGCACAAACAAAGGCAGCAGCATGCGCGCACCGCTTACACAGATCAAAAATTTACTCAAAGGCAAACATGCCTTGAGTAACGCAGAAAAAATTGTTACTGTAGTCCAGTAAAGTAATTTCATTACCGATATTTTAAGTGCAATGCATTACTTTACTGCGTTACCCAAAAGAGTTATATCGTTACTGTAATGCGTTACTCCCAACACTGTCAGCATCTGCCAGTGTTTGTTGTTGCTGCGGTTTGTTACACTTTTCCTTTAACACTTTAAAACCAGATGCTGTCACTGTCAACAGAAAATGGCATAAAATTACACAAATTCTTTGAAAAACCAAAACTCTTCGACCGTTTACACTATCAACGTAATTCTAATGGATTCCAAAAGCTGGGAAGTGCAGCACATTATGATAGTGGCAGTGCTGCCACTCCTGTAATGTCAACAAATTCCACATGCTCTGTCACGCAATGTAAACCCAAAAGCTTTCTAAGGTTGTTGCTATTAAATGAGGCAGGATTCATGGCGCCTCTGGAAACTTCAGCTCTGCATGTTGGGCATGCTGTTTTGCTAGTGGGAGTTTCTGAGTAATAATGCAAACTGCTGACATCACGCTAATGCTAAATGTTAGCACAACAGTGACTCTTGTGCAGCTGCTTCTCCGCCTACCAACTCAAAACAATCGCCCTGCAAGATTACGCCCTGCGTAACTTCCTGTGTGTGGTGTGTTTGGGCAGGAAAATAAGAATTATGATTCCGTTTCCATGGTATTGGATGGTGTTTGGACAAAAATACTAACTAATACTGATCCCCTGACATATGGCAAGATCAGCGAGTATCTCCGATGCTAGTGTGGCCGGGTGGAAAATGAATTGCACGCTTTGGCCACCAGGTGGCTCTGTATATTCTGAGTGCTCCAAGACCTGTTAGTCACTCAGGCGGAAATGACAGACAAACATCGAAAGAGAAAGAGCTTTTACACTACGAGGAGAAAACCTTACATTGTCGAGCCTTTGCCGCCTGTTTTGAGAGCATACTCAGACGAGTATGCATGTGGACCTTCCAGTCTGGACAGTACGCCCTGAGTTTGCTGTAAGTCTGAACTCCTTGAGGTTACACGAGGCAGCCCGCTGTTGGGTTCTGTAAACTGTGCATTTATACAGACATTCTGGACAAGACCGCTTCAGTTGTTCGTGTACGTTTTTAGTCTTTCATGTATCATCAGCAGCTCGGTACTCTGGTTGGTGCTTACACTGTTCACGTGCCTGCAGTGCTGTTTGATGTGTCAGTTTAGATGTGCTTAAGAGGGTTGTTGCTGTGATTTTAATACTTGGCACTAATACAGTGAAAGTGGAAAAGAGACTGTGAAATAGACTGGCTTGTAACTTCAAACTACTTTAACGCTGCTCTGATTTTATTCTGTTCTTTTATCGGGCAGTCGAGATTAAAGATCCCACAATATAAAGTTGTGTTTTGTGGATTATAATCCACAAGACAACTCTACTCTAGTTGTATGAGTTTGGAAAGTTTTGCTGCCCTGCAGGACATAAAAAGAGCTTTTAAATACTAAATTATTATAAATAATGCCCTTATGAACAGGACATCATCCTACAAGTGAACTTGCTCTCTTCGTAACGTTTCATGTTTCTCTACATTTTCTGTTTGCCTCTTGTTGCCCGATAGGGACGTCAGGGTAGGACCGTAAACTCAAGGAATTTGTAACATAATATCTTCCTGTAATGTGACATTAAGTGTTTCTGTCACTGGACAAAATAGTTCCCTGTAGACAGAGTAAAACTTATTAACCAAGATTAGGTTACTTTTCTCTCTGCCAACCACGTTTAATGATTTATGCTACTAACATCTTGGTGTGCCACAAAAGAGGTCCTGCTCTGTCTATCATGGCTGTATTTGAGCATTCCTCTGAACGAGGATCCTATTTATGTATTTGATGTTTTCTGTCCTTTACATTGCACAGTAAGTGTGGAAGCTTTGGCATAAACCTGCTATAGATGAGAGCAGTTGAAGGTCTATTTCTTGATGAATTCTCTCCTCTCTGTGTTTGTCTGTGATAAGAAAGTGCACATTATGAAAATGGACAGGACAGGATGGGATAATAAATGGGATATATTTACATAGCAGAGTGCTGGGGTTCCCTCAGGAGAATTAAACACCAACGGGGGAGGATTTGTAGCTTCAGAGCATAAAAATGCAGAACACGGAAGACACAATATATCAAAAGGTTACAGATTGACGCCTTCCTGATTGATCAGCTGCAACAACCGCTGACAGGTGAGGTGAGAAACTCTGATCATCCCATTACAATATGATGTTCTGTTTGATATGTATAGAACTTTGTGTCACCTGAAGCAAGCAGGGGAAGCAAGTTTATTGGCGTCTTGTTGCAAATATTTGCTTAAGTTAAAAAGAGTTGCATCATATTCCCAGGAAGCACCAACCTAAATGTAATGCACTTCAAGAAACATACTGAAATTACAATCACTTTAATGGGTACATCTTGCTAGTTGGACTTCAGAACTGCCTTCATTCTTGGTAGCATATTCGTCAAAGTGTTGCAAACATTCCTCATAGATTTTGCTCCATATTGACATGATAGCATAGGGTTAGCCTTCTGCTGCTGTAGCCTGTCTGCTTCAACGTTGGACATTCAGAGATGGCCATGATGTCCATGTCTACATGCCTGAATGGATTGAGTTGTTGCCATGTGATTGTGTGCACCTAATAAAAGTGGCTGGTGCACCTAATAAAAGTGGCTGGTGAGCATATTTTCAGTTCACATCAGTTTATCTATAAAAGGGACAATTCACAACACTTTAAAGATACAGTCCAACTGAATCCAGTTCTAACCACTGTAATTTAATATGACCTAATTACATCAAAATCCATGTAATGAAAATGGTAACACTTAAAGAAAATAAGCATTTTATGGCTGTATATTCCTTAAATCCATGTCCGTGTCATATTCAAATCTGGTCTCAAGGCAATGCATGAAAAATGTGTGTGAATTTAGTCTACTAATTTGTGTCCAAAGCCATGATTTTTTGCTTCTTTTTTTCCGTGCTCCTGCACAACATCATAGAATGGTTCAGTTTCACAAAATAGTCACATATCAATTACTGCATTTCATTTAAGAGGCAAAAATATCCTCATTAGGGGGAGTTGAAGGATGACGCTGCTGCATACTCGGCTGCTAAGTGGAAGAGCTTAGAACCAGACTCTGTCCAGACTACTGGAGCTTTCAAGTAACTTCACTTTGAAATATCATTTTTGCATTCAGTTCCTGTTTCTTTATAACTTCACTCATTGTTTTGTTGCTGTTTAACACATTGGAAACTACTTGGATGAGGTTAGGTGATTAAAACAAGGTGGCTTAGGTTTTCTTATCCTATTTAACATTTTGGCTGTAAAGCTGGGCAGCATCTGTGAAGCAGGAAAGGTCAAGATGCC
This sequence comes from Leptatherina wallacei, assembly GCA_028567055.1. Lineage (NCBI taxonomy): Eukaryota > Metazoa > Chordata > Actinopteri > Atheriniformes > Atherinidae > Leptatherina > Leptatherina wallacei. The sequence continues at coordinate 27,768,051 of JAOXYM010000012.1, read as the reverse complement.
TGTTCACTTATCTTGCTTTTGGCCCCAGTTGGCCTTGTTTTGCTTGCGTACAGTCTGAAACCATATCAATCAATACTGTCTCAAAGCATTTTATATAACCAGCAGAAATTTTTTTTTTATCATTTCTCAATTTTTGTCCTGACCGTCAAGTTTTGATAGTCAGAAATGCTCCCTTATGGAATTCAGTCTGCATTAATACATAAAAGACATGTGTTAGAGTCTCACTTTAGCCATCTCCTTTCAAGAGTGTGTTTTAATTTCTGACAAGGATAAAACTAAGGTGTTTCTAAAAAGAATAATCATATAAATTGCAAAGCTGGACTAAATAAACAGCAGAACTTCCCCACTTTATAATGTTAAACTAATATATGAAGTTGACTTGAGTTATGATGAGCTCGTTCTATCATCGCCTATTACTCGTGTTTACCTGCAGAGATCCTGCCCTGCAGGAAGTTATGTTTTCAGTAAATTGTGGCTTTTTGTGGGATGACACAATGACACGTCTGATCTACAGGAAAGTTTGTAAAGTGGAGTATGAGCAAAAGAGAAGCCGTAGAACATTGCCGTCTGCACATTAACCTCTTAAATTTTTTCCTACAATGGGTTTTCATTGATAACACTTGACCAACTATTTTACTGGACCCATGCCGATATAACAGGACCGTTTTCGTTGCAGTAACATCTGCTACTGGTGCATGTTATAGCTTCAAAGATAAATTGCATTTGTGATTGGTCTGAAATAAATGTTTACTGAATCTACTACAGTCATTATTGTAGCCTGGGATTATATACATAATTCACATCTCAAGAATATTATTACTTTCCAGTGTGTGTAGGTACTTGGAAGGGAGACTGAGTAAAATATATATTTAATTGTAATGTCCCACCCACGGGATGTCTGATATTAACTACTACAGAGTTGCCAAAGAAGGTGTGTTTATGTGTCGGCTGTAACCATTGAGCCATGTGAATGATTTTAAATCTTTTCCTTTTTCATTTTTCATCACAAGTGGAATTCATGGTCCTCACACAGTCTGCCCAAAAGTGCTGTTTTAAGTTTTCTTCTTCTCAAGGGTTCATCTATCACATGGAAATGTCAAAAGTAACATCTGTGTGAATGCCAGGTGTGTTTTTCTGTTGCAGATTAACAAGATAATGTTATGGCTGATTGGTGTAAAGATAAATGCATATCATGCAATGATTGGAGGTGAAATACAATACAAATAATGATTTAACTAGTTTCACCCATTTGTTAATTAATAGGACAACAAATGTATCAGATTTTTTTTTAATCAGACAAATATCTTTTTTGTTGTTCTTAGAAGTTGTCCCTCTGTATAAAAGCTGGCGGAGAATCATATGTCATAACATGCTCTCCAGTTTTCTCTGAAATGGCCTGAAGTGTGATTTATCATGACATTCTTTGGACTTTGCTATGGCATGATTGATAGACTACAATTCTCATTCTGTTCAGAACTGAACCTCTTGTAACAGCAACTTAATGATGGTGATTTAATGAAAAGAAAAGAAAAGAAAAAGAAAAGGAGAAAAAAGAAAAGCAAAGCACAAGTTGTCATCCCCACTCACCGGAATCACACTCGCCCCTCTGGATCAAAATGACAGGGGGGGTCTCTCCGAGCTCAGCCCTCCTGTTCTCGGCTCTGAGGCGGCAGATGCTGGGGTACGTCCTGCCGTCGCTTCCGCACACTGGGCCCGAGGAGGCGCACACGCAGGCGACGAGTGTCCCACCGACGTGCTCCGGTCCAGGCTCGCACCTCAGCCCGTCACCGCAGGAGAGGAAGCCGTCGCCCCGCTCTGCGCACACTTCACCCTCTCCGGCCGCGCACACCACGCAGCAGCCGCACGTGTCCTTCACCTGCCCATAGTAACAGGCGCGCGGCGGGTCAGGACACTGAGAAACATTGCAGACCTGTGGGCACGCTTGTCTTTTTCTCAGCAGGCCAGCGTGAACTGCTGAGGTGAGGAACGTGAAGTAAGCAAGGAGCTTCATCATGGCCCAGTCCGTTCACAGCCGCATCCGTCCTCTTGTACCCATACTAACACTCAACCACTGTTTTGCAGCCGTTTTCGTGGCCCGCAGGTTTGGCTGGGGGCCAGCAATTAGATGTTCCAGTAGCAGCACGCTCACCCTGAATCCTCCTGCATATCCCTGAATCCAGGTTTCTCCTGCACTGTAACCCTCCAAGGAATGTGGCTGAAACAGGTTTTATGGTATATGTTAAGACTATTGAAGTGAAACCCCTAAGGCAATTTAGTCAAGCCCAGTCAAATCATGCCAAGTTATTTATACAAGCACTTATACATAGCCTACTTATTAACAAAGTTCTGCTGAGACATTAAAGATTTTACACTTTTTCTATGAGTTTGCATTTGTGCCAAAATTATGTTCACATGCAGTTATTATGTCCACAGATCACATAAAAACCATGTTTATGTGTCTTTGAACAGCACCAACCTACTTTGACTACAATTGTCTATACGGTTGTCACGATACAAAATTTCTGTTTCGATACCGATACCATTTTGTGTTTCAATACTTTTCTGTAGTTTTTGTAAAAGATAAAACACACTCCTTGGGGAGTAGGTTGCTACTGAGTGGATGGTGTCACCCTCTCTCAGCCAGTAGCACTAGACTTTGGTAAATGGGGGAGGGAGGGGTACAGTATTTTAATTAACAAGCCATTACTTTATTTTACTCATTATCATTGTTGCATTTTGAAACTATATAAAACATTATATGGATATAACTAGAAAAATTAATTAGTCCTAACTCAGCAGCATTCCAGCTCTGAGTTGCAGTCAGAGCTGGAGACGTTCACCTACGCATCATGCTAAGACTGCAATGAAACAAGCAAAGCTGCTCCTGGTTGATCCCGCCCTGGCTTACTGTTGGATATTAATGATTATTAATAAAGAGTGAGGACAAAATCATTTAAACAGTTAAAAGTATTGTAACATGTTGTAGGCCCCTAATTAATCTAAACTAAAACAAAATATTGATTGAAGAAAGTGTTTTTTGCTATTCTAAAGATATTTTAGGTGTGTTTTGAATCACTTTACTCTCCCATGACATTATTCCTTTCCGCTGCAGCGTCCATTACAATATGCACTATGGCTGATTATGGAAATTAGATGATTACCTCATTTAGTGACTTCTAGCGACTTTTAGGACAGCCAATAGCTAGTTTTCTTACTGAGGAGTTGGCAACACTGTTACCTGTCGTTCCTAAGAAAAATAATAATAATAAAAAAAAATACAGTTTTTTTTTTTTTAAGAGCTGGTATTGTACCGTTTTCAAAGCTCTAGTATTGCAGTACTATACTGGTACCGGTTTACCGTGCAACCCTAGTCTATACAGATTGTTAACCTGCCCAAACATTTAGTTCTGGCATTAGTTTCTTTCTCTAATTTCCTTGCATTTTCTGCAGTCTGTCATTTACCACATTGTCCTAGTCTTGTTGTGTCATTCTGAATACTTTCCTACTTCTTACAATGGGTCCACAATTCTAAATCTGTACTATTTTTTCCTGTATGTCCCACCCAATTCTTCAAAACAATTAAATGAGAGAATGTGTATTTTAAAATGTTAAGTTTTGAAAAATTCCAATCCAATTTTATTTGTAGAGCACTTTAAAAACAACACTGTCGACCAAGCTAAAACATAGAACTATAAATCATAATTACTCCATAAAAAAACAAAACATTAAAACATTCAGGGGTAACAAAAGCCAGCGTCTGAAAGAGATGTGTTTTAAGAAAAGACTAACAGGAAAATTGTTATATTAGTTGAAGTTACACATTTGACATGAGCAGGCGCACACACCTAAACATATTCTACTTTGAGTTCATGTCTGTCATGACTCCCTTTTTCTCCCCATGTATCGTGTGTGTGGGCGTGGCTTTCCCTTTGCTCTAACAGGTTCCTTGGCGCAGCTGCAATTCATCTACTCATCCTACCTGCAGTATATCTACCCCAGTCCTTCCTTCATTCGACGCCAGATTGTTGATCTTACAACAAGTGGTACTCTAGTATATTTTTGAGAAATCTTGTTTGCGTTGCCTGGCCTAATCAGTGTTATCCCTACAGAAAACCCTGTAAACATTCTGGATCTGGTCATCGTTCAGGTCCTCAGCCATGTCTGCATCCAAAGCACTCCCACTATCAGCCCATCATCTTTCTGTCTGTCCGCTTGTCATTCCTACCATTCCACCAGTCTACCTGGACTCATCCCACAACCCAGTAAACTTCTTTCTCCTTGCAGCTCAGGATTCCTGACTGCTCTTTGGGTCAACTATCCCATTGTGACAATGTCAGTTCTCATTGAATGAAATTAATTAATGACATGAACATTTCGAACAAATCTGAAGCATAACTTACAATCTTATTTCTAAAAGATACTTTTACATACGTACACTATATATTGCAATCAAGAATTCACTTATCTGCCTTTACGTGTATATTAACATAGGTGACATCCCATTCTTAATCCATAGGGTTTGATATGGGGGCGGCTGTGGCTCGAGAGGAAGAGCAGATGTCTGCCAACGGAAAAGTTATTGGATATATTTTAGGGTTCCCCTGAGTACATGCCGGAGTGTCCGTGGGAAAGACATTGAACTCAATGTTGCCTTCCGATGTGTCTATCGGGTATGAATGTGAGTAATGGAGTATAACTCAATTATTTAAGGAGCCCCCATTCTAAAGATCCACAAAGCCAGAAGCAGAGAACAGTGTGAGGTAAGAAGAACAATTTATTTATTCAGATCCCTAAAAATAGTCATTCGTTGCGATGAGGGTCCACAGTTCTACAGATGGGAGGAACACAATGTCAGAGCCAGACACCTAGCTGACACAAGAGAAGCAAGACAACTCACACGATTGGCATGCTACGGATGAGTGAATAAAGGCTGTGTTCTGCAAACCAAGAGCCACTCCAACCAATCAGGATTCTGATATCAAACACAGCAAATCTAAACCCACACTTCGCACATGTGAGTATGGCAAGCTATGCGCGCCCCTGACCCTGCCCCTCAAAATCCTCAACCGTTTCCTACCCCGCGAGCTAAATGCTGCCATCTTTAAAACCAGTGTATAGACTACACATCCGCACACTCACACTTACACACTAATTAGGGTTTAGTGTCCAACTGGTTCGGCCCAACAGTGATGACAGTTCAGGGGAGATGCCGGTCCAGCGCTGCAAGGCTCCTCCACAGACTGCAGGAAGGCCTTTTCCTCCGCTGGAGTGTGACAGGGGTACGCTCCTAATCCCCCCCCTAACTAACCAACTTAGCCTGCCTACCCGGCAATTAACCCGCTAACCCCGCTACCTCTCTTTCCCGCCGGCAGCCCTACATGGCTACAATCGGCACCCTCCCGAAAAGACGGTTTCCCTGAGCGCTTACGGTTTGCCTGGCGGGGCTCCAGCCCTTTAACTTACGCCAAGCTCCACTCCCCAGGATCTCCCGCAACCACTCCAACAGCTCTTTTCAAACCTTCCATGGCTCGCCTCTGTAGCAGGTGATCCCACTCAGGTAATCAAGGCCGGCTGTCACCACTTAATCTTCACACTCACTGCCCTCTCTACCTACAGTGCCACTCACTACAATAGGATAAAGCACTTAGTATATAACATGATGTCGGACCTGTTACAACTCTTTCCACCATGTAAACTTTAGGGTTTAGAGGTTTGTTTATGGGAATTTTTGGCCATTCTCCCAGAAGCACAATTGTGAGACACTGATGTTAGCCTGGTTCACAGTCTTCACTCTAATAAACCCCAACAGTGAGGGTTAGGACCCTGTGTAGGCCAGTCAAATTCTTCTAAACCAAACTTGCTCGTCCATGTCTTTATGGACTTTGCCTTGTGCACTGGTGCATAGTCATGTTGGAACAGGAAAGGGCCATCTCCAAACTGTTCGCACAAAGTTGAGAGCATGGAATTGTCCAGAATCTCTTGGCATGCTGAAGCATTCAGAGTTCCTTTCACTGAAACTAAGGGACCGAGCACAACTCCTGAAAAACAACCTCACACCATAATCCCCCCACCACAAAACTTCACACTTGGCACAATGCATTCAGACAGGTACCGTTGTCCTGGCAAACACAGACTTGTCCTTCAGATTGCCAGATCGAGAAGCAAAATTAAAAAGTCTTTCTCTTTCTATTCTCCTCAGACACGGTGTTCACCTTCTTACTTTGTTCAGATTTGACAAACTTTCAAGGAAAAAGTAGCATGAAACACAGCCCACAGTTTTTTATAGCTGTAGAGCAAAGCGCTGCAGGTCACATGATCCCATGAACGACAGATCCACCCCTGCAAAGTTACAATGTCTGGTTTCTGAAGAGGGCAGCCTCTTCCGAGCGCCGATATGGGTCAAACACTGTATTGGCCCCAGAAATCATCCATTATTACTCACATTAGCCTGATATTTGGGTCAAAAGTTTAATTTTAGGGGAAATAACAGGTTTAGGACCCCTGGTGGGACTGCACGGTGGTGTGGTGGTTAGCACCACAGCCTCACAGCAATAAGGTTGCTGGTTCGAGTCCCGGGCTGAGTTTGAGCCAGAGGGGGTTGCTGGTTGGGGCTCGGGAGGGGTTTGAAACAGTGGCCTTTCTGTGTAGAGTTTGCATGTTCTCCCCGTGTATGCGTGGGTTCTCCCCGGGTACTCCGGCTTCCTCCCACTGTCCAAAGACATGC